>JARQTI010000781.1:755628-980193 GCA_030142655.1 Trachelus tabidus | reverse complement strand
ATAAAAGATCTCTTGACTCTCGAAGAAGAGAGGAAGCAGGTGGTACACAATGCATCCTGCAACGAGTCGAGGGAAAGGCCTGGTTCTTGTCTGGGTCTCTGGGATCGCTTGTTTCTCATCTGCGGCTATTAAGGAGTTTGTATGGATCATCTTGATGATGCTTTCTCTCTTGGTCATTTATGCTCTTTTTTGTTTGTACGTTTCTCGCTCTGTATTACCAGCGTGATTAAACTGGCTTGGTCTCTGGTGTAATTTTTTTTTCTACGGATAAGCTATACGATGGATCATTTCACCGAGTGCAATATAATACAGCTGGGAGATGTTCGTATCTATCTTATCAGAATTTACTCACAGACGATACCCAGAAAGAGATTAGCGTCAGTTCCGAACTGACGCGGTCACGGAGTTATGGATAAGTCACCTGGAACACGCGTAAGGCCCGTAACGTCGGGTGACTTATTTCCCTGGAAGATCAGTATTACAAGGTTGTTTTCGGTGGATTAAATATTTTTGTTGCGGATTACGTAGCCAGCTAGGAACGCAACCAACGCGTATTCCTATCTGCGTCTCTCTTTACGTATCTACGCACGCCGATCGGATGACAAAGGCGTGTTCTTTCCGCGTCAGAAGATAATGTGGTCCGTGTACACAGGTGTTTCTCAGAGTTCACACAGATGCTGCGTCCGATGGCTCGGATAGAGTCGCGTGGTAAGATCGATGCTTTGGATGGATGGACGGACGTACTTAACGATTTCGGGACACGTATGACGCGTATGTGAGACCATGAAAGGAGTATATAGAGATCATATGTAAAAATTCTTTTCAAGATCTATCGTGTATCATTTTGCTAGGTCTTTAAAGGGCGCTGAGAATTTTTCGGAGAGTTATGATATTCTCTATTGCTTTATAACGGTAATTAGCGAAATTACTTAATTAGGGATAATTATTTATATGGCTCAAAATTCACTGTACACGTCACGGTAATCGATTTCGATGGGGCCCTTTCGTTCCACTGTCTTTTCTTTACCATGGAAAACTTAATGACCTTATTACACTAATTTTCGGCTAGTCAACGTAAAGTCTGTTTAATTGGAATATAAGATCGTTTTAAGGTACCCTTCTCAGTGTGGCATTGTGCACGAATTTTATGTGAAAATCAAGTACCGAAACGTGACTACGTAAATCCAATGACGATAATCGATATGGTAAATTCGTAGGAATTCAAATTGATCTTACGTATGATTTCGTGGGATGGTTACGTATGGTCCATGAGAATGAGAGAATTCAATACTGTATATAGATATAGCTTGAGAGAGTCTCGAGGCTAAAGGCAAGTCGTGAATTCAGCAGACCGTAAAGATATAATAATTCGTGGCCGTGTGAGCTAGTCCTCTCTCGGGAGAAGCGTCGTTTCCGGTAAACGAGAAACGAGCGAACATCATCGTTCGCTCTGGCAAGATGTTCACGCTACGCCAATTTCCGTTCTCCCGGTGGCGTCGGGACGCCGTAGTAACGCAGCAGTTCTTCTCCGAGTCGGCCACTTCGGCTCGTTAGCCGCCGAGTCCGACTAACGAGATACCGGAAGTCCCGGATACCGCATAGATGATGTGCGTACAGGTAGCCATTCGCGGAAACTGGCAGGTTGGTGGATGGACTGTACATACCCTGGAGCGAATATTCGGCTCCGAGGAGGAAAAATAAAGGGAAACAATTGAATTCGCACTACGGTGTCCGATAAGAGAAATATATTCTTCAAGGACTCAACGTGACCGAACCTTATCGCACAGGTGTAAAGTTTGTGTCAGAGACAATCGGAGAGAGCCGACGATACTTTTGAAATTGACGGTTCTCACGATCCTTTACGAATCTTTGGTGTGTAATTGAGTTATTCGTGGTAAAAAAAAAATGTACGAAAGGAAGATACGAACTTTGATATTTCCGGTGGGAACTTTACGTGCACTGGGGAGCGAGGGAGACAGATGCATGATAATTTTTCATTTAATAATCTGAGACCCAGTGGCGCACCGATCGATTATTTGAGATATTTTTAAACGGATCGGCTATTGTTGATCGTGAAATTTTTATTGCTCGCCGTCTCGCTGTCGTCGAGTCGCGTGTTACGCAACCCGGCAATAATTCTTCGTCGTTGGCGACGAGTCCGATAAGCGCATCGGCATTCTCGTAGAGACAAATGCAAACCCCCCGGATAAAGAAAGTGCTTGCTTCTACGGATGCATATGTGTCGTTTGTATAAGAGTCGCTTGGAAATTAGAAACCTGGAGGGGAAATCGGGAACGCGCGTTTGAGTGCATCGCGCGAGTGTGCAGCTATGCAAGGATTGCAGTGATCGATTCCAATCGAACGATTGGCGGATCGATCGACTCTTCGCGACTTCCGGTCGGGTTAAAATGTTTATAAAAATTTGTTTATCCTTCGTAATAATAGACCGGACGATCGTGCTCGATTTAATTTTCTTTATTTTTAATCGACTCATTAATTATTGGGATCGAGGGTAATTTTTTTGAATTTCAATTTTTTTACACCAACATATACGCAGCGTGGATTTAATTTCTTGGAACGATCCGCGAAGACATCGAGGACGACGGGAGAAATGTCGAGCGTTCCGAAATAGCGAATCGCCTAATCCGGTCGCATGTGCAAAAGCGCGCCTGACGCGTGCGTTGCACTAATCGATCGCTTCGTTTGCTGATACGTGCGAATTCCGCGTCGCCCCGCGTTTCCGGTCCATCTGGAATCTAGACCGGAGGCATCTCGTTATCCGAAGAGTGCGATGGCTACGGGTAAAAATAGAAAACAAGTATCAGATGACGACGTTAAAGGTGACACTGGCTCAGGCAAACGAGCATTTCGCTACCGAGCAGGTATCGTTTGGTGCATTGGCGTAAGAGTCAAAAATATTCCCCGGCAGATTCGTCATATACCAAAGTCCCCTGATGAAAAGCGCAGGATAAAAAATATTACCTTGAAAAGCCTTGGCCGTCAAAAATAAAAATTATGAAATTTTCAAAAATATCCTACTCGAGCCCAATCTCAATTTTCGTCGCTGCATTCCGATAGTCGGGCGCTCGAGAGTTACCACTCTCGGCATTCGGTTGCCCCCGATAACGGAGGAGAATATTTCTTGGTCCCACTTCCGGAGAGCTGTATCAACATGTCACCCGAGTCTGTACGTATGCACATAGACGTCAGTATGCACCACGTCTTACTACAAGTTCCAATACTGTCGCGCGGACTCGTTCGAGCTATTACAAAATACGAAAACATTGCCTACGTTCGAAGCCACTCGTTTAGCTCCTAGACACAGCTTATGCACTGATACGATCCCCTGGTCCAGCCACGCATACAGCCTCCCGTACACGGTATCGAATATTGATATAATGTAAAATAAAAAAATCAAACCTTTCGATTACCCTAGGTATAAATGACCAGCGAGAACGTACGTCTGGAGGCAAGGAGAGCTTGTTATGCGCGAGCGGTAACTTCCTCCTGGAAGAGACTTCTTCTTCGCGAGAGAATCAGGCGACGACGTGAAAGGAAGAGCATGGAAAGTAGTGGTAGCAGCAGCGACACCAGTGGTAGTAGTGAAGAAGAAGAAGAAGAAGAAGGTGACAGCAGGAAGTGCCGCTCGGTACCAAGTGGTCAAACGACACGTGTTCCACGAGGCGGTGGCATTGGCCGACCCAGGTTGTCTCCGTTCGGTCCGAAAGCATGGGCAATAACCGTGAAAAAGAAGAAAGGGGTCAACTGCAGCAATAAAAAGGGCGCAGGGTTCCAGAAGCGTGCAACAAGTCCGGGACCTTCGATCCCGTTTCACGTTTCCAGGTACGCGTAAGACGGAAAATAATAAACGGCCCCCCCAAAAGGGGGTGGTACGAATTCACCATAATAATCAACGCCCGCAGTCCACACGGAATACATCGAATCTACCTATTTCCATAGGCACTGTTAAGTCGCATTAAATCCAAGCATTCCTAGATCGCTGATAAACTTGATTACCCCACGATCCTTATCCGTGTCCGTAGGGAGTCCTCCGAGGCATTTTATTTGGTCCGGCCAGGTAATTCAAAAGGCGGTATAGCTGGTTTCACTGTACCGTATGCGTATGTCCTCTCACCTGGTGACGAGTCCGGAACACTCGGAGACGAAAGTCATAACGAGCCTGAGCTAATCTGTCAGCAGACGTCACGCGTAGGTAGGATATTCGGGGTATTTTTTTTTGAACAAGGACACACATTTTTACATATGTGATAAAACGTATACGCGTTGGGCGGTGACGTATGTGTCTCGCTGCTGGTATTATAACCATCTACATACGGTACCAGGACTCGCGGACCAGTGTCAAATTCTGGAGCGTGGGACCTCAGCCATCTTGCTGAGCTCACGTTCAATTAGCTTTGCAGCCAAGATTTTTTTTTTCAAAAATCATATCTTCCCTCGTCCTTTCGCTCTGTCGCACTCACTCGTTCAAGCACACATCGAGAGTATCTGTCTTTCTCTTACCCTTGCTCGTCCCGCGGAATGCATGGTCGCGTGCTGTTTGGACTCCGCAACGTAAGACTCGGATAAGACCTAATCTCAGGACTCATCCAGTTGCTTTTTAAACGACGCCCATTACGATTATCATTACCCGTGTTTGGTCCATGGTCTAACGTTGCGTTCTCTTCCCGGAAGGTCTTATCGCCGTGAGATTAGGAGCGACTTTTTCTTTCGAGACCAAGTCACCTTTCTCAACATCCAACACCCGTTATATCCGCATCGACGATTTGTCTAATTGCCAAATTTACAAGCGAGAAGCTTGCTAATTCTTATTTCGGATACACACAGGTATATATATGTATAGATCGACGCTAAAAAAAGAAAGACCGATCGATATTAGATATCAACACCGAAGCGTAGGCGTGACGCGTGAATCGCGATCCTTTCACTTTCCCCGCCAGGAAGACGAAAGGTCTTGTGCGACGGGGGGAGGGAAATAATGGAGGAGTAGAAAAAAAAAATTGTACTGGTACCAGAAGAAGTTTTTACGCTATCCTTCGTACTCCTGCCCGTGTACCAAGATATAATTAACGAATTCGAGACTGAAGCTGAAGCACATTCTGCCATCCATGAAGACTTTCCTAGTTCCCGTCCGATGAGCCACCCTGCGTGCTGTTCGCATTCGTAACAGACAGTATATATATATATATATATATACAAATCTAACCTATCTAAGATACGTATATACACACTGTGCACAGTACACAGTACACGTAACATGTGCCGTTCGAACGATAAGAAAAATTTAGCAGACCCTTTTTGTTGACTGAATTGGGCTTTCTCGTAGGAAAAAAATCCTACAGGAATTATATACCGTGGTATAGATGGTACGTGGTATAGATATCGTGGTATGGGTATCTATTTGGATGGTAGACATTTTGATACTATATATATGTATACCTTAGACATGGCAGACCTATCTCGGCTGGCTGGTCGCCGGTTTCTCTCGTGTTAATTAGCAAAAGTTTGCCGTGCAATAAACGCGTCCAGTTTTACGTAACGCGAACTAGCCGGACATTCTGGGGTTTCGAGCCGGAGGAGGGAATACGTAAGAGAAGCAGTAATCCGGGTACAGGTAAATGATCTGTGTGTTTTATATTTATAGAGATGTAATTATGATGATTATACGGCGTGAATATTTTTTTAGTTAATACATAAGCGAAATCTATTTTTACCCGAACCGAATAGAATTTGAAATATTTTCATTGCAGTAATCTGTGTTTACACTCGATCAATATTTAGTTACGTGGATTATTGACGTTCTATTAAATTTTCGCGTAAAAAATGTATTCGCGTTAATACGCTATCAGGCGCGCGACAGGACTTTTTTGGAGTTTATCAATAGCGAGATGAACGGCTCCTCGTGGACGGTTAAATATTTTCGAAAATCGGGGAGATAAGCACGACGGAGATGTGGTTGGAGAGATAATTATTTTTTAATTATGATATGGTTATATTGGACATCTATCTTATCAGACTGTCAATATCGACATAGGTGTTTCCATTTTGTGGAATACTGTGTCTTAGGATCAATTGGGTAACTGTCTTGTATACTGTGGTGCCGGAGTAAAGTGATTCGCGTATGCTTCATTGAGATCGTTTAACCTTGTGGAGGTATCGGATGAAGAAATGATTGAGAGTACAGGTGAACTAGAAAATTTGTATATTTGAATACGTGTGTGTACTCGTTGGAAGGATTTTGAAAAATTGTATCGGATCCCAAGGAGTGATGGCTGCGGCGAAACAAACTTGGACTAATAAGATTGGAGGTTCTGGTGAAATTTCGAGAATCTGATATACTTTTATCAGTTATCTCCGTATCCGAATATTTGGTCGTACCAGCTGAACGAAACGTCATTGAAAAAACAGCAGATCGGGTCGCGCTCGTATCCCCATCCTGCCTTTCGTATCAAGATCGAACTATTTGTTTTCGCTTGAAAAATTCTTCACGTCGGCTCGATGTTTGATGGCGAAGTCTGTTTTGTCGTCCAGCGAGATGACATTGTCGAAATCGAATGGAGGAAAAAAAATTCCAGAATAGAAATTGGTTGAATAAATTTTTTTAAAGCAAAAATATCGAGTTTTTAGGGAAAAACAATATTTTCATAGATGTAAGCATGATCGGATGATTCTTGGATTGGTAATGCTCATAGACCTTCCAAGTATGTATTTTCGTTTATCGTTACCAGATAAGGCAAAGCTATTGATGAGTCACGTATCACGGGAATTCATTGAATTCTCGTTAAGAATCTTTGATTTTGATAAGAAACACAGATTCACATACGACTTGACTTAAGGGATTTTTATAAAGCACGTGTGGATTTTTAATTAATTAGTGGAATCAGTAATCGGCCATTTTCTACCGGAAGTCCCCGGTTGTGTCGTGTACCTGTATATTGGTACCTGCAGAATTTCAAGGTCACGTCCAATGACCCGTGGATTATTCTCGATCCTGCCTGTAATACATAGTAGTGGTATGAGTAAGGGATGGACACGAGTGACCACGCGACAGAAAAGGGTTGACCAGTTTTGCCCTTTAAACTAGCGGTTACAACTAAATAACAAGGGACGTTACCCTGCGCCTGTTTGACTGGTTCATAGGTCAGTAGTCATTCTTCGGTAATGATTCATGACAATTGGGTAAAGTCATAGCGAGGCAGGAAAGATTACACGTAGCCTTGGGGTAGTTTGGGAAAATTGTTAAATTGGGGATGAAGCTGGGGAGGATCGAGCTAATAGGAATAGGGGTAAAACGAGAGTGAAATAGCGTACCATTTATTTTATGGTGTTTAGGTATTATGGCTGAATTTCACTTTTTCAACGTTTCCGTCAAATACCACGTAACGAGGGTAGTGTTTTAAGCTTGTTTTATACGACAGCTTTTCTGCGAGTTTTCGCTGGGTTAATCCTGCCTTTGTGGGGTGAAAGGTTTTTTCTTTAAATAATAGCATGGTCGAAGTCAGAAATCCAGCGTGGGTCGAGATAGAAAATCCCTGGTAAAAATTTCATTTTCAAATTTGGGAATTTGCCAAGGGTCCAGTTAAGCTTGTATAGGCCCGTAGCAGGGACCCGGACAGAGCCCAGATTTACGAGAAGATGTTTCTACTGGCTATGGGTGTAAAGGGTGAACTTTGAAATACACAGTATACACCCTTGTTATACTCGATGCGTCTATGTTTCTATTTGAGCATTATTATTCGGTGGAAGTTTGAAGAAAATTAGTCACGTTAATAGGTATACACGCAAGTAGTGATCTGGGGTTAATATTCGCCAGGATTAAAGAGAAAGGGAAGCTGTTTAGGGTTTTATGGGGGTTTGGTAAACACGAAACCTCTATACTGCACCAGGAGGTGTTTACCCCGGGTTTTGAATGTATAAAACACTAGCAGTTTAAACTTCTTTTGGTTTTCATTGAAACGAATTTTTGAAGAAAAGAAATTTCGTGCACGGGTAGGAGGCTGGTATAGGGATAACAGAACTTTGACCTCTTTCGAAAGACAGTCCAAGGGTTACACTCATCTCAGCTGAAGGACTAGACCTATTAAACGACTCTTGCTACACGCCTCTTCATAAATCCACCGAATAAGAAACTTCTCTAGTCCTGGAGATTCCCATAAAAAAGTTCTTTTATCGTGCCCCATCCAGTTTACAAGAGTCGTCCAGTTCGAGCGGTAGGGTAACTAAAATAAGTGCACTGCACTTTCCTTAAAATACGGGGAGCCAGCTACTTTTGTTTTCCTGTATAAAATTCTTTTATGATCCAAGCGTCAGGACCAGTTAGACTCTTAATATAAAAAATTCAATTTTCAATTTGTATTCCCAGCGAGTAGTTCGATGTTGTAAATCCCTGGTGTTTATGACGATCGATAAATCCATCGAGTCTAAAAATACATATACGTTATGTGTATACGCACGTAGGCATAATGCATGTAAGGTGAGATAAGATGCCGGTATAGTATGACAGAGATTACCGAGAGACACGTAAGACTTGATCGAGTGTAAATCTGGAGCCAGCATAATTATTTATCAAGTTTGTATACTCACAGTAATTTTGCGTGTATAGGCTATGTGTATATTTTTGCTGTGCCTTTTCTCATTTTGAATTACGCTATACGTATATGCGCAGTCTCCGTACTGTCTTTTGGGTTACTCGATCAAGCACGATAGATAACCTACGGTTCAGCGCCACCATAACAGTCGTACATCGTAGGCCACATAAAAGACATACGTACATAGGCTACCGCCTTATGTCAGCTTGTATGGCTGCGATAAAACAAACGGAACAGCTGGGCCGTTGCTATATGTATTGTAAACTTCCACAGTGTCTTTGCACCTTCTCGTCTGTCCGTCTCAGATCCGAGAATTTCTTATCTCACGGCAGGTATCGTCATCTCGGCACGAGTCTCGCTGGAGCGTCGGGGATCATAACAGCCACGTGCCCAAGAAAGAAAGCCAACATACGGAACGACGTTGGCTTGTAAATAAAAAGAATTCTTAGGTCCGATGCCACTACAAAGAATCTCATATATTTTACAGGAATCAATGATAATCGGAATACTTATTGAGGTTCAAATAATAATTCAAAGGCTTAAGAAATAAGACCGTTATCGGGGACGATCGAATTAGATGATCGATGCGATCCGATACTTACTTTTTTTAAATCAGACAGCTCGTTAACGGTTTGAACTGTGTCGAAGTCTGTATAAAAATCCATTGGGAGGTTAGATAATTGCACTGTTCGATAAGAGAGCGTAAGTGTATGACTAGACTCTAGGCAGTTGACATCGACCGATTCCTTCTGCCCGAATGAATCGAGTTCACGATTAAACGAGGTATCGATTAAGACGAGTGTGAGGTTAGAGAATCCAAGACTTAGGAATGAGGAACGAGCACAACGGGTACACGCGTGCCTCTTCTAATTGTAAGTTGAGCAGCGCGTTCCTGTGGTCTGCGGTCGTGATACTGAGTGGCCGAGTAACGTAATGGCGGACGTCACAGAGGTACACGAGAGCAACAGCGGCGGGAAATTCGATGAGCGTACCGTAACGGGAATGGCGACGCTCTTCCCGGTAGTTTCCGCTTTATTTCGGACGTTCTATTTCAGTGACGATCATCCTAGAAACACATTACAAACGGTATGTCGCAAATGTTACTCAGAAGGAATTGGACGTTGTCGCAATGGTGAAAGTCGCAGGGTAACGCGAAGTGATCGATCTGCGAAGGAGGAGACTCGTGCATTCGTATCGCGAAGGAGAATCTAGAAAACGTTAAGCGGCAACTAGTCTACGGATACACTATAGCAAATTCCATGGCCACTGAGGCATCTACAGTGTCTATACGATTCCTCCGACGCATATTACGTCTCTAACGTGATATACGTTTCTGTGTCGAATCTCGCGATTATAAAGTACAAAGGCACGCGACCGAGCGGCAGTTCTTTAAAGAATAAAATCGTGGAGGTCTTATCTTAAGATGGAGAGTGACGCTCGTTGTACCTGGATAAGGATCTTTTGATTCCCCGTAGTGCCAAGGAGACGACGAGACAGATAGGAGGAAGGCACTGCTACGAATCATCGGTGAGCCTCTTTTATAGGTTATGTATGGTTGGGGACGATCTTCGACGGTTGGTATTTTCCGTTGACAGGGTGTGAGTCTCCATGACTAACGGCGCTGGGCGTTCTACCTCGCGGACGAGATACAGGAGGCAGTGCGGTATGCTGGGTGGGTATAGGAGCAGTGGGAGGATGTAGGTAAGGTAGAGCGAATTTGGTCGAACGGGAATACGAAGACTTCGCAAGTACCGCACAGAATCACGACTGGCGTTGTTAATGCAGATTGGCTCGATCCTGCTGGATGAATCACGTGCTTTCCGGAGTGCGTGGCTGCACGCATATTACGAGGTGTGCGTGCGTGAGAGGGTGGGTGGATGGGATGATGGGTTTGCGGTGGTGGGAAAAAAGGAGGTAGAGCTGCGTGACTCACGAGTCATCGTCAAGGAGTTTCCAATGTACGGTTAGATAGCGGTGATACTTCTGGGACTCATTGATTTATCACGATTCGAGAGGAATGAGTACGTATCAGTTTCCGTTGTGTATGGTTGTGTTAATAATTACTGAGAATATTTTGCTTATTTTTATTATCCAACATGCATTCGTATACGTATTACGTCGAGTAACATTGGCGAGTATCGCGACGAGGAAAGATGAAAAATTATGATCTTTCCTTACATTGTCTTGAAAAATTAAATTTCTGATTAAAACGTCTGTGAAACGACTTATACTCGGTTATATTATATTTACTGATTCACGAATTTAATCGAACATATTCATTTATATTCAGTTCACGACTAATCAATATTGTTATTTGCAGTTTTAGCTCTTATCACCTCACCTGCCTGTCCTCTCGATTACTTTATTCCTTGCTTAAGACGATTCCTCGCGCGTTATCGATCTCAACTGGATTTCTATTGCTCACAGCGGAAATTCAACGTGGGATAGAGAATATTAAATAACAATAAATTGTATGATCGTCTACTTACTGATTCCATGTGCTGATGATGACTCAAGTTTCGAGTGAAATGCAAAGGTACGGCTAATATTTGATGACAGCGCCCTCGACCGTCTCAGTATGATGAAATTTTTAATGAACTTCAAGCCGAGTCCATTGCCGAAATTATCGTGAATGATAACAGCAGCACCAGCAGATGAGACACTTATGTCAATAATTCTAATTACGTTTGTTCTCAATACGAGAACGATAAAATTTATCCATTATGATATTAAATAAGGCAACTAATTAATATTACGCTGCTGCCTCCTACTTGGTTCGCGTCTCAGCGAGATCTGACACTCGCGCAATTCCTTAGGACGAGCAGAGATGCTCTCTCGCACATAAAATAGATGCGATGCATCATCCCTAGGGATGTTCAGCCAATCTCCACCCTTGGGATGAAGAGAGTTGGTTCCACCCTTTGGCTCTGACCTGGTTTATCATCCAATAGGAGAGCAGGCATTGTCATCGAAACTGGGGCAGTCTCGAAGGGGTTGAGAGAAGCAACATCCCCTTGTATATCTATATACAAAAGATCAAGTCCGTTAAGATTCCCCTGGAGAGTACAGGATTATAGAGGTAAAAAATTCTCTAGACATCAACCGTATTTTTCTATTTTTTTCGCTGTTACTCGCTTATCATTATATTTCTTTATGATAAAGCAAACCTGTAGACTGATTATGCATATATGTATCCTGTTACAGATAATCAAAACGGTGCTCAATAAATTTCACAGTGACTTTTGACGGATTTCGCCAGAGCACATACATACACTCATCTAGGATTTTCTCCATAGCAGGTAGCCGATAGTGTGTGTTTATTTGCCAAGTGATAAAGCCGTCCAAGAATAGAGTCGCGGTTCGAGGTGAGGTGCATTTATCGCTTAGGAACCAAGGCGATCCACGTTTCACGTAATGGAAATGGCGACCATCAATAATTAACGAGCTCGCCTAAGAGTACTTACTTACCTACTCACTTAAGTTATAGTAACAAGCTCATTGCGTTGATAGATAGTCTTTGTTTGCCGGGAGACATTTTTCTATGTCATCGTTGGCAAAACGATAAGGCGCAAAGCGAAGAGGTCAGACCGGATATATTTCGTATGTTCCTTTCTTTATAACATTTTCGTGCACTTTTCATGCAAGTTCTATCAATAATCGTCCTTATTTTCTTTTTCCTGGTACGATTAACGTTATTGCGTTTTCGCCGTTGCGCTCATTGAAAACGAGCTGTAAAATGCGCTACGCTTGAAATTTCTAACGATATGGATTCTCTCGTTCTGTCAATACTTATCAGCTGAATGTTATAGCTGTTAAGTTATTCATGCCGATAGGACTGTCTCTTACGTCTACGCGAAGAGAACGATAGGTAGAGGACGGTAGTTGGGTACTTTTGAAATAATTATATACTGGATAATTATATCGTTAAGAATTCTGCATATTCAAGGGTCAGCTGGCGTTTCTTTTTTTCTCCTTTTTTTCTACTTTGTATCTAGTATTTAATTTTTTCTTATTTATCGTAAATAATTCCCTGGACCATTGTCAATCTTCTGTACAGTTATTCACGTGTGAACGTGTATGCTGGATTATCCATATATTTGTATGGCTACCTTCGAGCGGATATCTAGGATAGAAATATTTTTCTCTGTAATAATATACACTATCATTGCCATTTGATAAGAAATATGGTACATAGTTGCCATTGATAATCGTAATGGTAACTGGTCATAAGGTGAATTGATCGATAGCTCACAGTTTGCCTTGCATTATTATCACAGGTTAGATTAGTTTCTGACCGAAGGTCACAGGCTAGTTTAAGATAAATTTGATAATAGCATATTTGGAAAAATTCATATTTATCATATACAGGTCAGAAAAGATAGACACAAGAAATGACGTTCGTTCCACAGCATCTCTGTGAGTATTGCTATGCCACGGTGAAAGGCTGGACCATTTTAGACAAGATTTGTGGAGGGGATATCTCATCTCTTATTGGTCCCAACGTGCCAACCAATCGGAACGAGGGTATGAATTCTTGCGCAGCCTCTCTGCATCCAACTTGGTCCCCACACTTATCTCATAGAAATCAATACAGGACATACATACACGTACCATATTCCAGGTAATTAATTCTGTAAAATTAATTACAAGTTATCACTGTTACAAGTATTAATCATTAATGATGACAAGTCGCACTACATAGAAATTCAGTATTTTATAGATCAGTTTAATTCAACAAACATTTTCCAGATCCCACTGGTTCTTCGTCGAACCGACCTGGCCGTTATTTCCTTAATGAATTTCTTATTCTCCGGAAATCACCATAAAAACACGATACCCACAGGTTAACCCTACATCCTCAACTGGTCACCGGAATAGGATGATTTTTTGTACCGATTCGAAAGAGCGTTCGTCCGGTAGAGAAGAAAAAAAGACAAGTCCCGCTGGTCCCGTCTGTCTGACCGTCGGTCCCCACAACGTACTCTTCAGAGCCGTGACGCTTGTAAAGCAGATAAAAAAAACCATCAGGGAGAGACAGAGAGAGATAATCTGGAAGGAAGTACAGTCTCGTACGAGCTTCCGGAGTGCCCAACCGAGGCCAGATTCGGGTCATCCGCAGGAAGGGGTCCGGGCCAGAGGTCATATACCTGCACGTTCCTGAAGCAGGATCGTCACAAGACACGTTGCTCCCTGGTCTGGCAAACTTGATTCTCCTGGTGGGTTAGGGTCCTCCCTTCCTCCCTTTGATTAAATAGGGGGAGATGCCTGGGCTGTGTCCATACGTATGGAGCAGGTCATATAATGGTACGAGGGGTGAATTGCTTTGAGGCCAAGGGTCAGGCAGGTACATAACCCTTCCAAGGTCCATTTAAATGGCCCGATTTCAACGAGGGCCCCCTCATGGTCCAGGTTATATTTCGGACCATGGTCCTTGCTGCTATGGACGCCCATCTTATACCTAGAAAATAGCCGTTGGTTCCTTTACTCTTTTTTGCGCTACTCCTTCTTGAATAATAATGAAGACTGTGATCTATTGGAACAAAGGTGTTTGCGCTTTGGCTATTCACGCCAAGACAGAGGGACTTGATTGATTGCTCCAGTTTCTACGTCAGCGCATAATCAGTGTAAATCGTGAAGACGACCTCTAGAGTGGAACCTTAAAGATCCATCCCTGCCAGGAGTAAAACCAACGATCTAGAATATCGATATTTTATTAGCTGTGGCGGGAAAATTCAAATAGTAAAGTCATACCGATTTTAGTTTGTACAACGAAGACGTTGGAGCTGTCCTATGCTTGGGCCGTGAGTTCTCGAAGGTATGGGATGCTTCTAGAACATTCTTAACGAACATGTAAATGGCGATCTAGACTAGTACAACGTCACTGTAGGACGCTACTGGTTGAACTGTCCGTTATAACTAATTTTCTTTTGCAAGATACGTTAAAGAGAACTAGTTCAGAATTTTTATTAAATGCCAGTGCCAGTGCTATTGGTCAAGATAGAAACGGGGCCGTGCCAAATATCGTCCAGTAGAGAAGACTGCAGGACCGTTGTTCCATTTAAATTTCTTTTAGTCAATAACCAACAGGGCAGTGGGGATAACTGTCCGTTGTACCTCAGTTCAGGTTGAGAAATATTAGAAAAAAAAATCTAGGTTCTTCCAGGGTACGTGGATATGTGCCCGCCTTCGTTCCATTTGGTTAGTTCCATCCTGAAGTGTGGGTAGTGGGGATGTTTGTCCGTTGCTCTAGTTGATGGCATGAAAAATTGAGAAAAAAAAATCATAGACCCAAACTCTAGTCCAGGTGTGTAGGTAGCAGGTCCACGCAGTGCGTGCAGGTTTTCGAAAAGATATTACCGTCCAGCGATGCTTTCCCATGGTGGTATCCAACGGTCGCCACATTGGAGGCATCAAAAATGGACTCAATAATGGTCACCTGTACGTAACGGATTTTTTCGGTCTGATTTAAATAGGTTCATCCAGATCACAATGCCGCTTCGTATAGTAGCCACGGTCGCGGACACTGTCCAGGTAAATATCGTCCAGGACCCAAATGTCCGAAATGGCGAAGAGTGAAAAAAAGGAGGTCCTCCTCGACGACTTCAGGTAGCCATCGAGCATGGGAATCTAGACCACTGACCATTTTCATCGGCTACGATTTCGAAATTAAAATATTCGCGACCCGAACCCTTCGTCCCTCTCGCTATATAATCTTCACCCCCGTATACCTAGGGGGTACCTTCTTCTTGGGCCTCGCGCTTGCTTTTCCAATCCGATTGTCCAAAAGGTCCAGTTACGTTGGGGATGACCATGGGGCCTTTTTCCTTCTAATCGTACCTCAGCAAAGCCCAGAACCGTTGCGTGACCTGACCCATGGGAATCTGGATCACGTGTTAAACCCCTTTACTCCTGGTCCCAAACACCCTTAGGTTAAGAACAGTTCCAATGTTGTGGTATAGCTCGTCTTTTTTTGAAATAGAAAATTATAGAATAAGGGATGCATTTTTTTAAACCATAACATTGCTAGGAACATTTCAGAGCATCCTTCTTGCTACGAAAATATAGCGAAAGTTTTCGTTAGCCAATCACGTAAACGCTTGGCGTACCTCGCTATCGGATTCTGATAGGTAAAGGGGAATACACAAGTTATCGTTCGCACGAACGAAGACTCGAAACGTGTTGAACCTTTGCCACCAGTGGATTTAGGCTTCCAGAGTTACTGATACATTTCGATTAGCATAAATTTACAGACAAAACGTCCGGTGTAGTGCCCTGCGACTGGCTATCTGCGTGGTAACCGTCTGATTTACATACGCTTGATCCCGGAGCGTTCACTTACTTGTTCGCCCCTATGATTGTCCTCGTAAGTATGTGTAGTTATAATCTATATATATATTTAATAAATTTTTTCATTGTTTTATCCCCTCCCTTCCCTGCTGTGACAATACAAATAATCGAAAAAAAAGACATCGAACCCGATTGGACCTAGTCATAGAGATAGATCATCGCAACAGTGTCATTTGAAAAAAATAAATAGGGTTTGGTCAAAATAAATAAAGACACGATCTATGGATCATTAAAATGACGATCGATATTGATTTTGTATTTAAAAAATTTTTAATTTACAGACACTCATTGGATAAAGATTTAAGAGGAATGAGAGAGCCATAACGGGGCAGCACGAAGCAAGCCGCATGACCTAAAGATCAATGAGCGATCGGCATCGATCTCCGATCCATATTCATGTGGATTCATGAGGAAGAGGGCAGAGGAAGAGCGTAGGCTCCCCTCTTAGCCTCTCAGCTGCCGCAGACGGCTTGTTTGCGTGAATGCAACGATGATGATGCGATGTGCGCACAGGATGGGGTCATAGGTCATTGCAAACAATCCCACGTGTGGGAAAGAACGAGTCGAACTCGTGGACGGATGACAAGTTTGAAATCTCGAAGAAAAAATAATATAACCAAGAGTAATTTTTCCTCTCTTAATTTTGCACGAGTACGGCACTTGGTCTGCCGTGATTATCAGGCAACCGGTCACGTCTCAAAATGACATACGGTACCACCGTTATAATTTCTCTAAAAGACAGATTTCGACACTCGCCATGATGATATCAAGAATATTAATGATCCCATTAAAAAAAATATTCCCAATCGCGTGATCCGCGATTAAAAATTAAACAGTTCAAACAGAACAGTCCGTAAGGACAGTGGACGGGTCGAACGATCGCAATGGGGTAGTTAGGTACGAAAGGGGACACGTTTTAGTCGAAGTACGAAATACAAGGCTGGGGTAGAAGTTTGGTAGTGTAATATTGTGTGGAATAGGGCCATCCCGTGCACCATTGCTGTATTTTTTATTTGCAGGGTAATCGTTAAGGCAGGTGTCCCCGGCAGGCGTGGGAGAGACACGAAACCCAGCTACACCCAGAAGCCCCGTTTTCAGAGTCCACAACCCATTACTGTAACGAATGCCGAAGCGTCGTCATGGAAACGCATAGAGAAACACACGAGGCAGCCCCCGTCAGTTCATGCTCTCAGTTATTTTTTTTCTCCCTACGATTCACTCACCCACCCACCCCCCCTCTCTCTACGTACGTGTGCTTATCATCCCTTTACGCCCCTCGAGTCCTGGACAACCCTAACCCAACTACCCTCTAACTTTTTGTTCGCTCGCTCGCCCTCCGACCTACGACCTCTTTCACCTGCAGGGCTCTATCGTATCTCGGGCGCAGGAACTCAGTCGAGGCGTCCGTCCTTCCGTCCGTTTCTGAATTAACCCCCGAATGAGCCAGTAGCGTTGCCATGGTTACGAGCCTGGTTGCCATCGCGATCCCGGCCACAACATAAAATCACTCTGATCATTTGTTTGGCGCCATTGATGGTACGCGGGAATCAATTTCCTCGACGTTAACCGATGGACTTTTCCGTCGCCATTTTCTCCCCCCCTCCTCCTCACTTTCAGATGAATATCGGCTGCTCGTTAAGCCGCTATGGGTGACGGTCAATTTTTCACGTTGGACGATTATTTTATCTTCGTTTTCTTTCTCGTTACTTAGCTTTCACTATATTCGTCTGTGACCTTTTTTTTGAGTCTCCCTATAGCTTTTCATTCGGTACTCTCCCTCGCAAAATTTTCTCGTATCTCTTAACGCCGCTCGAGCAATCCGGCTCCACGATTTCTCCGTATACCAAATTCCAACGGGTGTTCCGATTTCCTTTCGGATTCCTTAAGCAGCTAACTGCGCTCGGAGGTTTACTCGACTTTCCCATACTGCGGATGAGGAGTCGTCGTGAGGAAACGACTACGTAGAATCCATGGACGGACTACACACGGACATCGGGACACGTCGCAAAGGCGGTTACGTGATCCGCGATTGTTATGTAAATATAGCTGCCCGCTTACGCGCAGGGACGCAAAACAATGTTCTCACAGGATGACTGTCAACTTCAAATCATCTTCCGAAGACGTGCGCGAATGACGCTTCTTATATTTTACGCGTCTGTACAGCCATTCGCGTCGTGACTTGTCGGAACATTGAAAACACGCTTTTAGTACGGCTCGAGACTACTTTTGGATAAGATATTTTTTCTGATGAATACAATTTTTTTTCTATTTTTTTATATTTATTTCTATTATATATATATGCATGTCCAACATGGTCTTCTTTCTCGAAGCGATCCAGTCACGCAATAATTCTACCGTTGACACGCGCATATAAATTTTCACTCATTGTCATATATATTTCCTTCGTAATAAACTTAAAGGCTGTACGATATAATTATTCAAGTCAATTCCAAATACGCCTATTTACTAGAGCAAATGAGCGCAGCCCTGCCTCGAAGCAATCGCACGATGAGCAGGAGCTTGCTGATACGGCTGGATATACCTATAGGCCGGTATTCTCGTTTGACGGCTTCGTGTCTTTGCCGTGAGGATGGAAGTGGGGCTGGAGGAGAAAAGAAGCGGCTCTTGATAAGGACAACTGTGTTATCATTACGTACACATAGAAACTTACCCTTACTCCACGACCACTTTGCGCTACAAATGGGATCATCCCTACGCGAACGAATGGTTTTTATTTTTGAAAATTTTTTTATACAATCGTCTCCTCTCCCCCCCCCCCCTCCCCCCTCCCCTGACCCACTTACGAATTTAACCTGACAAGTAGTATCATTCGATAAAATAACTTCGATCAGATTTTATCTCGTTTACCCAGTAAAATTTGTCATCTCTGATCTTGCGAGAGCAAGGAACAGTTTGCGTCATCGGTGTTTCTTCAGACAAGCCGCCTCGCTCGAGATAAGAACATGTGCTAATAGAAGATTAGACTTACCGGACCAAGTTCCTGTCGATTTAATCATTTTATTATTATTCTTGTTATATCTTTTTTCATATCCCCCACACGAGGATGATCCTTGGTCTCTTGATTAATTCGGATATTTCATTATGATTATTGGGTAGGAGTGTATCGCAACGTGAATCTCTGTGCGATTATACTTTTTATCAAACTTAAATATCGGACAAACCTTTTCTCTTATCTCTTTTTGGTCATTCAATAAAATAACATAAATTCGATAGAAGTGACAGAGCCCATTTTTCAAAAGTCCTTCGACCCAAGAACGTAGTCCTACTCCATTGAGATTTACCAAAATGATGTGAAGTACCTACATAGATTTCGAGTGGGTCTCCCCGGTCGCTCAGCCAATAAGAGAGTGTCGCACGCCTACAGGCCCCCCCGGCTAATCCCGAAGAATATTCTCTCCGAAAGTTCTAGAAGGACGACCCACCATCGGGCCAGACCCACGAATAGTGACGACATTAAGAAAACTGAAGTTCGTAGAATCGAGGATATCGATACGTGTCTATCAACGATTCCAAAGGTTGAACTGATTAATAAAATATAGTGATACATCGATACAGCACATACAAGCCAGTAGAAAAGAAGCCAACCGACATACACAGAGATCCGAATCAGCAGATATAAACGGACGATAAGAGAGACGAAACGTTCCTGGCAGAGCGTCCAGGTCTCATCTGGCAGAGATCATTGACCGTTAGAGGTATCTGCCCAGCGATTAAGAGGGAACCCATGGAACACAAGGTAGAGGGTAGGTAAGGCAAGGCAAGTTAAAATGTGGGTGCGGTTGGCGCGTGCGCCTGCAGCAGGGCGGCAGCTGTTTTTAGGCCTTAGGCACTGCCGAGGCCGCTGCACCTGCCTCGTCTGACTGGGCTGCTACGAATGCCTAGATGCCTGACTGACTGGCTTGCTGACTCCATCCGTATCCATATCCACGTCAATGCGTGGTACATTAACCAGCGTACAGCGCATAAACAGGCGTAGCACGCGTCACGAAGAGGCCAAACCAAAAGTTAACGGGATTTAAAGGCCGACGATGTCTACACCTCTTTTTCTTCTCTTACTTTCCTCTCTGTGTCCCTTCTTCTCTCCTTTCTCTCTTCCTACCTGCCTCTTTCGCTATTCCTACTCCACACCTCACGGCCTCTCGCGATCGGTCAATCTAATGCCGGAGACGTCCAGCTATGCCTTAGAGAGCTACCGAAGTGGAGGCACAGGATGCGCGTGACTATTTTGCCAATTTCTTTATCTAACGTTCTCCGTTTACGTGGCGAGTTAATTGTACTCGAGGATCGACAACGCGCTCTTGGTGGTCCTTAAGTGTAAGGAACGATTGGACTGTTTTTAAGATGAATCGTTTTACCTGTGACAGAGATGGGTGAGGAGTGCGGGGACGGGGTAAAAATAAATTAATAATTTTTTTTCAGCAATCGTGCGGTTACGCAATGATAATATTTTTGAACGGTAACAGTGGCTCCGACGGAAGATGAGGGCG
Organism: Trachelus tabidus; assembly: GCA_030142655.1. Classification (NCBI taxonomy): domain Eukaryota; kingdom Metazoa; phylum Arthropoda; class Insecta; order Hymenoptera; family Cephidae; genus Trachelus; species Trachelus tabidus. The sequence continues at coordinate 959,732 of JARQTI010000781.1, read as the reverse complement.
ATCCGGGATAAAGGTGCGCCCACCACGGTAGACCACGATGACAGATGTTACCGTGGCATTAGATAATTAATCCAGGATGATGGTGGAGGTCGGGCCCGGAGAGATTACTATTACCGTATTTATTTTTATTACACGCTGTCAGAGGGAGCCACAGCAAGGATCTCATTCCGATCCCAAATTATCTGCTTCAGTTCCTGACGACGTTAGGCATACCCAGACGATCTTTCACCAGGTACGAAAACTCGGTATTGAAAAATTTCTAAATGAAAATACACTGTGTACACACTCGTGGCATACAGTGTACTAGATTTCGTATATAAATTTTGGGTTTTTTTTAATTTCTCTAGGTACCAACAAGACCAGCCTGTACTATCAACACCCGCAGCGATGAAGCGGTAACACGGTACAATGCGATACGGTATAATGTAACGCGTGACGCGAGTAGGTGGAACCCGCCGATCGATCGAATGGCTTCGTTCCAGCTCGAGAGAAGAAGAAAGGAGCAAGAGAAAGAAGAGGAAGTAGACAGGGAGTTTGAGAGAGAAAGAATATAGTCAATTCCTAGTCTTCCCCTACCTGTTAGTTTCTCTTCCTCTTCCCCCCATTGCCTTCCCTCTTTCGTAACGTGTATCCTCGCACCCTGACATTATCTCTGCTTCTCCTCTTCTTTCATGCTCTTTTTTTTTCTTCACATTTTTTTTCCTTATAGACGTACCTGGTGGCACGCGCCACGCGCCGCTCGCCAACAGCTGCTCCCCATCTCGATGCACGGGAGGTGAAGGATCGACCGGGAGGAGAAAGAAGAGTAAAGGTGAATGCACACCTTGTGCCGAAGACACGCATTGCCGGTTTGGGAGATGCCGAGTATCGCGGATCCCAACGATCGTAGGAATCGGCAAGGGGTATCGGCAGTGCCAATATCTCCGAGGCATATCGATACACACGTATACCGTACACGTGGTATTCCAGGACGACTGGAATCATGGGAAAATTCATACTGAATGAATTTAGAGAAGCGTTGGATTTCGACAACGCGAACTTTCGATGAGTAGACATATTTCGATACGTGCAAATATATACGTATTTCGCAAGGAAGATTCAGCCAGACGAAATACGATCTCGGACGGATTTTCACATACGATTCGCGATGCTGCAGAAAGCCGATGCTTCCATTATACGAGAAGCTAGGTAACCCTGAAAAATACGTAAATCGTACAATTGTCTGTTTTAATTATTTTTAATGCCTCGTACAGCTTCTTTTGTCTTTTACTCGTTTATCGGTGTCTCCTTTGTCGGACACCATCTTGCAAGTGTGCTACGCCGTTAACGGCTGGGATACGTTTACCGTGTGTGGGTTTTACTCGGAGCCCGTGTGCTTCCGCGAGTGAATAAGAACTGGATGGCACCTGCTACCGGTTGCCAACGGCACGAGCCGAATCCTCTTTGACTATAGTATTAGAACTTTTTTTTTTTTGGTAGGTGGCGATATTTTCACCTTGGAAAATTATACCTTGGAATTTCTCTTAGTCTCTAGGGTCCTTGTCTCGAATATTTTACCGCGATCCGATTCTTGCGATCTCTTACGAAAATTGCTGGGTTCTCCTTTTAAGGATCAATGGGTATGTATGTGTATGTATAGGTAAAATTGGGATCATCGTATTCCTTAATTCTTCTTTCTTCTTTTACCTCTCGATCTTCCCGGGCTGCAACATCTTGCCGGTGCGCGATGTGTCAGTGCCGGGAACGCGTCGGTACGTGAGTACGTGTGAATGCCTGGACGGCACCTGCTACTGCTGGCAACGACAAGAGACGGGCATGAGGCAGCAGCATGAACCAGCAGCACGAGCCCTGGCTTCGTCGCCTATAGCTTTTCTGTCTCGGAAGTCGAGCTGACGCTATATCTGCTCGAGGAAAGCGAGAGGAGATGGCCTCAAGGTGGATTCACAACGCAGAGTTGTATTTCGATAACGGGTAAAGGACGGTACGATATATCGCACGGAAGTAAATTAATTAAAAGAATTAAAAGTTTGACAGATCGAAATTTCGATAATTATTCACGGAGAATTCATTTATTTACATTTCTTTTTCAGCCATCGATCGATCCTGCGTATCAATTTCTTCGAACGGAGACTGCCGACTGATATCGGTAAACGAATTGAATTTTTTAATATAGATCTTTGTTTCTACTTTTTTTTCATAAAGATCCTTATCGTTCCGAGCAGCCGCACAGTGCTTCGGTGTGGAGGGAACTTTACACTGACACCGCTACATTATTCGGAGTCATCCGAGGCAGCTGGATCTTTTTAGCGTCATCTGCCTCGGCAGCGCGAGATGTGATAACCATCCCTCTCGCTATCCCTATGCAATAATGGATATTTATTATCACCGTAGATACAGCTGACACGCTGTAAAGGAGTCAGAGATATTTTTTAACTAGCCCCCCTTGGAGGGGGATATCGGTCTTGCCGGAGAAAAGTAAGTGACGTTAATAATATATGAGATAATCATAATTTTCACGGTCAAACCGATATCTGTTTATAAAATTTATTGATTGAAAAAAAAACATTTTTTTTCAGTTAAATCATCCGATCGTCCTCAACGTGATAAAATTCATTACCAAAAGAAAGTCTCACGCTGATTATTTCTCTATCACGTTGAGTATATCTACACGGCGTATGACTCTCCTATCATTATCAATATAAAGAAGCTAATGTGACCATGACGACGAATTGTAAATATTTGAGGCGAACTGGTGACGGATCCATCTCGCGTTACATCTGCAACACTCCGCACGTCCCGTGTAGGTATACAATGATGGTGTGGACGCAGCCAGTGGTGGTTGCTCTCCATTGAAACCCAGTGTGGGAAGAATACACAGGGGTGAGGATGACAGTATTATGTCACCCGGAAAGCCGGATGAAATGAGAGATGTTACCCTCCTTTTCTAGATCTCAATAATGGACTCCCATGATCAGATAGGAAATTGCATGGGGTTGGGATCACGTGGTCGGGGCCAAACTACCCAGTCAAATGCCACGCTTCTAAATGTCACGGCAGCATCCAGCTAATAGCTTTGGGTATCCAGCAGCACTTTGTAAGGTCCGTATTCACGTCCCATAGATCCAGCCACGATGCACGCTAAAACACCATGGAGTATCAAGGCTAATTCCCCAGGGACTACAGATTCGATAATGAACCGGTGACATTTTGTTATTCGTTCAGAAATGGTCCCCCTTGGGAGACTCCCTTGCCGATGGTATTGCTGAAAAACGTCATGGGACTGCTTATGGGGTAACAACCGTTGCTCTGGGAGTTGGAAGAGTTTATGGGAAATTAGGATTGGAAAAATTCATTTAGCGGATCTCTCGTATTACCAGAGACTCTTGATTTGGCGACGATCGACGTAGCGGGTGTGTATGAAAATTTGGATTTTCAGGTAAAAACAAACTTTTTCTTTATTTCTCGTTCTCACACACGTCTAACGTCGATAGGAAGTAGCCAGTTGCGGAATAGCCTCGAGGCGCGTAAGTGTCACGCGTATCTGCGTCCATGCGTGTGTACCTGGTGCGTGCGTGCGTGCGCGGCCATGTGTGGTCGATAACGGGCAGAGATCCCGCAGCCAGTAGGATGTTTATTGGACACCATATATCCTGTTATTCGCCCTACTGCAGAATAACATCGCGAAAAATCATAACACCGGTGAATCGCGATTCGCGAAATCAACAATCGCTTCGGCTCGTGTTTCCTCATTGATTTTGAGAATATCGTCAGTAGCTACCGGATGATCATTGACTCGTCAGAGAATCGTTAACCGTACGTGTTCGAATTATCGGTAGAATAATTATCTATTGCATATCAATGTTCCATAAAAATGCCAGCATCACGTTTTTAATCGAGGATTTTATAAAAATTGTTCCAATCAAAAATTTTTTTATACGATACCGATCTCTCATTTTTTTTTACTGTGTACAGTGAGGTCCACAATTTAATTTTTCTCATTGGACGTCTTACGCCTGAAGTTTGCCATTATTTCTGCAGCGATCGAACGACTGTACTTATCTGTACACATTGGCAGTACGTAAATCGGTGCCTGTTGCCGATGCTTCTGTCTCGAGATCGAAACCACGCTATAAGCTTATGCTCGGAGTTATGCGGAGTCGTGGAGGCTAAAGTATGACTGATGACTCAGCCGACGACGTGGAATGTCGCTAATGAGTCGTAGCGCCCGTAACGCGGAGAGCGCGAGCTTTGCGTTGAGCCGGTTCGTTCTTTTTTCAATTTTTTGAAAATTTTCACCGAGAAACCGAGACAAATTTAAAAGAACATAAAAAAGAAATACATTAGAAACATTGAAAATGTCAGTTTTAAGATGTATCCGGAACTCATAAAAATTGTACAAATTTTCATAATCGATTTGACAAGCAGATCCCGCTGGTCAAAACGAAATGACGCTAGACCGACCGGTAAGTCATTTAACAAGGTAATCACCACGGCACAGAATCTTATCCATATTTCGATTACACGAAACACACGTATACCAACTGGACTTGCAATCGCAAAACCGGTACATCGAATTGACGTGCACGCAGATCGTGGGAACTAGCGTAGTATCTTCAGGGAGCGTGGGTTAGCAGAATTAGTATATAGTTTAAAGGTAGAACAATGCGAAGGACTGTTGCTGGAAGTTTCGCATGGCTAACTCCGAGATGATCAGAAGCCGTCGTTGTGTCTCTTGGAGAGTCTGCATGCCGTCCGTTTAAAATATTTTGAAAAAAAAAAGATTGTTAAGCAGAAAAATCAAAAAATTAACAAATACATATACAATTACGTTACACGCAAAATTCAAGCATCCGCCATTGCACCACTTCCGGTATCCCCGCAGGGATATAGCAGTCAATCTAAAAGTACTAACCCTCCTTGGTGAACGACCCCCTAACTTCGTATCATCCCCACCGGGATCCAATAATGGCGTCCTGCCTCCAGGACGGCCTCCTTCGTGCCGATTTCCTCGCATGGCATCGTAGCAATTTCCAAGAAAGCCGGATTTCGCGAGAGATACCTCGACGAAGGCCCGGCCGAGTGAATGAGCTCTTGTCGAGTCGGTGGAACGGGTGACTCCAGCACCCTGGGTATTGATCGAGCCTGGCTGGCTGGCTGACTTACTGGCTTTTCTACTCCCGGCAGAGAGGAGGACCATGGTGTGGATGTAGTCATGTGGATACGCGATAGCTTCAGGTATATATATATAGTTAGCTATTTTTTACCATGTATATATATATACATGATGAATCCTCTAGGTATACGTAAACGTGGTACACGTATATAAATTTGCTCGGCTGGCTACGCTTTCTATTTCCACTAGTCAGAACAGCGTACGACTGCTGACAGGGGATGTATTCACGTATCGGTCAGACTATGAGAGAAAAAAAATGGTACGTTCAAGGAGAAATATGAATTAAAATGCAGGTATGCAGACGGGGACGCAGGTGCATGTGCATTGTTTGGAAAACATTTTCTGGTGAATCGCATCTGCAAGCGGATAGTGGAAATATATTTTCCCCTGTCCGATACACACGTTACACGCGAACGTGGATAGGAGGTCCCTGCGTTATTCTAAATAACGCGAGTGGTATTGGTGCGTGGGTGGTTTCCGTTGCTAGGCAACCCGGACCGATTCCAGCCACAACCACACCCTCCCTACGAACAATATATTATTCATATAATAATTGTGAGCAATATCACAGGAGCCTCTGACCATTAGTCCGATGAGTCTCAGCCCCTTCCGAATATACTGGCTCGTAATATTACATTCCGAGGGAATGTATTCGCCACGAGAGCTCTTGGCCAAGATGGGTGACCTCCTTTTCCCGGTAAGCTATTACCTCGGACTGGTTGCTATACTCTGCTACACAAGCTCACTATTTATTTAGACAGACCTGCCTGCAGTACCACTATGGCATCTTTTTCTCCATTTCGTACGAAATTCGTTTTTCGTGGCATCGGGCCCCTAACGGTGCTAGGTCTTATTTATTCATGAAAAGTGGTCACCTTTGGCAATTCAATGGAGAACGAAGGGAACAGGGGAGGGGGTGGCTTGAAAGGGGATGAACAGCCAAAATACATTCCTCGAAGAAACGAAATGTCCTTCGTAACCGATTCTTGGAATCCATAGTCGGCGCCATCCGCGTAAGGGACGAGGCTGGTGGGCGAACGCGAGAATTTGTAAGGAAGCCTTAATGATCGCTCGGCTTTCCCCGAAGCGGGGATTTGATCCAAGGGGGCGCGGGTTGGAGGTAAAGTCAGATCTCCAAGGTTTCATAGGTGTGTTGGCTACAAACGGTTGCTAGGAAACAGCTAGGGAGGCAACGGGTCAATACCTGGCTGGCTGGCTGGTACTGGTTCACCTCTGCATGAGCTAAAACGTCACCAGAGTAACTCTCCACCTCCTCACTCTACTACCACCTACAAAAACCACCTCCACCACTGGCTCTACAACAGTCACTCTAACCTGGTAACTTCGCCCCCAGCCAGCCACCCCCTACCATTTCGCAGCAGCTCGCCCTCTCCTCCAATGAGCCCAGTCAGTCCAGGCTGCTGCCTGCTTCCTGGAACCGCACTTGCGGAACCTGAGGGAAGCCCATGGGACGTGGGTTTTACCTCGGTTTAGGTTATGTCAGCAGCCCTTTTAAAGGAGGGTCATCCGGAAGAGGGATACGGAGGTGGAAGAGCTTATATGTATTGTCGGTATAGCACGTCACGAGCGGAAGTTGCGTTTGTTATGAATTTAGGAACGCAAGGTTTTTTTTCGGGACATTCTTTTTATCGAATGTCATTTATTTTTCATTAATTTTATCGGTTATGTCTTTTCACTGTAATTCACGTCGACGGAACTCTTTAGTGTTTTTTTTTTACTTCGTATAGAATTTATCGCTGACTCACTGAACTCCACTGACTTGGCTCTTGTATGATCGGCTAGGACTTTTCGGTCCTTTACGTCTACAGAGACACGCGAAACTCCCCGATTTTCTTCAAGGGCGAAACCACGTCTCGGCATTTCTCTGGTCGTAGGGCGAGTAGGTGAGAAACATTGGCATAGCTGGGTATCCGTTAGGTACTTAAGGGTTGTTCGTGAGCTGAGGTAATGGCTCACTTTTTTCACTTCTTCACTCGGAGTGACTGTAGATACTGTGGTGAAGTCGAGAAGCTCGTTCGATCGTTATTGTAATGGTTTGCAAGGTGGAGGTCGACCTTGAGCCAGAATTCAGGAACGATGAGGTCTTCGCGTAATGACAACTAGCAGCATAGGTCTTCTATCCTTGTCTGTAGAATAATTTTCATAGCACTGATTCCCATGAGACATAACTTTATAGGAATAATTTTTTTTTTCATTGCCAATTCGTGGGAATTGGTATATTGTTTTTGTATAAAAAATCCCAAAACTCCCTGTGCCGTTAAGAATGAACTTTTTTCAAAAATTTTTAAATCACTTCTCCGCATAGAAAGTAATTCGATGATGCATATGGACTTGGCAAAAATATTCGATGGTCGCGTGTTGCTACTCGCGTGGAATACGATAATCGTTAATGCTGATGTCTACAGGGCGGGCAACTGATTCATCCAAATTTCCAAGCCAAATCGGTACGTGGTTTTGATACGCAATACTTTTCATCTCGATCTTTGATTTATGGATTTTTGCAAAAAAAATTTTCAGTGCTTTCCTCCGGTACGAATATCGAGGATGGGCGATTTTCGAAAATTTTTGTTCTCGGACGGTGTTTTCTAGCGAGATCGGTAACGGACAGATTGCAGGAAATCGTTCTCTGAAAAACGTGACCGAAGAGAGCTTCCAGCTAATGGCCTCTTTGGAAATGGAAATGGAAATTGCCTTTCTCTCCGATCATTGGAAATCTTTGTGACCGATTTGGCCGATATATTTTGGTTTTCGAAGCCTCAGTTATTACTTCTAACGAGCCGATCGTTATCTGCCCTGTTGGCGTAACTGTTGTCAAGATATTATTGCGCTCCTTATGCCTCTACATAACCGAGACGCCATGACACTTTTTCTTCATAGTCGTTTCGTTCCACGACAGGGTAGGGAATTTTACTTGGAAAGATATTTTTCCAAATTCTCCCTCCCGCTACTTGTACGGAAGATAGCAACGATATTTGAAAAAAATGTCTTGGGCTATTCCATAAATTAAAAAATACGTTTTATTAAATGCAAGATACAAATTAATGCAATTTTTTTCAAATCAAAAAATATTTTGAATTTTAATCATATCCATGATGTCTCGTCGTACTGGTTCTTACGACAGTGATTGAAATTTTTTTTTTCCAAATCAAAAGTATCTTCACTTACCAAAAACATCATTATCCGTATTTACCAAGAATCTCGAATCTCATTTCTAGCGGTGCTTTTCAATTAGGCAACAATCTCGAAAACTAAGCCAGCGCTTAGAGCCAAATGACGGCCACTTAGTTGCGAACGAGGTATACACGCGGCTTTGTTCTCTTTTGTCATGCAAATAATTTCCCCGTGCCAATGACTTATCTGATTCCCCAGAATCGTTATACAGAGAGAGACGACAATACCATTTGGCAAATCGATAAATAGCGATACTAATCTACATATAAATATATATCTTAACTTTTCAATATTTTTCTCATCTTCCCACAGTCACAATACCTTAGGCACGAACCCTCTTTAACGACTTCCAAGAAGACCTCTAAGCGTTTCGGTAACCGACTGCGAAGATTGAAAACTTTCCAGGCAGCATCACGAAACATCTCCTTTAAGCGATTATATCAATACAAAATTCCGTAACAAACACATACGGAGGTCTCACTACAGCCTAAAGTCATTAACCAAACGTCAGCATACACCGAACAAGTACATAACCTAAAATAATCTCATACCAGTGCACGTACACGCATACCACGAATTCCACGTTCCGTAGTCATAAGGGAACGTTATGGAACGGAACGGTACATAGCGAAACTACATTAGAATCCGCTGACGTCGAATCGATTCTCATCGAATGAAAATTTTTACTCACTCTATATCTTTTATTTTCTTTCTTCGCATCGAGTATGCTCCCGTTTTCACGACGAGTGTCCTGGAAGATCATTGAACTCGAAATGCTGACAGGACGGTTAACCTCCTCGTGTACAAAGGTAAGTTTGACAGATGGCGCCACGAGCAACCAGTCTGGACAACGCTAAAACCTCTATGATTTATTTGTGTATCTGTAACTAGCTTCAGTGCATTGCTGTATTCCTATTTTTCTAGTATGCTGTACTATATTCGAAATTTAATTTGTATACACATATATATATCCACGTATCGTTATCAACTCCTTACGTAAGCTACAACGCGTCCACAACGTCGCACGCACATTTCCTCATCTCGGCTCATGCCAACTTACACATACGCTTACCTTTACTAAATAATCGTCCACTCAGATACTCGATCCACGTTTGCTAGGCGGTACGATGGTACCAATCCCTGGCTGTCGCCGTTATATGAGAGGATTTCCAAGAAACCAGATAAAAAGCTTCGACCCCTTTTGAAATACGATGTGTCATTTGCGCCTTGGAGCACCACAGACACTCGGGCCTCTAACTCGACTCGTCTTCGATCCTTCTATTATTCATTTAATCTTTTTTCTCCACACTCCCCTTGCCTCCTTTTTCATTACGGCGTCGCTCATATTGCCCGCGTCTCTTCGATGCTTACGCACGCGAATATACACGTCCTGTTGGCTCTGTCCTTTCCTGTGTTACTCTACACGCGAAAACGCTGATGCGACGAAGTCGAACGATTTCGACAGATCTGACTCTTTTTTAAATCTATAAATTCACTTTAGTCTCTAGACCATTTCCAAGATGGAGGACCGTGCTATAATTTATCGTGCTTTGCGTAATCGGCAGAACAATTTCTGCCAGGGCTCGGGTAACCGTACAGCAGTACCGTAATACTCATCGCCAATTTCTCTTTTATTAATGAGAATTTCTAGTGCGAGAGGAATTATATGCAATATCGAAATCGCGAGTGAATATACATATATAATTTTTCTTACAATGTACATCACCCATAAAATTTTTTTCTGCGCGTAAGACACGTAAAGATTGTCTATACGAAATCGAATGAAATTTTGCAGTTTTAATAAACACGTCCTGATACGGACCAAACCGGTACTGCCTCTCGATGTCTTTAACGATTGTCCAGTAAGCTTGACTAACGAGTAAGCGTTGCATGTGCAGATGCATTTGCGAGGGCGTCTGCTCGTATCGCGTTAATGTGTACGTGCATGTGGGTCCACCTGAGCGAGCAGACGAGTGAGTGAGCACGGAGGAGAAGGTGTCTCACATGGGTGCCTCTGTTCCCTGCAACACGAGTCCCAAAGATGGGGGAGACATCCGGGCAGCTGACGTTCCAATGAAACTGACTGACTGACTTCGCTCTAACCGACTCCACATCCTCCCTCGATTAAGGAGAATTACACCTCCCCAGGATCGGTCTGCAGGATCTAATCTTCGGATTTCCTCTCTCTGGTATAGACGGTACCTACGTCAGGATGCTTGCCAGAATCCTTTGTCTCATTGATTGGAGTCAATTTTTGAACCGGTTTTTTTTATTTATATGCACGTCGCGGACGATGCCGTACTGGGTGATAGGATGCAGAAAGATATTTACGAAACAATGGCTTTTGATAGTTTGATGGTAAAATTTAAGGACGGGTTAGGTTAGGTTCTGTGGATGTTATTATTCTTTTTAGACTCTTTTTTTCTTTTCCTATTTATTGCTGCAAATTCTCTGTGTCTTTGAGGACGTTCGTAAAAAAAAAGTGAGAGTTCCGTTTCAGAGTCAAAGAACTTCTTCGGCCAGGTGCGCATGCTGTGTTCAGATACCGTGTCTTCTTGTAACGATCCTACAGCGCGTTTTAAAAGTAACACTCTCTCCGAGTTACGAGGACGTTCAGTGAGATAACGATACTTTACTTTCTCTGTCTTGAATATATAAAACGCGAGTAAACTAATAACTACCGTATATGCTAATCGAATTACATTATTTGGTATCGCGCAAGCAAGGAAAAAAAGTTTAAAAAATTATTTCAACGGTTTCGTATTTTTATAGTGGCAACGGGCTTGTTTTCCTTGTTCGGACAATTTTCTGATCGCTCTTAAACCGGATGTTAAATAGGTACCCAAAATAATGTCTACGAACTACACATAAGAATCTCCATAGGACTGTCGAGCGACTGTTTTAAGTGACCACTTAGAGAACATCCGGTCTATCAAAAAAAAATCCGAAGAATTACCTCAAGGAAAGTTTCGTTAAAAGTAACGATTGTTACTTGAGAAAAACTGAAAAAGATATGAAATATGGGAAAATAAAGGTCAAATCAAGGAATATTTGTGAAATCAATGAAAATCTAAGTCGATCGACCGAGACCCTCGGCTCTCCAGTACGTACCGGAACTCTGGTCAAGCCCCAAAATGCCCGCTGGAAGCTTGACTTCCGGTGATCGAACGAGAGTAGCGGAAGAAAAATATCTGAAAAAAAAACTTCGAAGGAAGTTCGTCTTATCGAGGTCAGTAAACCCGATGTTCACTTTCTCGACAAACGAGAGCTTCGGTACCCGTACCTCGTTTTTCTTTTTATCATCGTTATCGTGTATCGGCGGTTTATGGCGGAGCACCGGAGGTTTCCTGTGGCCGTCGTAGACCAAGTGCCCCGTGCCCCATGACTATTACGACCATTACGACTATCTAAGACTATCTTCGAGCGAGGAGGCTCGAGCTTCGGCGAAGAACCAGGATGTCGTCCGGTAGGAGTTATGGAGCGTTATGCCGTTTTCACATGGTTCGCACTGAAAAAAAAGAATAACTTAAGACGACTTACAGAATAACCTGTAAAGCAGCCCATCGGGTCTTGGTTCACGTGAAATTCGGTGCGGACGAAGCCTTACGTTTTGTAAGGGGACCAAGAGAGGACCCTAAGATAAGCCGATCGACTTGGGATAAGAACGTAACGTGTGGGTATCTACTGTATACCTACTGGTAGAAGTTCCCTAGAATATGCATGTTATGTAGATGGCACTGCAGATGCATTTCACAAGAATGAAATTAATATTGAATTAACACTTAATCATTTGCTCAGCCTTGAATCTTGCGAAGTGATCCTAGTCTTGGGTTAAAGGAATCATCAGGAAGGAGACCAGCTGCCATCCGGTTAAAATTGGGGATGCACTGGTACGCGATTAAAGGGTGTCCCGAGGAAGTATCGCTCGATATTCCCATACTGAGAAAACGATTTTATAAAGTCAACTTAAAGTTAGTTAGTTTAATCGTACATGGCTGTCTGTATAAAATCTTATTTCCAGTTATTTTAAACCCAATTTACAGTGATTCTTACTAAATTCTTAATCATTCACAATACGCGACTTCCTCCAAAACATAGTTTTTATCAAATTAATCAAATAATTCTGATAAATACAAATTAAATTCAATCGATCACTACCATATTCCTTTTTCTACTCCATTTAACTAGACTTCCCTCGAGACACTAAGATGCATTTTCAAGAGTGCATAAGGCCACTGTGAGACACGATTCTCTTTACGTTACACAACCCCAACATTTCCTCAGCAGCTCATGAGACTCTTAGCTCCATCATAGTCACAAGTACAGATTCTTATACGCATGCATTACATACAATTCTAATAAAATCTTAAACTAATGCTATCTAATCCCTTAAAACTTATTCCAAAAATTAATTCTTCCTCCATCCACTCAATCTCACATAACATACCCCATGAATCCCTGAAAAAGTAAAAAATCCAGTATCCAAAAACGGGCATCCGTGAACTCCACTTACAAACAAAATTAAATCCCCCAAATACTTTCTAATACAGTCTACGAAAAAATCAAAAAAGTAGGTTAGTTCTGCCAGTAGTTGAAAAATAAAATATAACACCCAAAGAACAAGCATATACTAAAAACCGGTAAAGAATGGATCAGGCTTAAAGTCACAAGAGGAATACCTAAAAGGGTACCAGCGCGCAAGAAGAAGAAGAAGAGGGAGTAAAGGAGTAGTTTCAAGGTAGAAGAGCGAGAGGAAGGTAAAAGAGGAAGCGTGGGCACTCGAGTGTGACTCTCCCGCGGGTTCTCCTAGTTCTCCTTGCCAGCGGCAACAGATACGCGAACCACGGTCTCCCCTTTTGTCCGGAAGTGGGCCTCTATCTCTGTCGGTCTGTCCCCTCGTGCGTACGGGGCCCTATGGATGCACCTACATCCATACACACAGGTATCGAAGGTACACTGTCTATCCCTCTGTGCGTATGGTACAACCACGTGTATCCTTATGCACGAGTATATACTATATAATATACATACACACTATACAAGTCCACGCATCCCTCCATCCGTAGATCCAAACGTCCGAGCGTACGCACGCACAGGCCAACGTAACGTAACGCAAGAGAACGCCGCGCACTCGGATCACCCTCCTGGTTCTTTCTATCTGTATCACCTGCATCGTCCGCACTACGATATGTACCTACGTATGGTACACCACCTGCCACGAATACCCGCCAAACGGATGGCCAACCAGGGGAAGCGCTCGTTACGTCTAACGCTGGATGGAAAAACCATTGGATTCTCGATCGGCACGATCTACGATGAATATCTTCGTTATCCGTAGATCATTGATCTCTCGGGAGTATTCTGATATAATGGAATAAGATCGATATGCGGTAGCACGAGGCTTTACGTGACCTTGACGGGGATGCACGAATCGATTTGAAGAAGAGCTTGAGGGGATTCCCCTGCTACAGTGTCCGAGTGAGCTTCCTTATGGGATTTATGGGTAATCGCTATTTGTGTTTGTTATTTGTGTTACGGCTTTTCTGTGTTGATTTCTTGGCACGGAATACTTATGGCTGTTCTGCTTGCTTCGTGGAATTTCATATCTGCAGGCTGATCACGACGGCGCGTTTGCATAATACTTGAGGTATGAGTTTGAGGAAATTTTTTCTTGTTCTTCCATGTTTTTTTTTTTTTTCGTCCTGTAACTAAGAGTCGAGGGATTATCGATCGCGGTGGGATAATTTATAGAGCAAAGGGGTGGTATTACCTTGATGTATATTGTCACAGCAACCCTTTATCGTTTTGCTGGTATCTTAATTACTAATTGAGTAGCTGGGTATCCTGGGCTGGTTTATACTATTGGGTTCAGCTTGGTGCATGTTCTCTTCTGGCTGTGGGATCCATATTAGTTTCCAGGAGGGTAGACAGAGTATACGCAGTCGTCGCTGACGACTAATTAGGGCTGTTCTGAATACCGAAGTGAGGTCAGGACGATGTGGCGTCAGCCACGGAATTACAGACGGCCAAGCTTCTCGGTGGACTGCCAGTGGGAGAGGGGTTGGTGGGGTCAGGTGTAAAGAAAGATGGGAAGATAGAGAGGGAAGTGAAGGAGGAGTGAGACAAAGGCGAGAGCACGTTGGCGAGGGGAGAAGAGTCAGAATGGGAGGGAGAGAGAGAATAGGGGGCAGTCAGTCGTAGGTGGGAGTTAATCGGATGAAGAGATCGGCAGACTGTGCATCCTCCTCCTGAGTCTCGGTACCTCTAATTTCCCATTAGGCATATCATCCGCGTCACTTTTTAATAATATCCATGGCTGAATTTGCATTCATTTTTTCTTATCGCATATAACGTACTAACGAAGGTACCGGCCATCTTCGTTATTTCTGACAGTCTTGATATTCTGCCTTTAATTGGCGTATGGTCAGTGGTCTTTTTCTTCTGGAACTTAATTCCAGGATCATTCGAGGTTACATGTGCGTAGTTGGCTGCTGCTTGGATCATTGGTAGATTTTAGTCTTGACGATGCGACGCCATGGTTAAGATTGTTCTACGTGTGAGGTTAGGCGGATAGTAGAACCCGACCTTGACCTCGTGGAGGATCGAAGGATTCTTAGTCTTGAGGTTAGAGACTCCGCGTAAACGGTACGGCGGTTACGCGCTACGTAAGAATTTGCTGACATTGACCTCGTAAGAGTGTTCGTGACGCGTACCTTGACGCTCTACGAAAACACACGAGGCTGGCGATGTCCACGAATACGAAGAACGGGAACATATTTTCGACGAAGACTTTCATTTTCAGTCATTACACTAAGAAAGTGTGTAACGACCGGCTATAAAAACTTTCATGAGTATAACCAACACGTAATCCTTAACAGATTAACTTGTCACCGTGCTGTTATACGTGTTAAGTAAATAACAATTTATCATTCTATGAAAATTACTCAGACTCACGATCAGTCTTCTAAATCTTAGTCGCATCTCGTTTCTATTATTCTTCCAGTCCTTGTAGAACATTCCAGGAGTCCGTATTGATTGCGACCAGACTTTCCAAGTAACCAACCATCCTTATTCCATTTAATAATGTAATAATCGGCAGAGCGACTTGCGTGCTAATAATTCAGAAGGTTTTAGCCAGCAAGGTCGGAAGATACTTCCCTGTGGTATATAAAAATATATGTATACTTATGGGTATAGTATACCGGACGGACGCATCATCCCCTGCGAGTGACGGAGGAGCGAACGAGCGGACGTTGGGCTCGGTCGGTCGACTCGCTGGAGGAGGGAAACCGTAAAAGGTGGGAAACCTCTCGGAGACTCCCAAGTCCCAGCCAGGAATTACCATTACCTCTCTGGCATCTCTCATCTCTTTCTCTCTCTCTCTTCTGTCTCCACTCCTCGCTAGCATATAACTTCCCCTCCATGCTCTTCCTCCCGTCGTTCCTCTCCTGACCTCCTCGGCCCCGACGTTCCTGTCGCTCGCACGTCCTCTCCTCTCGGAAGTTGGTCTCTCGCGGGCTTAACGTAATCCTATATGGACAGAAGGACGCAGCGCGGATTGCTGGGAGAGTCGTGAGAATTTTAGCCAATCTAATGAAGTGGGAGCTGCCATCTATGAGATCTTTGCCTCTCAGACATCTGCAAAGAGGAAATCCAGATCAGATGCGGGACTCATAGCTGTCACTTGACAGATGATCAAGCATTGCTATAGTTATATTTTAGTAATATCCCAATTATAATGATCACTATATTATAGAAATTCATATGATCTCTACGTGCAGAAATTATTATGGAGTAGCCACTATGAAATCCTCAAGTGATGAATTAGGCTTGTGCAATCGTCTTTTATCATATCGTCCAACTATCCTGGGTCGAAGACTCATGTCCAATGACGTCCTGAGCTTCCTAGTAAAGTCTTCATGTGGTTTGTCCTGATACCAAGGCAATGTCCCGTTCCAATAAGTGATTAAATGAATTTGATCCGCGACTGCGTCCGGTAAATCGACAGTTGCTGGCGCTACCTTGCAGAGGGCGTTTATATTAATCAGCCGAAGGTCCCCGTAGCCTAGATTCAGTTGCTTATTAAACCATCCACGTATCAGCCGATTGACAATTAAATTACAAAGAGCGATGGCGTTTATTCATAAATTCTTCAAAGATATTTACCTGAGCATCCTTTACTCTCTTCATCCGAATTGACGTCTCTTACTTGCCTCTCCCGCCTACATACATATGTATGTATAATAGTCGTACATGGTAAAGTAACGTCTCTGGTAAACTGTGCTGTCTACCCGAGACGAGTTGACGACATACATACTAGACACACAGCGTATGGGATCTTCGTTATGTTTGAAAGCCAGCTAATTACGCGTAATTGGCATAGTGAGAGTGGCAGAGTGAAGCTGCCGTTAGCATCGCTTTAGTGGAATTTCATTAGCTGTGAGATCCAGCTGGTAGTTGTACGCTGAAAATGGCCCTAACGATATTGTACAGTGGATACAATTGTCGGCCGATATTTTTGAACGAAAGGGAAACCTTCGATGCAAGACGGGTGAGACGTACCTATTGAAATTTAAAAGAAAAGTTATGATTATCTTTGACACTTGTTCTGGTAGTCCCACCACAAGGACTATACTCTAAGTCAAACAGGAGGAGTCTGTCGGTTTTTAGTCGCGTGCCGTTGGTCGCCCAGTAGTTGTATTATAATACTAGCTTGGTTATACTATACTTGCTCGTACAGGGACCCTCTTCTCTTGTGCTCGAGGTTACGGGTTCGTTTGTGAAGGTCACTTCTTACTTCGACACGCTTCTTCGTTTCAACGGATCTTTCCTACTGTCAAGAGTTTTCATATTTGGTCATCAGGTCACAATAACGTTTAATAGGAAAATTTTCAGAACATATTGTGAGCTTTCTAAATTTTTGGTATATATGTCAACTGAAGCAAAGGGTCCATCAATTGGATCATATTTGACAAGAGTGTATTCACTGTCACAGTAGGATCCTCCTGTAAAATTGTGAATGGCCATTATAAAGCAATGGTTCATAGTATAGTTTAAAACTTACTTGAGCCACGCTCCACTACGTCCCACCAGTAAGCGCAATTCATAATTTTTCCCGTATTCGAGCCTCGATGAGGAATATGTAATTTTGTATAGTTGGGTGGGAGCCACGCCTACCTACAGCCTGCTCGCTCATACGTTGCCGTCTTCGTGCCGTTGCCTCGTTGCCTGGATGTCGTACTGGTCAGTTCAGTGACGCTCAATTTCATCTGCAATTTACTATATATACACAGAATCAAGAAGAGTCGTGGTACTTGTATGTCACTCTTACATGAGAGTCAGGTTCAAAAGGGAACTTTGATTATTGACCTAAAAGACGATATCGTGCCCACAGGATTGTATGCCTGGTTAATTATCTTGTCTCATTCCCAATTTGTAGGTTAGAAATTACCAAATTATTCAAATGGTAATGGGATTAAGCTAACCTAAAAGTCAATCATGTATGGGATTAACATGACTTTTATTCTCTGCTCAGTGAACAGCTTGAAACTCAGCTCGAGTTCATCCCTTAATAGGGTGTCGGATACACAAGCATCCTGAGCACCACTGGATTAGTGGTTGCCTGTTTGCAGGATAGTCGTCAGTTGCGGAGACAATATGGGAAATGCTACACTCATCTGTCCTGGCCAGGCAGAACGACCGTTACCTGCTGGACTTCTCAGTTTTATCCTCCCTCCTGACTACCGATATTCCTGGGTTTCACGATTTCCCACATTAATCGTGATCTGATTTCCCCGTAGATGATTCCTCGTCGCACCGGCACCGGTCACTGTCTTTACCATCGCCATGCCCTTATACGCCTGCATTATTACTTATGAGATCTTCGCAATTGCTAGATTCGAGGAGCAATAATTTATCGCTCTGTTTAGCCGTAAAGAAGTGAAAAGAAATTAAGTACATGGTAGCCAAAGAAAGTACGAGATTGTTTTCTGTTACTCTGCTGAGCTTCTCTCAAAAACAGTCCAAGTGACAGGTTCTCACTTTTACTATTACCAAGACAAAGGGCTGTGCGATAAGGATAGCTTAAAATAGAAAATTTAGAAATTATAAAATCCGCATGGAAGATCTTTGCGAGTCATATATAGTCATGGGTTCTGATACGCCATGAAAGTAGCAGCCTGCGCCATAACTACTTGCTTGAGCTCGTGCCTAAAAAGTAACGGAGAGTCCTGATGAATCCTAATCGATGAGTAATGGCCGCGCACGTTGTTCAGCGATCAGCGACCAAAGCTTCTTCTGAGCCATAAGCACGGGTACGTGCGTTTGTGTGTGGTGGCTTTGTGCGGCCATTTTTAAACTTCGTGATTGTACTTCATACCTGCATATACATATATTTATACAGGAGGGCTATCGACATCTTTGCATGCACTGAATAGATGATTCATTTTGCGAATAGTCACGAACACCTGTAACAGTGAAACGAGTGGATGAGAATGGCCAAATCAACTTTCATTATGTATTATTAAGATTTGATCCTTACTTTTATTTTTTTTCCTTTGACTCTTCATATTTCTATTACATATTTATTTATCTGACTGTTCCATCACAGCTGACTGTTTCGAGCCACGACTGTTGGTTTCATTGTTGAAAATTTTTTGCAAAGGGCTGTAACGCGTGGGAATCGACCAAGCTCATGGGATAATTCGGCTGCAGTCCGGAAGCGTCTATGTTGACCGGAAGTGGTGCCGATACCGTAACGTTCTTGTGCCAGCCAAACGGAAGTAACATCCACCAGTAACCTCTACATAACAGAGTCACTGGAGGAAGGAAAGAGGAATCCTTGCTTTCTCGTACGTAACACGATAAACCAAAACTATTGTGTAAATTTTAGTCAGGCACTGTGTCATTTTCTTACGTAGATACAACATACCATTTCCTTTCCACTCCAGAGAATTACTTTTATCTTTTCTCTCTTCGTGACGCTTTTGACAGTCGTTAGTCACAGTTCCTATGAAAATTCGTCATCCTCCCAAATAAAGTCGCTCTGCTTTTTTTTTGTTGTCATTTTTCCTCATGGAACTTAAAAATTTATCTCCTGTCCTCCTCCTCTCTCGTACGCAATTGAAAATTGTGAAAATTTCTCATGTATCCGAGTCTCCAGATCCAAAACCCGGACGTTCCTCCTGATCGGGCGATCGTGCCAGGTTCAGCTGGTCAACGATCCAAGCGAGCGGATCACGATCTCTCCGCATCTAAAATCACTCGGCGGTCCCCGTAGCTGTATTAATTCACTAGACGGAATACAGAATACGGAACGACCTGTGTATGTTGTGGTTGAACGTGGATGTGGATGTATTGTCTTCTCGGCTCCTTTCTCGCATTAGCATAAGAATTCAGCGTGCGCCTGACGCGACTGACAATTGCCTACCGTGAATCAAGACTCAAAGTCTTACACCATGATATCGCTGACACTCGGACATCGAATTGTCATCATGGATGGAATATCCGATATGCATTTCTCTGCAGGTACCAGCGATGCATCTTCGGACCAAAATATCTTTCAGGAATTGTTCGAAGTATGGGGAAGCTTTGGTGTGCGTGCACCTGCATCCCTTTGAATAAAAATTCACTGGTATAAGAATAAATCATTTTTTCTTTTAAAAAATCTCATTAACAAGAATAAATACGCTTGCCTGATGACATACCAAGTTCTAATTATTTTTTTCGTCCTTATCATCTGCACAGCATCCGGGATGGATCAAATAGAACTGTCGATAGGAACCTTAAAGACGGTTGGTCTACCAGATCTAAAGAAAAAGGTCCAATAAATTGATTATAAAGATTAATTAAATATTTATAAAAGTCATTAAATAATGCTAAGCAGACCACCTGGTATTATTTTCATGTTTATTAATTCTTTTCTTTTGGTCCAGTACAGACTCACCTTCAGATGCTGCACTTCTCAGACACCCCCAAGTATACAATGTTTCGTTCAACTTCTTTTCAGGGAACCACTCACCCCTTTTCCAAATTACCCGTTAGTCCTGAATTTTGCCCAAAAAATACCAAATTATTATTCCACACCTAACCCACAGACGTGTTATTTTCGGTCGTTAAAGTCACGCGCTCGAATCTCTGATCGAGAGAATATTTATCCGAAGTCGCCAGCAGCACCTACTTTCGCGAGGTGGTTTCAAAATGTCTCCTTGGATCGGTTCCAGATGATAGGAAAAGAGGCTTTGAGAGCGTCTCCTCCAAAAGGACACCTGGTGCACATATCAAGGAAAATAACATTTCCGCATATCTGAATGACCCCACCAATTAATTATTTGACCCACTGACACATCGAACGAGCAAAATAAAATACCAATAAAATCTATCGAACGATGCTTACTAATAAATTGATCAAACTATCGAGGGATACCATGTAGCCCATAAAAAAAAAACTCCTTTCCACAAGACATCCGTTATGTATTATCCTCTGGCAGCACATATATGTATATACATACATCATATAGACACACACATGAAATACTTAGGTAACATTCAATCTGCGGTTATTGGAAATACATAGGTGTGGAGCTGGACGATCTCGTTTTATGGAACAGCTGGCTCGTGGCCGGCAAGATGCTGTCTCGCCACCACCGTACGATCTAATGATCCTCCCGAAGGCAGCACGCGCCTCCTCTCACACAGATGCAAAAAGATCGACACATATATACATGGCTGCATTCACGCAGGCTGTTACGGATAAAAAAAAGTCACGGTCCAGCTGCTCTCCTGGATGCGCACCTCATCCTCCTGCAAGGATGGACCAGCGTATGTGCTCGCACCAATAACGTTAATGGGCACCTGAATCAGATTGGAAGAAAGTGGCACGATAGATGCAGTACAATGGACCATGCAAAATTTATATAATAATAATTATATACGTATACACGTATATGTACGTATATTGAAAAAATCAATTATTCAAAATGGAAAATTTAATATAATACAGGATCAAAAAAGTGTCTGTATCCTATAGAAATCGATCTTATGCTACATTAGAGTGACAATAATGGTAGGCCATTAATGATACCCTCGCGAGAAAATTATATACTCAACGTACAGACGAAGTATATTTTGTGTATATCAGTTTTTACGGTTTACCATATATATATTACTTAATAACGCTAACGATAAGTTCCAAATGAATTTGACAATTGGATCGACGCAAGTAAATCAAAGCTATCCTTTCCCATATAATATTTTGCCGGTTCGTGTGCATACCCCAGACCCGTATTAACTCCGCGACGATGTAGTCCCGGTCGTACAGTTACGTACGGGACACGACGTGCATTTTTTATATAACGGGGGATAGGATATGGAATATAGGATGTACTTATGCATATAGTATATGTATATGCGCATGGGATACCTATAGAAGTTGAGTTAACTCGTATCACATAAGAGTCAGGCGTCGCCTAGGACTGGCTTGGGTTCTAGACTGCTTCCGATTTCTGAACGGCGATCCGCTATATCCTTTGAGTCGAGCAACGGGCCACGACGTTTCACGAGACAACTATGGAGCTGTCCCACATACGCTAATCATACATTCCGGTCGTTACCATTACCGTCGTCATCGCAGCTCACCTATTGTAAAACTTCATCCTGATCTCGTGATATACTTGCGATAAAGCCATTGTCATTCGTCTCCGGGTTGATGAGAGAAATCGTTTGCTTCGTGATCTGGAGCTTGTTATCATCGGGATATCAGCACGGTGTCCCCTCGACGCCTTTCCTGCACGTGGGGTTCCTCCTGAGGCTTCGAGAGGATGTAGGTGCACCTAGGGAGCAGAAGGTAGAAGGTAGGAAGGTGTACGGGGCTCGCTACGTGTACGGGGACACGCTGGATACGTGTCTTGCGAGTGAGAGGCGACGGAGGGATGGATGATCAAGTGAGACTCGGCTTCCGCATGGAGGTAGTATTGGCTGAGGTAGGCCTCCGTCTACGTACCTTTTACTTGGTCATTGGGGGACTTCTTGTGACGGAGGACGCACCTTCGAACAGCTATGCATTCGAATCACGAGGCACGCGTAAGCACGTAACATCTTCTGTTCTTGGGACTCGGACCCCGTCTGACCACTCGGCATGGTTCGCCTCCAGCTTGTAGGTTATAGGCGTATCGGATACCGATCACGACTCGTTGCCAATGAAGAGAAACTTTCCCGAAAATCTTTGGGTAATCGATTCGTACGATACCTATAAATTATACAATCGAATTAGATATACGTTGAGAATTTATCAAATTTTTAAGGTACCTCGTAACTGCATATTCATCCGAAGGTGATGGATGCTGTGGTAGATGATTTAAAGGACTCACAGTTGTATGGCAGGCACGTTTGAATTTGGTCCAAGTCAGATTTTCTCTCGGTGCTCAAGACCTTAATCGATATCTTGAATGAAATTAATTTGATCCCTGATCAGGTAGATGGATACTCTTACGAATGCCAGTGGCATCGTCCGTGGGTGGCACTACCGAATATGGTTGCGTGTTCAAAGATGAGCCGCTTTGGTGATGATCATGATATTAAACCACTCGGGCAATACGGACGTGACGTCCTGATATCCTCTTGAATAAGGAGTGTGGATTTGCCGATAATAGCCAATAAACTCAGCGAGAGACAATAAGCAGGTCATAACTGTCCATAGAGAGAGAGTCGGGACGAGCCATAATGTGCCACCTTTTCGCATAAATATTTCACCAATAAGGCCAAGAGAGGATGTAAACAGGATGATGAGGAGATCCGGGCGCGTTATGAGAATATTAAATTAGTCTCAAGAATTGTATGGCGTCTTCTGAAAAAAAAAAAATTCATGACAATTCATCATATCAGTTTTAAAAGAATCGCGTTCGCGTATCGTCCAAATGTCGTGTGTTATAATATTCTAGTATAAAATAAAGCATCATCCATTACTTAGCAACGAAAGTGTTCAAATTGCCAGAATAAGAACCTGCGCACGTAGCAGAGTCGCCCCGAGGCGCGTCGCGTTACACATTCGTCAAATCGCGTCTTGCGACACATCACGGTAAAGATCCACGCGCGTTGCTTTCAAATGAGGAAACCCTCGCAGAAATCCGAATATTTAATACAACGTGAATTCGATGTAATTTTGAGCGGCTGTTTACGTAGGTGGGCCAAATTTCGTAAGTTTAAATTACGTCGATGCTTAGCAGCTTACTATTTCCACCGAAGATGTCAAAAGATAATGGATAAAGAAAAAAATAAGTAATAAAAGGATGAATTAAGAAGATTCAGAATTGTCAAAATCATTGACAGATACTGCGAAACACTTGTATATATCTGTTGGAGACTGGAACGCACAGGGTGCTAGTACTTAACCTCAAAACGAAAGCATAATCGAGTACTTGACAAGCATGAATCAGGGAACGATGAACTGACGAATATAAACGGGGGAAAATACAAACGAATTCTTGGCCAGAGCAGAATTTCTTCTGAATTGTAAATAACGATCTGGCTCGCGGACGATACAACTTCACTCGTTCCCTCCGTGCAGCTCGCGTTGAATGTTAAAATACTTCCCGGTGCAGCTGCGAACGTTGCCGAAGCTCCAGGGTCCTTTACCACCATCCCACTTAACCACCCTGATTTCGTAAACGCGTGCACGCCTGAACACGTGGAAACCTGGAAACCATTTGGCACCCGCATCACTCTTTGGTCTTATCGGTGGTAATGAGTCTTTTGGCGCGAAGATTCGAAAGGTAGAATAAAAAGTCACGTAACTGTATACTCTGCTTGCTAATATTGTCTTGTAACTATATTGCTTGTAACTCTGCTTGCTGATATAATTGTTAATAAAGTCATAGTACGAGAATCTTATTTTATAGACAGCTACCGTTGCGCCATCTGTCGATACATATTCGTACGAGGTACAATTCGTCTTGCAGGTTTATTTTGCTGATAATTATGTTATGGGGATTGTTAGTTAACAGACTGTCGGATCAATTACAGTTGTCTCATTTCGTGAATTTGGGAATGGTTCATTTATGTAAATTACTATTTTTACTACATTGAATATATGCAACTTGACTTACAGTTGATATATCTTGTATCGATGAGAATTATTGATTACCGAGAACTATCCGTTGGTTGGTACACGTCGGTAAAATCGTTTAGACTGTAAGAAACGATAGTTCTCCTGGCGTTGAAGTAGTAGCGACTTCGACTCACAGGTGGCAGCATTCTCGACGAACCTTCAGCAGAGACGAGATCAAGTTTCTTGGTAAGTACACACCTTACAGGAAACATCTACTGTAGATGCTGCAGACAACTCAATGTAAAATTTAGATCCGTATTCACAGTCAGTGCTTCAGACCAAGCACAGTCTTAAGACCATAGATGTAATAATAATAACACATGGTAGATTTGTCTTAAGATCGTGCTTAAAACGAATAACAGACTTTGAATACAGGCCTTAGTCTCTTTTGATCTCTATCTAATTTTTTTGTGTTGTATCAATGACTAATAATCTTCCGCGGTTATAAAAGTATGTACTGTTCGAAAGGGGAACACTGGCTTAACCAGGAAAGGAAATTGTTAAATCTTTTGAAACAGTAATAAATCGTCACTTTAAAAATATTATTGAATATTAAGTAATCGTGATAAACATCGGAACGGATAAACTTTGAAGATTACTTATCAGTAAGAGATAAGACTTGGTAAAAGTCAGTTTTTAAATCCCTGGTGATGAACGCAAACAAATACACGTCGAACCAGTGTCTCATATTGATATTCCAGCTGGTTTACAGTTTTCTAGAATAAATGGCGTAAGTCTCTCAGTGAAATTTGCGTTTTGTGAAAAAAGAATTGCATTTGTCGTAAACTGATGTACTTACATCAGCAACGAAAGAACTTGTTTCCTTTCAAAAACAATTATATACGATTGCGAAAGCGTCCATTTAAAATCCCTCGGTTAAACAATCGGGTTGAGAATTTGTTACTGTCGTATGCATTCACAGTGGCGTAAATTATAATGAATTTTCTGTACATCGCCTTGAAAAAGATTAGCAACATAATATTCGTTTGCAGTATATCCATAACCTTCAAAAATATTCGTATCACTGTAAAAAAACAATACCTGTTATGCCGAACGTGAACCAACCTATAATTATAGTCCAAAGTCGACACTGAATAATGGTTAAACAGTTATTTAACATAAGTGAGTGACTACTTTTTAAGATACCAAACTACAAGTTGCCCAAAACTCTCAGAAGGCAGTTGTAGTTTCACTAAAAGTTTTCAGTCAGGCCCAACGGGGCTACTGACCTATAAACGATTCACTCTCTGAGTAACCGCAGCTCAATTCACTCCAGTCTGCTTTCGTGCATAACAGGAATCGAATCATCCGCTCTGAGCGTTGATTATATTAATGTCTATAATCTAAATTGATCGTTAATATCATGTTTTGGATTAATCCTGCGTGACATCAGCAAATAGTGAATCCTGATATTTTCGCGTTGCCTCAATAAATCGTAGCCTGTAAAGGCGATCGTACCCAATTATATTCAACGTATAATTAATCTTTATATAGTTTGAAATATCGTAAAAATAAATTTTAAACTTTATTGACAAATATTTCAGATAGAATACCAATCACAGTGCCTTGTAAAAACGTTCGTAAAGCGACGGAAGTGACAGTTTCCTCTTGGAACTTTCTAAAAGAAGTCAGGCCAGTACCAAGTGCATCGAGACTCGACAAGAAGGCACGGGAAGACGAATATAGGTAATGTGACCATGAAAATAATAAAAATATTTATTATTAACAATGTATCATTCAACCTTAACTGCATAAATCCAATTCTAGAAATACACTTTACAATGTGAGGTCTGTGGAATCTCAATCTACGGAGCTCGATCGTAGGGTTAAGTAGTAACAAATAGAATAGTGCAAAACTAAAGTTTTACGTCGCTCTTATCGTAATTTAAACAAATTTAACGATCAAGTATCAAGTAATAATTATCTAGTAGATTTTTTTGATTCGTTGAAAATTTACGTAGAGACAAATTCGGCAGGAGGGCTAAATTAAAAATTGGTGAAGTCTTTGAGACCGCACGTGTCTAGTTAAGGGTAAACTTTGGATATTCATATGACGAAAGTTCGTTTTTTTTATTTTTATTGTATCCAGAGATCTCGAGGATACAAAAGACTTCGTTATTGACTACTTCATTTATTAGCAATTAATACTTTTTTTTAATATCACATCATTACGAGTCTACGTCAAGTAGTCCTACGTTATCCTCGTGCAGTATTAGTTGAATAGCTCGATAAAATTTTCCATGTGATTTCTTAAAAGTATGTATTATCGTAAAATTGAAGAAAATAAATCCGATTTTTGAAAAGTTAAAAAGAAAAATAGGGCCTTAACTTATATGGTTAAATTTAATCGAATCATTTATTCTTTGAACTTTGGACACTGATTACTGCTGTAATATCAAAACAATTAAGATTCACTGTTTTTGACATGACGTAATCTTAAGATTTCTTAGCAGCTCGTATATTACTAAAAGAATTAATAGACTGTACAGTTTTTTTTATAGAAATAAAAATTTACAAGCTCACCAGAAAAGTGTTAACCAACAGCATAAGTGCACATATGTATATCATACAATAAATAATTGAGTTCATCCATTCTCCATCTGAATTACCGTTGATGTCTGAAATTTATTTTTTACAGGAAAAAAAATCTACTAGCACCTTCAATCATCTCATTGTGGATGTTTCCGCATAGGAAGCGAAAGCCCGACTAAAAGCGTGCCGTTGCGCAATACTTAAATAGAGACTTTTGTAATAGCGCCTCCAGTCTGATTTCTGCAAACTAATGGCTTCGGCTTCATCTAAAAATCGAATGCGGAGATGGAAATTGAGTAATTACATAAAAGACTGCTTGGCGTATATTTTCGCAACGTTTGGCTTGTAACAAGAGCGAGAGAGATATCGATAGTTAAAATATCATACGAATTTCTCCATATTGCTTTTGCACGGACCGATCGAAACAGCCTTTCATATTAGTACATATGTATACAAGAATGACATATCTAAGCAAAAGTATTTTTGGCATTAAAAAAAAATGAAACAAAAATTTTTAGGATTATCTAGCATGAATTTCGCCAATCTCTACTACTATTAACACGAATATATATGTCGTGAATATATACATATATATGGCAGTAAAATATTCACTTACGAAATCGACTCTCACAAATAACATACATACTCTTGCGTGGTTAATTTAATATAATCTCTTTCTGCAGCACAATCAGTCGGTATCTGCAAAACGTGTGCGATAAAAGTTGAACGAACAAAGAAAGAGAAAAGAGAATTTCATGGGATTAATTGAACTTTAAAAATGCTGACAGTTTATCTTTTCTGCTCTCAGTTAAAAGTTGTCAACTTTTTTTTTTCCTTTTGACCATTACTACTTCAAGGCTGTGTCCAGGGCAGTGTAAAGCGCTCGAAATTTCTTCAGACTTCGCGTGATAAATCTAAAACGATTCGAAAATGCATATTTTTGTTTTCGTATAATTTTTGGAATCGAGCATTTTCTTTTGTTACTAAAAATAATAATTTTCCTTAAATTTTTATGTCGACTCTCTTTCTCATACGTACGTGCGAACGTGATACGTATTAAATTGAATTTTCTTTATTATCGACGCCACGGCGTATCTTTTGCCATTGCGCGATAAATGCGCCTACACATGCTCGCTGCACATGCGTACTTACCTTTACGTTCGGGAGTCTCTCCGTTCCTTCAGTAGAACCTTAGTTGTCAAAGTGCCTCCTCGCTTATCGATTAGCTCGAGATTGACGAGCGGCGTTCGCCATTACGTTTTTCCCGTTGAAATTGCGAATCACGAGTTTCGCGTTTGGATTACACTACATTTTTCGCATATTTTTCAAAATCTGACGATTGAACGTTTTGGGGGGGATTTTCGAAAATTCCAACTTGCTCAATCGTAACGCGTAAATTTTTTTACGCTCTCACGACATTGACCTATCAGGAACAAATCTGCTAATTCGACTTCAGCAAGGTAGGTATCTGACGGATGACGTCATAATCGAACAAGTGAAATTTCGAGGGGCGTAATTTTTTTGTAATTTTCCAAATTCCTCGAATTCGCGATAACGTCGATATCACGTTCGGAGTTACGTGTGGAATTTCACTGACCTAAGGTAACATTCGTAATACCCGTGTCTTTCCAATGTCAATTTAATATCGTATTATGGAAATTTTAATCGTTTAGCGCCACATCAAGTGGATTAATACGAGATGACCATTGTGGGATTTTATGCGTGACGCTTGACCGTCGATTTGCTCGTGAATCCGTGTCGCCTACACGTGAATTAGTATTCGTCAATGGCCAAAGAAACGCGAATAAATAAAAGAGCCACGTAACACTAGAAAACTTAATCACGAAAAGTCACCGATCGATCTATCCGGTATGTTAAAACGAGTTCGAGTATCGCACAGATGCGGCGAGCCGATGATTGAAAAAAAAGATACATAATTTTCCCAGGATCAATTTATCTCTATGTATCGATCAGTGTCAATCATTTTTTTGTAAAATATTTAAATTTCATCAACATCGTTCAATTTAATACAGTAGTTATTTTCCCATCGTCCGCATAAATTATAAACCACATCTGACACTTATACCACATATTTGCAAACCGGTTTCGCCGCTGTTACACATTATAGTCTAATACAATCAGTGAACAGGTATGTAATACATGCACGTGTCAACGTATCGTAAAGACGTTATCCAAGCACGTGTTACGTTATTGCCTAATACTCGTATATAAACAAAATAAAAAATCGACTTCCAACAGTCCAGCGAGAGCAGTAGCGCTGAAAATTTTTTCAACCTCAATTTTGCTTCGATATAAATTTGGAAATTGATCTAAAACAGTGTGCGAATTAGCTTAGGCCTAAGTTCGACTGTTCTTTATGCCGTGAACAGCTTACGTACGTTAACCTCCTCAATTAACATGAGACTTAAGATATGCCAGTCTCGTTCCTCGTGCGTATATCGAACGTGTATAGCCTAAATCTTCAATGTCAAATTCCATCTGTTTTATTTAAATTAACGCAAAAAGATATCACCTGTATCGCCGTCTACTGGTGACGGCCGTCTTGAATTTGAAATAAAAATTGCAATTTCATTTTTTTTCATCCGAGCCACGGGGTGTGCATGCACAAGGAAGCATTTCGAAAAAATTCTATCGAGCATTGTAACGCGAAAAAAAACATCGGAAAAAAATCACGATATGCGTTTCAGGCGTCGAGGTGTAGCGTCTCTTTTGTATCGTCCCGGCAAAAATTTTAATCGAGATCCTTGCTTCTTTCGATTCATCAAGAACAAGACAAAGAGAAAGACGAATAGCCGTAAAGGAATTCGTTCCTCGTTCTTTTTTTCTTCGTTGACCTAAAACGAGTTTAAAAGCCTGGGGACACTGTGTATTTATATACACGTGTCAAAAGTGACATATACCTATATACACGATATATAGAAACATAATTAATAAAAAAATACAAATATTTCTAAATGGACTTATTAAAATCAATCACGTAATTGGCTAATTGAATCCCCCTCTCCTCGGCCCCCTCTGATACAGTCTGTCAATAGTAAATTAAGATTTACAACTTTTGAACCACCCTGTACAATCGCCAACGGTATATAGAACGTATAATGGTGTCAGTAGGTGAAAATAATTGTCCTGCAAATTGTATCGATTTTATGGCCAGTTCGAGATAAAATTGACTGCAAGGCTGTTTCTAACCTAGAAAAGCTATTCCGTATACTGTTGCTAAGGGTCCTTGAAATATTACGTCGGATTACGCGCGAGTATTCGCAGAGGCGATGAACAATGGACGTCAGGGGAATATTCCGCGAATAAATCATACGTTCTAATGCTAACTGATGCATTCGATCGAATTGGATGCAACGCGAGTGACTAATAGTGCCGGTGCGTAATAAATATGCAGCTTATAAATAACCCTAGGAAGAAACAACACCGGATTTATACTTCTGCCGATATCTCGTCCCATATCGAAATCCCGGCTAGCAGTAACGCGAATGGTGTATCTACCGTTGCAAAAGTTACTTCGATAATGATCAATTTGTAATGCCAGCGGTACCCGACTATGACGTAGGCGATTTTTAGCACGTTGCGATCCATATCCATGAACTACAATGCGTCACGTTATACGTGTAAGAGAATTTGATTTATATATGTGTGTGTATATATATATACGTCAATCACTCACAATCAAGGCATCCGGTGATACTAATTAGCATACGTTATGCTGAATGTATCTTAAATTTGGTCTATTAATTTTTTTCGAGGTTCTATTAACAGTGAAATATAGGCAGCAGCTAGTCAGTTATTATCTGATAAAATGATAGAGGGATAAATTTTTAAAAAATTTATATGAATTTTTGCGCCATATGCAGGAATATTTCGTTTTTTAAACAGATCGGTGATTCGCGTGTGTGACTTATGACTTTTTGGGTATAGATACTGCGTAGTGTCATTTATAATAATTGAAGAGACTTTTATTGGCATGAATAATGAAAAAAAATAATTATATTAACTGTAAATATTTGAATATTTTTAGATGTGTTATTTATCGATGTCGATATATGGTTTTGAATTCGAATTGTGGTGGTTTTTTTTTTTTACTATGTACGGTGATATAGACAATATATCTATATTCACGGTAGAGAAAGTACATGCCGTGAGACACGTTTTTAGGCCGGTACATGCATTTCTCTGGTTTACTGAAAAAACTCGTTTTGCTCGAGTGGCCGTGACTCTGCTGTAATGAAATTATATAAATATTCAGAGAATCTCTTCATATTCGGTCGGTTCTTTTTATGTTAATCATCCACAGGGCGGTGGTCGCGCTGCTCGATTTTCTTTTCGATCGTGACTGGCGGTATAATAGGCGTAAGACACGTGAACAGGATTTTGTGTGACTTTAAGCATTACGTCCTATGACTTTCATTGAGAAAAGAGTGATAAGATGATCGGATAAAAAGAGAGGAAATAAAGATAAGATTTTTAAGTGGTTGAAGTATGTTAAAAAAAAATTTAGAAAAATTTTAAACAAGTTCCAATATCCATTAGTGGTGAAACAATGAAAATCGACTCATCGATCGATCGAGAATGATGATTCAGCTTCGATTGATTCGGAAGTCCAAAGATCATGTGTTTGACCCTGATTTGATAAGAGGATAAAGAAATTCAAACACTTTGAATTAATTGTATCGTGAAATAATCGTTGATCAATCGTTTGTATTGTAGTTGTGATATTGAGAAAAAATGTCAATCGATATCTCACGCGTAATTATTATTGTTGTTATATAGATTTGATAAGATTAAAAATTTCAGAGATTCAGGGCTCAGGGGATTCTTCGATTTTTTATTATAGCAAAAACATGTGTGTATCTGAAACAGGCGGCTTGGTACCGCACTGAGACTACGTGCTACACGTGAATTGAATTGCAAAATACAGTTTGTGGCTGATTTTTTTTTGTTTTGACTTCCTCGAAACTGCAGGCGACTTGCAAATGTCATTTCGGTGGAAGGAAACTTTGACCTGTCGTAATGTGATACGTGGGTGACTTTAATCGGTCAGCTGTATGAAATATTACTGTCAGAATTGCAGGAAATTTTTTCACAAAATTTTTACTTTCGTGTATATACAGGGTGTTTTTTTAACTTGAGACATCGAAATGTCTCAAGAAATACGCATCCTATGAAAAAATGTCAAACTTTGCGAAGTGTGTCTGGTGTTATTTATCCTCAAGCAGACCTGATTCGCTCCATCATGCTATCACGAGTTGTTGGCACTTTTTGATACACGCGACTCTTCAGATAACCCCACAAACAGAAATCCGGTGCCGTAAGATCTGGCGATCTGGCAGGCCAATTCACCGGACCTCCTCTACCGATTCGTCGACCATCAAATTCGCGACAACTCGTGATAACATGATCGAGCGAATGAGGTCGCCTTGTGGACAAATAACAACAAACACACTTCGCAGTTGTGTTAAATATTTCGAAACTCGGATTATCAAGTGCATCGAAGTGGGAGGACACCATTTTGAGGACTTATTGTAAAATGTTACTTGAAAACAGTCAGCCCGATGGTGAGAGGACTCACCGAAATCAAACACCCCGAAGGGAATGGACCACTGCTACGTTCACGTTGTTATTCCTGGGTAGAGCTAAAAGTAGTACCTAAATTTGAATTGATTACAATCGAATGGTTATCCTGAAAACATTGAACATCACTCATTTACCTTTCGTTTGGAAGCCTTATCCTTGAAATAATCAACAATTTCATTTTTCGCTATTGCAGCGCCATCTATCGCGAATTGAAAAAATTTTCAAACAAAACTTACGTATTTTTTAAAGGCGAATCTGAATCTGTGATAAAAAATAGGGGTTCCTATTTGAAATTCCAAAGTTACCCTCCTCCTGCTCTCAGAGGGTGGGGTTTTGGGGTAAATTTTTGAAAAAACGCTTTTCCCCCTCGAAACTAAAAAGTTTTTATTATGGACATTTTCTCCTAGGACGCGTATTTCTTGAGATATTTCGATGTCTCAAGTGAAAAAAACACCCTGTATATATATATATATATACACATTAATTTTATAATGTTATGATATGTTATTTTCACTGATTCGTGCAATTATCAAAATTTTCGAATAATCGCAAATTTACATTGAACCATTTGTCTTTTAATTATTGAGGTTAATTGGTCCTGCAGAAATGTCATTACGCGAAATGAGTTTATTTAATTTTACATAACTGACAATTGATTAGCTGAAACATTGTCTGACGATATGTACGAAGTCAATTTCGCATTTATTAAAAGTCTTACTTTTTTCCCAAAATATTCTCAGAGTTTAGTCTTGGAAAAATTTCTTGAATCAAAGTTGTACTATAGGTACTTCATTAATTATGTACATTTATTTAATGCAACCCGAAATCCGATGGGTTTCGTATGCAAATGTCATAAAATTTATTAACGGAAAAAACATTAATTTTTTATCAATGTTTAAGTTCACGTATCTTTGTTGCCTTATAAATTACCTTCTACGCGATATCCTCCAAGCGGAAACCTCTCGGCAAAGAATTCATGTTATCATAACAATACGATATATTTAACACATTCAGGTTCATTCATATCGTCGATTAATATTTTATACGAAATTTTTCCAGTGATGTTGTCGTCCGCGCGCGACTTCTCTCCTTTGATGTTTTTTACCTAAGGCATGGATGTTCAAGCTTTATCAGTTACTTTTAACAGCATTTAATTTCCTAATTACGGAAGTACAAAAGAGGTGCTGTTTATGCCTTGCGGGTAATAATAAAAATAGAAACAAAAATAATCCCCCAGTCCATGACGTCAGTTTTAAAATGAAAATTTCAAAACAAAAAAATTATCTGACAGCTCGTGACGTTCAGTGATTGCAATTCCTGGTACACAGGCCTGAATTAATATTCGTTGTCTACCTTTCCGTAAAGATGTATTCAAGCACGTGAGTATTACGCACGACACGTAGACTGACATATCGAAAGAATTAACGAAGATAAATTTCAAACGATTCTGCGTTATCTAATAATTAGTATATTTATATAATTGTAAGAGAGGGAGTCTGAGTAATGCAGGATCAAAGTCAAACAGTTGCCTGGTAGTACCGACCCTCAGTGAAACTTAAGTCTTATGCACAACAATCTGCAGTACATATTTCAATCGTTTCAAAAAATTCCAAGTCAATGTAAACAGATAATAATCCTAAGATTGAAGTTTCTTCGAAAACGAAGCATGCTATCCTTGAAGAAAAAAGTTCTAGATACACTCTAGGGACTTTACGTTCTACCAGATCCTATCTTGCACAATGCGTAGGGCCATAACCTACAAGATATATGTAGATATTTAGATGTTAGATCCTTTTACGCTCACACACTCATTTGACATTACGTGACGAATCAAGTGGGAAAGTATGTACGTGTTCTCTTGTCTGTATACATTAGAACAAAACATATGTATGTATGTGAATATAAGCGCAGTGCGACGTACGTGACGCAGCGTCGAAACGCCCAACTAACCGAACCAAACGAAACGGAACGAAACGAGGGAACATGCGCCGACCGACGTCTCGACCCTGGCGTAAAACGCTCTTGATTCCGTCAGGCGGTTTAGTCTTGTTCGGGACTTCGGTCATAACGGTGCTCCTCTTGGATGCTACAGTTTAAGATCATAAATTGAGTCGTTTGAAGTGGCTATTGAGAATTAGTTTATCTTATTCTTCGTGCGTATGCTTGTGAAAAAGTCTCACGAGTATCTTGAATTTTGCATTGTTTCGTATACGCCTGAAGTCTTCTGAAACCTTCACAGTAAGTCTTCTATCTTTTTTTTAAGTATGTAACTAGGTCGCCGAACTAACTTGACTCAAATAGGTATACTCGATCGAAGTTATATTTCCATACCTGCATTGGCGACGTTGACAAATTTTCCACTTTAAAATAAAACACCATGGATGCTAACGACGTGTTGTCACGATGGTATTTTATTTGAGGCCTTGCCATCAGAGTTTCTCGCAGTCTTTCTTTTTTGCCATTCATTCAATGTTATACGGAAATCTGTTTTGGTTGAATTATTTATTGGTTTCTACTGTAATGTTTTTTTCTTGATCCAGTGACAGTTTCGTTCGGACTCTGCAGAATATTTTTATTTCATAACCTGTGTATTCACTTTCATATTCCTATTGAGTACAGATAGTAATAAGAACGAACTATAATGGATTAATTTTATTTCGGAACTTTCTACAGCTCTACGTAGTTGTCAATCGATTTGTTATTACGGCGATTAACTTTCACCACAGAAAAAGTTGGGTCGTCGACCCAATCGAGCAAAACTTTTTGTTCTACTAACCTTGCCCAAAATTGAAATCGATTAATCGGAATAATTAAGCGAACGTTCTTGCGGATCTGTAACGAAAGGGTTATCTCGTATCAACATATTACAATAACAATTCCTTTGTCCGCGATTCGACCACTACTATTGTGCTCGCGATATATTATCATCGGTTTTTTTAACCAATAATAATAATATCTCATACAAGGATTAAAAATTTTTCTTCTACAATAACCTCTTTGTATGATTCATCGTATCACTTTAGCATTAAATTACGATATCGCATGCTGCATCCGCTTATGCAGTTCGGTGACAAAAGAATTCATAAAGCTCCATACTTTATTAATATATAAATTAATTAATCGCAGTAATATTATATATAAAAACGTACATATAATTTTGTAACGTTAATTCATCCCAGTCCTAATTTCACTACAGGCATTGCGAAAACGAAATTTTTTATCAGTCAAATATTTACGAAAAATATAATGACATGTATTAATATGCCAGAAACTTTCTAATTACTAAATATTTTGGTAGTCATACAGGCAGGTATATTACGTGTTGTAATTCGAAAAATTGAAATCAAAGTTACATATGTTCTATTAGCTTGCTCAGATAGAAGTCTCTCTGGGTCATACGTCTAATCTCCAAGGTGCTTTTCAATTACGGAACATGTGCGATGGTGTAATAGTCGACTAAATTAAACTTACACGATGTATATTCCTCAAGGGTATTACGCTTTTAGTACATCAGTAAGTCTTCTGACTTATACAGAAAATAATGTCGGGCCGTAGTACCACATGAGAAAATCTTACAATAAGATAATTTCAAACGTACCACTAGTGCGCCTCTATTGTTTTCTAGCGTCTACAGGGCGTTCTCCAGCGACAACGGAAGTCCATTATTACTGAGTCTAAATCTAGCTCGTAGCCACCTACCGGAAATACCGATGAGTCCTATAAAAATTCCTACACATCTCAACGACTTCTTACGATAGAAGGGTATAAAGACAAATAGCGTGATGTTATTAAAGGCGTTGCGCGGTAAATTTGAAATAGGCTTTTGAACCAACTCGTTACTTATTACGCTTTGAGTACTGATGTGGGGTCCGGTGATACCCCAGACGCCTGTATCTCTTACAGGTACAAAATTAAGAACGTGCTCACTTCAAGGTTAAGTATAAATAAAATTCTGAAATTTGCCCACTTTATTTTTCTTTTCTCGTGTAAACTTTTTCGAAAAAGACTCGGGAATAGAATTTCTCGGAAATGCGATCTGGAATATTATTATTTTGAAAACGATAACGACCCGGTCTACCTGTACGGATTGTACGTTTGGATATATTTGATTACGTTTATCGCACGAGGTTGCGGAACCTGCTTATCGTAAAAGTTTTACTCGATAAGTTCGACACATGTCATTTCATTGCAATTGATAACAACAGCTGCTCGTAAGAAAATTCGAAAATCATCTGGTTTCAGGTCTTTTAGCCACGAATATTTATATATGTTACTTGAAGAAAAAACTTTCATTGTCCAACCAGGTTCCAGCCACTTTCGTTTCCCAAAAAATCTACATAAGCAATGTACGGTTAATGTATGCTTGATTATCGTAAGTAATTGTTTTATAATTGAGAATACGAAAACTTCATTCGAGACAATGTGAATTTAAGTTAGGTCGCTTTTCAGTATATCCATAACCTTATGCGATAAGAAAATTATGGGATGTCAAGTCCACGATTCCGTTACGTGTCTCTTGACGGTTTTTTTCTGGTCTCATCGATAACGACCCAACGAAAGTCACGTGCGCGTATTGTTTCTTGCTGCTCGTAAAGAGTAGCGGGGAACTTTAATGCTCTTGAGTATTTAGTTACGTAGTTATCTTGCAAGATGAAGATAATACGATGAACTTGAACTTTGACATAATTATGGAGAAGCGCGTTACTATCGTCGCGTGGAGTTTATTTATTAGTTTTCGTTGATTGAACTCATGCGGGTGAATAGTTGGCACTTGTTATTCCCGATAAGCTAAACTTTTGATTTATTCCGCATGTCTTTTCAGAGTCCGTGGAAAACATACATATATTCCCTATAGCATATACCATTTACGCCACATGCTACATTTATATATGTATATAACGGGTGACTCGGTCGCACTCGCTGCAATTAATTTTTCTAAAAAGGGAAGGGGGGCGCTAGGAATTAAAAAAAAATCGACAGCCCCGATCGGGAATCGAACCCCATATCCTCGGACTGTCACCAGCCGTGATAGGATACCTTACGATACGAGAGTCGTGACGCTGAGAATATTAAGTAACACGGTAGACGATAGATTTCAATTACCTTATGGCGAGGCTGTTTAGGTTATGTAGTGTGACTGAAAATTATTTTTTTTAATTTTTTTTATGGGAGACAGCCTAGTAATGCTTTTTGAGGTTAGAGGTCGGTATCTTGCCATTTAAATCTCTATTGTATTTTCTTCGATGACGAGGACATAAATTTGGAAATTCACCGGGAACAATTTATTTAGCTGTCATCGGTAACGAGCGGACCTTTCAGTGTGGAAAGTTCGATCCTTCACGGTAAACGTACAGAGTGACTAAGTTGGTAGTCGGACGACCCACGTGAGTTTCGTTGCTTTTTATTTTTCTATACTATTCACGGAAACCGAAATAGCCGTAAATCTAGGCGCATGCCTTCGCTGCGTCGTTTACTGCCTGGAACGTTGTGTTCACGAAAATTACATAGGTAGTCCCAATATCCATTGCGGAGTGCATGCATTGCATTCGCTCGATACGTCACGTTACGATCGAACTGATAAACACAGACGGGAATAAAAAAACTGACGATTCTAGTTGCTGAAGTTTTTTGCAATTTGAGCGCGCGTAGTCGTTTGTTACAATGCAAAAAAAAATTAGTTGACACGACAAGAAAGTTAAAATTCATTACCTGATTGGAGCAATAATTCATACTGGGTGTAATAATTGGCAAATTACTGAAGGATTGTTAACGATAACGTGTCACGTGCTTTTGGCAGATGGGTTAGATAAAATTCGTAACAATTATTTTGAATGCTGCACACCTATATCTGTATATATGAAAGTTCAGCTTATAGTCTTGCTGGATGAAATTGTAAGAGCCC
This sequence comes from Trachelus tabidus, assembly GCA_030142655.1. Lineage (NCBI taxonomy): Eukaryota > Metazoa > Arthropoda > Insecta > Hymenoptera > Cephidae > Trachelus > Trachelus tabidus. Next base: position 921,227 of record JARQTI010000781.1, on the reverse strand, counting down.
ATCATTTTCCATTGTGTTGTGACAATTGTAATATATTTTTAAAAAATTTCTTTTTGTTACAGGCAACACTCTACCAACGTATTACGGTCATGTTCTGGTCGATAGAGGAGTGATAAGGAGGACGAATATTTTTGGAAGTGACGATTAAAGTAACGCTCGAAATTTGACGACCGGGGGTCGCGAGGAAGCCGGAAAAATGACAAACGGCGGAAGTGCGGCGCAATGCTCGCCGTCCCGTGCGTCTCTGAGTTGTTGCCAGGTCGACAACACCAGTAACGACGACGTGCACGAGGTTACGTGCGTGCCCAGGAAGAACAATTACCTCCTGCAGGAGAAGCATTCCTTTCCAAAAAGACCTGAAGTCGACTTGAGCTTTCACAATGTTCGGTATCGCGTTCGCAGATGGAATATTCGTAAACTTGTTCCTGGTAAGGATATGATTATTTACAAAGTTATTTGTACGTTCAATTCGATACGAGCTTTGCATACGGCGTAGACGCTTTTACTCGTAACAATGGACAATTAATATATTACGTAAGCTTGGTGTAATTAATTGAAAATTACGTGGAAATAATACGATAATCGTCTTTAAAGATTAATCGGTTGCGGACGTTTTTGTATAAAAGATCGTATAATCGGTTAGTCATTAACGATCATTAAAAGGGATCGGTCGTCGGAGTTAATGATTTACATGATTTTCATAAGCGACAGCATAATTTCAATATGAGATCCTTGATCATTCGCATCGGCATGGATAATTGTCTGAAACTCAAAAAATTCTGACAGGATAACATTACCGACTGAGTTTTCATTACTCGTGACGTATACTCGTCGCTCGATCCCAAGAATCAAGCCTGGCTGCAATCGTTAATCGCTGGCGTTGGAAAATTTATTCAATTATACTCCAGCAAAGTTGCTCGTGCCTGTATCTGTACTGGGTCTTTAAGATTTTCATATTCGCTATTCAACTCGTTTTTTCTATTAGACGAATCTTTGGTGGCTCTCTTACACAAAAATATTTATCCTAAATATGTTTACGCGGTCGACGTATGCTTCCTTACGGAATAACATTGTTCCCTAATTTATTGTCTGCGGGCTTGGAAATTTGTTTGAAAAAAATACCTGTAATATTTTCTGTATTAGTCACGATGAGTCTTTACGTGACGTTTGGCCTCTTATCGGTAATGTCGAATAATCTTATACAGCTCTGTAGACGCTGTTGGACGTACAGTACCGTACCTTACCCGATTGGCAAATGCCGCCATTGTGTCCTCGCGCATGCGCATGCGCACTGTCCGTACAACGGAATAAGAATTACGCTTCGCGCCTACGTCGATCCTAGCGTTGCAAACGAATGTATCGCGGTGTCTGTGACCTATTTTTGATCGATTCAATAACGTATCGTGACTCTCAAATTAACATGACGTGAGTGAGGTTAGGTTCGACACGTCCAATTTCTGTCTTAAGCTCCACGTCAAGTTTCTGCATCTCGCGTCAGGTTAAGAATATCGCTCGATTCTCCAACCCTCGGAGAAGCAAACAGTTTTACAACTGATTTAGAGCTCGTTCCATGTCACACGAGGCTTCCTCGTTCCATGTCACACGAGGCTTCCTCGTTCCATGTCACACGAGGCTTCTTTGTTGACGAACAACCAATATCAATTGTAGAACAATTGTCTGCTTGCATCGACGCAGTTGGGCGGTCGGTTCGATTTTTGCATATTTACGAACAAAATTCTAGCTCCGCCGTCTGGCTGGACAGCAGAGGAAACGTTCACAAAAAATACAAAAGTATTCACTTTTTTGACTCGGACAAAGCGTCGTCAGTCAAATATAAGAATATTACTATAAAGTTTTCGTTCTCGTTCTTCCTCTGTTTTTCACTTAATTATTGTTATTTAGATCAATGTCAAATTACGTAATATCCGTTGATCCGAGCCTACACCGTCCGACAGAACGTAGAATGTAATTCAGTGGCCAATCTATATCACATGTAGTTTCACGTAGCCGATACGAGTACGTGTAACTTCGCATGACGATAAGGTGCATGACGTAACTCGCACGAGGCTTTCAATAATTATTCCGCGATTTGGTCGAATCGACGATTCTAAGAGTACGCCTGCATTACATTTCGCCGTCGCATCCGTTCGGCCGTCTTTGTATTATTCATAGACAGACCGAGGAAACAGTACAACACAAGACAAGGCGTACCCTCGTGACATTACGTGAGAAATGTTATTTCCAATGGCCGCTGACATATTTGAATTTCGCGCCAAGCCACGGAGTCCAGACGTACCTGGGCCTGTTATTGATGTCTGGCTCAGAATTGTAATCTTATCCAATTCTTGGATCGCTGACTTTTTCACTGTCGAATTATAGCTCTCTGGGGTTAACGATCGACTGTCCGTCCTGCGATTGGAGAAATTCATTTATTTTCTGCTGTGTTACTCATGCAATATATCTTCTCTTTGACAATCGACGCATCTTGTCTCAGGATGGCCTTTACCTCTTGCTTTCGAGTTCATAAGCAAATCGCCGCGCACGTTTGTAAAACTGTGTCACGATGCACGTCCGCTGCTTTTCTTTTCGACTTTTTCTATCACGTACTGCTCTCTCCGGGTTATGGGTCCATTTGAAAAAATTCAGACGTTCACGTACACCGATGCGTGCGTATTATGTATGAACGTGCAACGTACGACTCTTGCGGCACGTATCTTTGCTCTGGATGTCCGTACGATAACATGGAAATTTAAATGGACGTAAAAGGAAGATTCTCGTCTCGCGTTTGCATTTCATGTGGATACTGCCTTTTATTCCATTGGTAACGTTAGCTACCTCAAGCAAGACATTGTATAGGGTATAGGTGACATTTTTTTTTTATTACTTAGAAGACCTGTTTTTTTTATGCATAGAACTATCTTTTTCCATTAATTCTTCAGGACTGGTTAAAGTCTACGTGACTCAATGTTGGGTTTTTTTTTTATAATTTGTCACATATGAAAATGAGTCAAATGATGAGTAATGGACGTACAGTGTGCTCGTTGTATACGTGTGTATATTCTTTGTCTATTGAAAAAAAAATTAGTGATTTATTTTCATCGCAAATGGAAATGCTTTCAGCTTGGTCTGCCTTGTGCGAAGATGGATTCTTTCTTCTCGATTCAGCGATGAGATGGTTTTTACGTCATTGATGACGCTGTTGAATTTTTTTTTCGTCTAGTCGATTGCTCTTATCGCGAGTAACGCGGAAACTCAAATGAAAATAAATGATGCTTGAGAACATTCCACGAGACGGGATAAAATTTTTTCTTAATCTCGATAGCGATAAGTCGTCTTGTCTGGAAATGTATATTTTGTATATATGCGAAACTGCGTCTAGAAAGTTCTCAATGTGCCTAATCATTATTTGATAGTCGGTAACAAAAATTTACAAGGACACGCGATGATGCATCTTCGTCTCGTCATTGATTTTATGTAACTAGGCAGTTTCACGCTAAATATCATTATTTTTGAAATGTCAGCGTCTCTCTTTATTATGATTGCACTAATGGAATTGAAGCAATTTAAAAATACGTGTTTCGGTTTTTTTTTTCATCTTTCGGTACGAAAAATACCAATAAGTGAAATCGGGTTCTTCGCGATTACGGGGAATTTTCGGTGATACGAGTATCTCGCGAATCTTCTACGTTTTATTTTGTTATCAAAGATTTTGTTTTTATCGCCCTGTCACTCGTACACGACAGATTGATTCGGTTTTTCAAATACTTTTTTTTTACAATATTATTCAAGTCTACACCGACAAGCGCAAAGTTCATAAACAGCCGTCCGTGTTGTTCGTCTGGTAAAGCTAATTGTAAGATTAATGTGACACGCCGTGAGATCATCGAAAAATGTTATTTCGAGCAATCACAAAAATAATTACTAAACAGATAATATCCCAGAGCAATTTGCATAATTAAAAGCCGGAAATGATTTTTTTGCAATTTTCGTTGACCTACGATACACCTTGTTTCTTGGCAAAGAAATATTTTTCTTATCGCCACTGTCGCGATATGTCACTTGGCCACATTCGTAACGATCCATAAAAATTATATAATCACGACATACTATATATATATAGTGTACGTAGTGTCCTACGAATCGTCTGAAGAATGGCTTACTATTTTATTTCGTACTAAAACCACCGTATAGCTTTGCACTACAGGCAAACAAGTAACGTATTCTAACGATTCGATATTCGTGGCGGGAATTTCAACGAGAGCACGTAGACCCTGGAGAAGATTTATAACTGGAAATTAGCGATGCGCTTGCTTCCGTGAGCGTTTTCCGTCGGTATCTCAAAAAGTCGTTTAAGATGCACCAGCGGCTTACTCTGCCCCCTCGACTTTTCCGTGTTTCGTAACAGCGATGCATGCGACGATTGCGTAATCATAAATCGCTACGAGTGTCGTTCGCGAAAATTCTCAGCGACGTTGAACGCGACTATCGGGTCACCAAAGTGCATTTTCATGCGTCAAGATTTACGCAGTCCAGAGATACACGATATTCTAGATGGGTTATCGTGACTATAGAATTATTATCGACGACAAGGATAAGTGTCCAAATAACGAAATACACTGTGCAGACTAAACTATGCTCCCTTTCATCTTGAAATTTCGCAAGATAGAAAGCCTGCAATTTTACCTATTCGCCAATCCACGCGCTGGCGAATGACGCGGCAATGTTTTCCGCAAACGTTAACCTATAATTTGTCTTATGCGTCTGTTGTGTAGAAACCAACGAGATTCTGCACGGCGTAAGCGGGGAATTCAGGGCTGGAGAGTTGGCAGCCATCATGGGACCTTCCGGTGCTGGAAAATCGACGCTACTCAACGTTCTGGCTGGTTACACGTAAGTTTTTCTTACACTCAAATGCAGGTTTTTTTTATTGACAACTAGAAAGAGACTTACGGGCATGTTGAGAAATTTATATACTTTTCGTTATTACGCGAGACTCTCGTGCACTCGTATAAAGTTTCTTCTTTCGTGCATGCAGTTTTGTTAACTCGAGAAAAAGCGGATCAGGCCAAGGATATCTTAAATTTATTTACAACTTTATACTCATCTCGTATATCTGCGCGACCCGATTTCATGGCGTGCGCAACATCAATGAAACCTTTTTCTTTCAACTGCCTGGTAAATCTTATATTTACAAGCATCAACGAGCCTTCGGTATCAAATGTAGTTTCGTTACGACAGTGTCTCCCTTTTTTTTCTGTATCATTTGGAATACTTGTAAGTCGCCGAGTTTTTACTTATTATTCGTAAATTAGTCAACACTGGGTTATTCTCGGTGGTACATGTTCGGAATTAAAAGCACACATGACTTATCGAATAGTCATAACGATTTGTTACGAGGGTTATGCGAAAATGTCTTCTTTTTTTCCATCGAGTAAATACTGGAAAAACCGAATGATCGGCTGTTATGAATTTATTAACTCGGCGACCCGAATCGCATATAAGAAAAAACCGTTTTTCATTATCATCACAATGACTGAATGCAATAGCCAGTCACGACAGTAATCACTGAAGAGCGTGGCTACGGTCCAGTCAGAACCTTTTATTAGACGCAACAGAAGGAACACGTAATCGTGATAATTAAACGCACTAAGAATGGAAATCCCACAGACTATAACAAAACGACGAGCAGCGACTCGACGTAACGACGGGACACCGCCTGGTGGCAAATTTCGTAACTAGACTGATCGTTATACATAATATAAAATTTAAAACGTGTAATTTTATTTCGACGTCAGTCCATGTTCCGAGAAAGTAATGTCTTATCATTTTATGCACAGATACCAGGTATCACTTAAGGACGTCCTTGACTGATACTGATAAAAAAAAATATAGTCTTACTGTCCGGTAACTAAGCAATAAATTGTCCTGAAAACGAAACAAGAATACCAATCATTGTTATGAAGAAGATTGATAGTGATTAATCGTGACAGACGCCACGTGATCTCCAACGTATTAAAAGTTAAATCAATCTTGTTGTCAATCTCAGAAATTACAGTGCGCAGGAGGACGTAATCGTTGGTCACTGCATGAAATAGTCATTAGCCGTCTAGGATTATTCGTAAAAAAAAATTCTTTTAGCATAAATTTTTTTATAATCATTGTCAAGCTCAATGAGAAACTAAGGGTGACTTTTTTTGTTTATTAGCGTTCAAGGTGTTACTGGAGAAATCATAGTGAATGGCAAGGCTCGTGTACCGCATAGCGAAAGATGGAGACGAACTTCGTGCTACATTCAACAAGATTCGTGTTTGAGAGCTCGGCTAACTGTAGGAGAAGCCATGAGTATCGCTGCGGATCTCAAACTCGGCTACACCATCAGCTCGGCATACAAACACACTCAGGTTTGACATATTTAAATATATATATAATTATGCAACGTGGATTCAGAGTCTTTGATCTCCCATGACTGAATCAATCTTAAAAATATCAGTACTCAATGGATCCGAGCAACAGTCATATCCTCCGGATTGCATTCGAAGTTTTCTGTATATCTTTATTTAACCATTGAAAGCCGTCGGAGTGACAAATGGCACGACAGGATCTTAGGCGGTCAACAGAATATCATTATTATTTAATCATCGTACAGCATGGACCATACTACCTAGTCGTGCCTTTATATAGGGAAGTTTAAACGGAATCCACCAATTGCATTGTTCAGCCTTTCTAAATGTTACCTACGATTGGGTTAGCTTTGTATGAGACTTTCACTATGAAAGTATAGTCGGCTGTGTATGAATAAATTTATTGCTTGTTGTCTCCTGATGTTATTTTCTTATCTGTTATATTGTAATTATCGACGGGTACCTTATTGCATGCAGGGAGAATTAAAAAAAAGTTGTTTAGTATTACCATATGCACTCGGTACACTGGCCCTTATCAAGTCGTTCGATAAGCCAACCTTCGCCTAAAAAGATATGATTATAATTCATAAGCACAGTCGTGTGCCGGTCGTCCTTGCTCGAGTTTTCTCAACTTGTACTCACTGTTACCGTTTATCTGCAGGTTCTGGATCTGCTGGAGATGCTGGGATTAAGTCACTGCTATGACACATTGTGCGGTCAGCTATCCGGTGGGCAGAAGAAAAGGCTCGACGTGGCTCTTGAATTACTGAGCAATCCTTCGGTATTATTCCTCGACGAGCCAACCACTGGTAATATATAAGAATATGAAAAAAAGGGAATTTTTTTTCTTGCGATGAGACAATATTTTCTAAAAGATTTAATGTGCGTGTTACAGGTCTCGATTCTGCCTCGTGCAGTCAGTGTATTCTTTTACTTCAACGATTGGCCAAAATTGAAAGGCGTACTGTAGTGTGCACGATACATCAACCCAGTGCATTGCTGTTTGAGAGGTTCGATTGCCTTTATGCAGTTGCATCTGGTCACTGTATATACAGAGGTCCTATACAGAACCTTCTGCCACATTTAACATCTGTAGGAGCACGATGCCCGCCTTATCACAATCCAGCTGATTTTCGTGAGTTTATGCAATTTTGTTTTTATTGATTTAGTCATAGTTTTTCCTTCTTTTTCCCCAGCACTGTGTTATTCATGCAGCGAAACGTCTCTTAGAAATTTGGCTGGGGTAGAGTTCGTTACCATTGTTATGGATAAACATGCCATCACTTTTATCTGGTTATGGACAAAGTTTTTTAAGGCTTCTCTGCCTTGGACATGCTCTAGTTATTTACAGTGTCAACTGCCAAGAGACTTGTGAGATTAGTGCGTTTCACTCAGTGAAGAAACTCGCTTTCTTTTCCTGTGTTTTTTAGTGAAATTCGATTCCTTTTTTTTTTCTTGCAGAGCTCGCAATTTTTAAGTTACCAATAGTCTTAACCGCGTGCGTTAATAACTATTCTAAACTGTTGATAATCATCATATGAATAAGATTGTTAATGATGCAATGACTCCTTTCAAATCCGCATTAATTACTGTAGGTGTCAATTAAAAGTTCAATGATATACGACACTTGCCCTTCAGCGTAATGTAGCGTGCAAGCACGTATCACTGTGAATAATGTTATTTTCATTTTCCTAAGAATGATTTGATAATATATATACTTTGGTTGTAATTTTTCGATAGACACAGCGATGACATTAAGTGATATCAAATGGCAGTAATTAATTTAAATGGTGAAATCCGTACTGACAGTATGTAATTTAAATTTTGTACTGAACGAACAGTTATTACCGTGCTCACTACTTTCCTACGGTCGATACGATACAACGATGATAAGGAAATGATTATTATTCCTTACAATTACATATTGCCGTCAAGCATTGGAATTATATATGTATACTAGAAACTTCATGATATATAATGTCTCCTTGTGCATCGTCTACAACTAAAATGTTTCATTTGCAGTACTGGAAGTAGCAATCGGTGAATATGGAGTGTCAGTGGACAAATTAGCAACTGCTGCTGAAAAAATGTGGGAAGATCAAAAGACTATCATGCCCGCTCCAAAGTCGCAGCTTCAATGTAAGTATAGAAACTATGTAACGAATCCTGCGTATAAAATTGAGTCACCATCGTGTAATCATCACTCGATATTCACGTGTTCTTACTTATCATTGATCCGTAATACTTTGATAACTGATTGAACTGCTACATCGATAACTTACCGACGGTTTTCAGCCAATACCAAGGAACCTCCACCACCAGCAGGCTACGTTGCACAGTGTTATCTTCTGTACAAGAGACAACTTATGTGCTTGAAGAGAGATTACACACTCTTGGTGGTTCGAATGATGTGTCACTTGATGATCGGCGTGATTTTCGGCTACTTGTACATGGGAAGTGGTTACCGAGCCAACGGTGTTCTTGCCAATTATGCATACCTGTACGGATCTTTATTACTGATTGTCTATACCGGAAAGATGGCCGTGACTCTTGCCTGTAAGTATATTCAGGAAATTGATTTAATAGGCTCCTTCCTTACCGACGAAGTAAGCAGCAATACTTTACACTATACCGTTCTCTTCTTCTGTCCTACAGTTCCAATAGAAATGCAGATGTTGACGCGGGAACATTTCAATCGATGGTATCGCCTAGCGCCGTATTACATCAGTATGCTGCTCATCGAAATTCCATTCCAAGCAGCGTGCGCTGCTACTTATCTTGCTGTCAGTTACTGGCTAACTGGACAGCCTATAGAGACCCACCGTTTCATCACTTTCATGGCTGTTAGTATAGCTGCCAGTTTAACTGCACAGGCATGGGGATTCTTCATCGGTGCGACGACTCCTGTTAAGGTAAAGAAAAATGGTTTAATTTTAATTAATTTCATAAATAATTTTTACACATTAGCAGTATCTGAGAGGCATAAATGATGCCTATTACAATGTATAATATTTCTTTATAGATCGCAGTATTCGCCGGTCCCATAATAGCTGTACTCTTCTCCGTGTTTGGCTTTTGTATTCGTTACATGGATACGCCAGCCGCGTTTCGTTGGATATTCCATATATCCTACTTTAGGGCTGGCTTCCATAGCCTGCTGTATACGATGTATGGATTTGATAGATTGGATCTGAAGTGCGACGATATTTATTGTCATTACAAGAAGCCCTCGAAATTTCTTACGGAAATGGAAATCAGTGATACTAACGTCGTCAACAACCTGGTGCTCATAGTTGGTATCGGTGTTCTTATGCATTTACTTACGGCAAGTGCACTCTGGTGTAAACTAAATAGAAGATAGAGCACAAGAAGCTTTTTGACTTAAAGAAAAAATATTTCTGATAACAATAAGGATGTGATCACGAAAATTTTGTATATCACTTGTATATTAAATGTATGGATGGATGAGCGTATGGCGGATTCAAAAGATTCGGATAAAAATCCGAATTTTAAGGATACAGTGAGCGTGAGTGTGAATGTGAAACACATAGCAGCCAATGCTGCGATATTTTTAATATTAATTCACAAATGGTCTCCCATCTTTGTGATGTATCGTTACACTAACCACATAGATGGAGAGCCATAGATGGGCGCTATTACCGTCATTATTACATGCCTTAATTATAGCTGGCTGTTGTTCATTTCATAGTTAGTATATTGCAGAATATTAAGTAGTACGTTATTAGTTTCACATTGTGGAACGATTTATGATTATTTTTTAATTTATATATTAGAGGCATCTCACGGTAATGATCAATTAAATTATATAATTGATCGATTCTATTCTGCAGATCATTACGTTAAAGCCTGAGAGTAATATGTCAAGCCTCATGTCCACTGTCAAACGCTTAATCAAGATTTTAACTTCGGAATAATCAAGTTTCTTTTATGATTGCTATTCAATAACCGCACAATATTTAATTGTCATAGTGATAGAATGTTCTAGAATTTTGACGATGGTCATGGGGATGAATTCTGGACGGACAGTCATAGTAATCTATGTAAATTCTTTTGAAAAAGCATCACTAAATACACAAATACTCTATTCTGGTATCGTTTATGATGCTTGCCCTAGAAGTTTACGAATTCTCAGCCATGTGAATTCGTCTGGTAATATTTGCCTCTATCTTGATGCTTAAAGTGCTTACGTGAATTTTGTCACTTGACACAGGGTGCACTCTCGATATTAATGACAGTCGTAGTTTAAAAGAGAGATTTGTATTTTTGTATTACGATTCGCAATCTGTGTACAAAGTTATTATGCAGATGTATGCATCGTTATTACGTTCGAATAGTTGTTACACATCTTTTTGGAAATACTCGACTTATGTAATGTGAAAACGATGCAAACATCTATTGCATGATCTTGGAATTGTACGAGCAAGTGCCTTATGATTTATAGATTTGCGGGTAGTTTAGATACGTGAAAGTCTGTTTTAATATTTTTCAATTATAAAATTGTTGTGTTCTACGATGAATGCAACCAGATAACTGGGTAGTTTTGTGTTTGAAACTTGATGCAAAAGTATAACCATGTTAAAAACGATTTTTTTATAAATATTTATTATTTATTTTATTTGTCTTACCAGTTTCCTGTTATAAGCATACGTTGCATTAATTGATAACTATAATTGTTTGAAAAATTCTCATTGGTTCAATCTTCTCTTTAAAGGTTACAATATCTGTATCTTCATTGTAATAATCACCACCAACACTTATCTTCTCTACCGGCATAAGGCGTGACGAAGACTAATCTAAGTAATTAGAAAAATGTGAAAATTGAAGTTAAAGAAATGAAATATCGATGCGACGTTATACAATAGGAAACTTCTCTATGAAATGCAATAAGTATAGGTATGACACTGTGTAGCGAAGCGTAATTTAACATATAATTATTGTTTCATTTACGGATATTTAAATGGTGGTTCCGCGTCCCGTAGACGTATTAATTAAAATGCCAAATAGCACTGTAAAATATGTATCGCGCATAAAAACATGTATGTACGTTTACTCCCACAAAACTGGAGCTAGTCAGATGACTTACATTCCTATTATCTCGGTGCGGGGATAATGAAGCTTTCTTTGTGTCACAAAGAACAAAGCAGCTCATGTATTTTACACATCTAAAATATATCTAAGATAAATATAAGATTTTCCTTCGTACCATTAATTTTCTGCGATCCTTCATTTTGTCCATTTTTTTTAATCTTCCACTACAAACAGCAAACTGTTGGTCTGAGAATTTAAAAATACACTGAAAAGATATTTCAAAAGGAGGGCCGGCTCCCGTATATTTTGACCCTTAAACGACGCGTATAGTATTTCAATCCCCTCTACAACTTCTTTGTTGGTTCCAGCATATTTCCCGTGCCTACTAACCGTCAGACACAAAGTCCCATAAGGCTTTGGCCATCTTCACTAATACATAAGTACCTCCTCGATGCGATACATCGTTCCAAAGTCTCTTCTGGATGACGTGCGGGGCGGGGCAGGTATTAGCAATCCTCTTAGAGAACCGATGATAACGTTCTTGTATATGTATCAACGCTAAAGGAAGTAAAGCTTAAACAGTATTATCAGAGTAAATAAAATCCTTATTTATCGCCACGTAAGTTTTTCAGTTATTCGCGTACTCACGCGGGAAAGAAATGTCAAAGTACCTAACCTGAAAGTATTGTTACTAGGAGAATTCAATTTTCTTATCTGTACCTCGAGTTGGTTTTATCTAGATCTTTGAATTGTATATGCATCTCTTATACTTGGGCTCTTTACCACTACTCAACTGTACTTGTATGACAAATCCATAACACGCGGCTTATCGAACATTTGTTTCAGACCACGAGCAAATGTATGCACAAAGAGAATGATTTCATTGGCAAGAAGTAAGTATTCTTATCATTTTGAGACTAGTGACGTCTCAATGAACATGCAATACTGCGTGACTGTTGAACCGATAATTTTATATCCCTGTAAAAGGTATATCAGTGAAAATTAAAAATTAACAAGTGCGATTCATCAATCGGCAAAATCGTGCATATACATTTTTCAATTAATAAAGCATACACAGTGCTGTTCAAAAGTATTGCACTGTTCCAATATTTTTTATCGATACTGTTCATTTATTTCAGTGACTTTACTGAAGCATTTTTTCTTTTCTTTAGGATTTCGCATCCTGATATCGTCGTATGATCAAACGTCAATAGGATCAATGGAAGTAACAGCTGGGAATGTTTTAGATTCTATTCACGCGCTTTTCAGAATTATCATAGCCATTGTGTGAGTGTCGTATTTGCTGGTAGTTCCTTTTTATGACACGGTGCAATGTTACGACCATGATGATAAGCCATATGTCACATACCAAAGCACAATATGCAAACTGCTCTCTATACAGTGTCGTATATGACAGTAATGTATGCACTGTACTTGCCAATTTGCAAACTGAGGTTAACTGGCCTACGAATATTCTTTCTTTGACATTTTTATCATGTATATGTATAACTATATTGCTTAACTCTGTAACGTCAGACGTGATTTTATACCGACGGACCATATATTGGATTTGACATTAAAAATATCACATTTTTTAAATCAAGATAGTTTCAATGTTTTTTTCAACTTTTTACAATTTTAGTTGAACAATATGGAGTATGAAAATTATAAAGTTTATTTGTCTCTGATCTTCAGCTTGGTTCAATGATGATATATGTGTAACTAATAATTTTTGGAAATACCGTTCATTTGCCTAGGAATAAAAATACTGTATATTGGAAACAGTTGTATATTTTTAACTGTCACTGTACCGTAACCGGTATTTCATGATTTTGGAATCTATTCGGCTACTGCAGAGCTCTACCTAATCGCCGCCCACCTTCTTCCCCTCCATCGTCAGTTTGAGGAGGCTTAGAAAGTCAGCTGCGAAGAGGAGCATTGTTGAGACTGAGAAAACTGGCACTGACGCCAGTAAAAATTTTTGGATTTCAGAATACTTGGACTAACTGCCATATTTGTTGACGGTACGAATCGAATGAACGAGAGATATTAAAACGATAATGGAACAGTCCATAATTCTGTAAAATTCCGTAGACACCATATTCGAAGATAACATTCACATGGGCACCTAAGATCATAGTTATAATAAATAATAATAATGTACGGTTAGATACATGATAAATAAACAATACTCAGTACTGTAGAATACTTGTTCTAGACGACCTTACTATTGTATTTTGCATTATGATAAAGAGTGGCACAGAAAATAAAAAAAAAGTAACATAATAAATGTTCATCGATTGCAATATATATTTTTTAAAAAGCATTCAAATATAAGTTCGCTTACTTTGGTACGGAAGTAACAATGCATATTTTTAATAATCACTATCACTATACAAAGATGGTAAAGATTATGAAAAGATAGGAGATACAAAATCTCATAGACGATGTGCTTTTGTAACGAAAAGAATTTCACAGGATAAAACAAACGAAGTAAAGTATACAAGAAGCACTTCGGAGTTCAAGAAGAGACATAGCAAAGTTACTTGCAGTGCCTATAGATAGCCGTCAGTATGGCCGCGCCCTCGATCGTGAGCGGATGTGTTATTCGTTCTCGGGTACGGTGCTGCTTACTTACGTGGTTATAAGCCCATCCCTGGTCCATTTATTAAATCGTACGTGCCCGTGAATCGTAAATACAGATCATTTATACGTATATATTTATATACAAATACATATAAAAAAGCAGGATCGTTAACAATCATAAAAGCAAAGTTACGGTTCGCGCGTTGACATACGATCTGCAGTAATACCTACACCGTTGTGGCCTTCTGTTTTAGAAAACGAGAGTAGAAAAGAAGGATCGCACAAGAACGTCCAGTAAAGTGATACAATATATACGTATTATATACTCGTAAACAGAAATTATTTCCCTTGGGAAATTGTCCTTATTCGAAAGGAAGAAGAGAGTCGTGAAGTTCGTTCGTTCGATCGCATCAAATCGTCATGACAGAAAACTTACCCATAGGTTTACCAGATCCGGCAGGATTTCGTAAATCAGTCTTAACACCGAATATAAGTGATAAGAGCAACAAGAACTTTATCAGTGCACTGACATCACCACATGCCTACAAAGCTGTCAATCTTGTCTTTAATAATATTTCCTACAACGTGCGGACTGGGCTCTTCAGACAAGGTAAATTTAAACTTATACTCTTTCAATCGAAGTGGCATCCATTGTAATTATAGGAATAAACGTTTTGTTTTATTAAGTGTATATGAAACAAGCAAGCTCGATCTGCCTCGACACTATTTAGTTTTACAACTTAGGCTCGCATGAGAAACAAAGTCTAGCGCAAGAAAGAGAACGAAGGCAGATAAGTACTTAATCCTTAGTAACTTGAAAGCGTCACTCTCGACTGCGTACGCGGACTGTCCTCTCTTTGTGTTGGATACAGACAGATTCAGAGAAGACACACGTGTCATCCAGACGTAATAATGAATACAAGTAGTCGTGTCTTATTCTGACAACGGACGTAAACTCTACGAGACGTTAACCGATCTGATAAAACTAGGCAATGAAGATCTGCCTGTGCCTCTCTATATAATGATTTTTCGTGATACAATTATCTCCGTAATTTGGTAACTCTATATTCTAATCAAAAACACGTGTGCGACTTTATCTGTAACGCGAGGAGTCATTTTTTTAGAATTATTTTATGTAACCAAGCGACGACACAATTTTATGCTGACATCTCGTGGTGAATCTTCGAAACTGTGCGCTGACGTGATGAGCCAAATTATTCGAATTCACATTTGTAGGAATGTCCCACCATTTTGCCTTTTAGATGTCAATATCAAATAAGCGAGTGAATCACACAGTTGCGTTAAATTCTGTTATGCTCGCTGTGCGAAGATTTGATAAGAGTCCGACGCTCTCTGATAATAGGAAAACGGCTGTAGCTGCTTTGTCGTTAAATATATTGACGAAACAGCTGCTTTTATGTAATAAGAGTAAATACTTTTCGTTTATACATATTACATTGATCGATGTAATCCTCGTTAAAATTTGGGGTCTAATTTTAATTTAGCGGTCAGCCTTAACAAAGCGACATCCAAGACTTCTTATTTATCTACCCATATAGTTAGATACGTATCCGGACAAATAACGCCGAAGGAAGGTATCACGGAAGTCAGTTCCAGCGCATTGTTTCTGCTAAGCCACGGAAAAATATCGAAGATCTTTGACTTGTTACTACAGCCAGTAAATATTTCTTGTTCAACACGTTCAGTGCAACGCGAATTTTTCGCGACAGTGACCTTTCGCGACATTGACCTCATTAAATTTTCACAACGGCGCCTACGAACTTCCACCGAGGTTACATCTACTCGCGTGCGGCTTTACACGAGTGTTCATAAATATGTCTGTGAGTATGGGAGACACGCGTAGAAAAAGAACACAACACTCCTACGATGATAGGTACAATTGCAGCGTTGCGTGTAAAGTGACGGAATCCGGTGCTGTCGTCCGAGAGAATGTTGCGCCTAGCGAGAATAAAATATAAATGACCTACGTAAAGGAATGATTTGAAACCGGTTTCATATATAACGAGCTCATTCGAATAGGAAAGAAACCTTGCTTCGACGTAGTCCTTAGTGTACCGTACCATGCAGCCACTGTGAAAGGCTGCATGGTATTAAAATAATATAAAAATTATTTGGGGATCCTCACCATACAGTAAGTATACGATAATATGGCCGTTGTACTTCCACGTAAAATCATTGACGTTATCTGTAGCGTCATTGTGTCCATATTGAGTTTACACTTGTCTACCTTGCTTTATGAAAAATTTATATGTAGCCTGAGATCTTTGTGTTTGATTTTCATTGTTTACTTTATTAAACTGTCATTGCCTCGTGCGCGTAATCGAATGCAGATTGTCGGTAGGAATTTTGTCTTTCGGATAATTCCTTGTTTACGCGCTTACACAGTGATCGATATTTTACTATCTTCGTGGCAAAGTTCGTGTCTATTCTTTTCCCTGGACTCGAGGGGGAAAAATGTTTTAGAACAGAGACGTGGATATCATACGGTACGTCAGCTGGTATATGTGGTATGTGTGTCAGGATGGCTAACTTAAGAAAAATTGTGAATCCTCTGCCCTTCCAGATATGACTAATTTAATTCTTATAAGGTTCTTTGACCCTTCCCTGAAACTGGTTTTATGTTCGAGTTAGTGCACAATTCGACTAACTTCATACCGTACTTTTTTTTACGTGGTTAGTGAACTATGCGTATGTCAGCTGATTGACGTAACTAATTGCTAATTATATTTAATATGGGAAAATATTGTTTGCAGACTATTGACGTTAATTTATCAGACACATCTTGTAACTTGCACCGGTTCGCTCCACTTTTCGCAATTGTGTTTTACAGAGCGTTCACATTATACTGATATATAAATTAGGAGTCTGTCACGCTGTGCCGATAAATCGATCTTGGTATTGAATATGGAGCACGTAAAAAATGAAAACATTGCCATGCCAGTCGCAATATTTTCATTCTCCGCATTGGTTAGAGTTTATTTCAGTTTTTATTAATGAGCCGATTATTTTCAGCTAGATTTATAATTTATGTCCACTTTTCTTTATAAACAATGAAGGAACAGAGTGCTGTCGCATATTAGAAGAAATAATGTTTGTATTATCTAAAAGGGGAAAAGTCGGAAAATTTATATAAAAATTCCAAATTCAATATATTTTATGTATCCCAAAGTTTGATAAAAATTTACGGCAGTACAGCTTTATGTGCTGAGAATATTAAGAACTCCGCTAAGGCATCCACAAAGAAAAACGCACCTTCGAGCTCGAAATATCTTAATTCAATTTTGGATTGAATATTCATTGAACCTCTGTAATTTAATATAAAATATTATTGCTTCCATCCAACAACGCTATCAACCGTTTCTGAAAAGTCTCACGTCTCGTATTGTACTTTTGTAATTGGTGAAATTACACAAATGATTTATCAATTAATGATAACTTTTACGGAAACAACTGTAGCCACGTGCCATTGTCAACGACTCCACATTTTTATATTACACGCATCCATACAAGACTCTACGACGAAGGTACGCAGACTGTACTGCAACAACGCCGAATTATTACTACAATTGTATCTATGAAATTTTCTGTACGAGTTTCTTATTGCCCCTCACTTCAGTTCGCCCACCAGAGATTGACACATGTGCTTTTTTGTTCCCTCAGTATGTATTCAAGATACGTGACTCACTCGTGGGAGTGGTAACACGTGGCAGTAGATAAAAAATCTATTTGTGTAACAAAGAATGACTTATGGTTCACGATATCCGGCATAAATTTTATTAGCAGATATTGAAAACGAAAGTGTAAAACTATACGAAATTCTCAATTGGCACTGTCAACGTTAAATTTATTTTTGCCACGATAACCATAAGTCGCTTCATAAAAATAATTTACCTACCTTCGGCTGTTTAACTGCACTTTCTCTTCTGATAAAATACAAATTTCGAAATTACGTTATCTGCGCCATGGTAAAGATTCTTATTCCTGAAAAGATATCTTGTTGACCTGGCCTTAGACTGATTGTGAGTTAACATGGTGTTCAGTCAAAAATATGCGAGTTACTAGTGATACGTATAGCAAGGATCTAAAAATAATTTTGTGAATTTGATAGACAATTTTTTGGATAATTTTTTTCAACGAAATATCACGAGTCTAATAATTTTTCGCCTAGCGTACAGTCCAATTTTCGTGTACACTGTAAACCTCATGAAAGAGAGAATAGATTTTTATAATAGTATATAGACATATGATACTAGATTTGCCTAAATAAAGAAGCAAGTTGACGGTAGTCACGTTATCTGTTATTTTGGGCTCTCATCGGTGGGTATCTACAGTTATTATCATAATCGATAGATAGAACTTATCTAGTCTCATTACTAAATTGGCTGTCGCGGTAGCTACATATGAGATCGGTACAGATTCAGCGCGACGAAACAAACACTTATAATCAAATAATAAATATCCCAATGAAGATGATAGTAATGATGTTACTTTATCCATTCGTGAATCCCGTTTCAATATTGTTTATACAACTTTGTCAAAGCAAACGGATACACGGTTTCGTTGTTCCCTGTGTATTTTTTGTTTTTCAATAAATTACCAGCAGTAACATTCCTCCATTTTTTCCCCTACATCTTTGTTTTCCAACCATAAATTAAATAATACCCTCGTCCTCGATCGTGATACTGACCAGCGTATTTCCTTGGTCAATCATTTTCTTTTTTGTTTTGTTATCCTAGGAAAACGAAAACTACTGCACGACATATCCGGAGATTTCAGAGCCAACGAACTGACCGCCATTATGGGACACTCTGGGGCTGGCAAATCTACTTTAATGGACATCCTGGCTGGTTTCACGTGAGTATTTTAGTTTATTTTCATCAGGTCTCATTAAAACATTTGACTTGTCCAACAAGGGCATAAGTTAACGCGAGTATCATTTAATTAAATAATAAAGTGCTATTCACATGTCCGAACTATGCGTATCTGGCTGCTACGCGTACAATATCTATATGTATGAACCTAGCAG
Source organism: Trachelus tabidus (assembly GCA_030142655.1). Classification (NCBI taxonomy): domain Eukaryota; kingdom Metazoa; phylum Arthropoda; class Insecta; order Hymenoptera; family Cephidae; genus Trachelus; species Trachelus tabidus. The sequence continues at coordinate 902,144 of JARQTI010000781.1, read as the reverse complement.
CGTAAGTGAATATGGACGAATAAGAAGAAAGTAAAGACTGATTTCGCTATCCGTCGGATCGTCGGAACAAGCTGTAACAGGGTGACTCTTAACTGTTTACGCTGAGTGCACCTGCACCGAGCAGCAACACGAAGGGCCGTCGTGGTGCCGTTGCACTCAGTGCCAGGTTCGTACTGCTACAGGATAAATGCATACCACCTCCGTCGCGCAACACCTTGTATTTGAATACAGCTGCACCAATGGGTACCAATGTAGCGGCACTCGCGAAAGTAAACTCAACAAAAAGAATTTCACGTCTCGCACGCCTGAGGTCCGATACACACAGGACTCAGCCATAAGAGACAGCATTCAGTTTCCTGCTATTAAATTTGATACTGTTCATCTAATCGATGATTTTGACCTTAGGCCCCTGAACGTACAGCGTTATCAGTCGCGATAATATAATACAAATATTCGATGCAGCGCTGATCGTCATAGCGTATCGTCGAAAATGGAGAAAATAAATTATAATAAAGTCTGACGCAAGGACGTAAATGCCAATTGAAATCGGCTTTTTACGTATCTTTAACCCGGGAGTAAGCGCTGGCTGTCCCAGCTCAATGCTCTTTAAATGGAGAACGAAATCGCGCTACCATGCCTGGGGATTGATTTTATAAATATTCGTACTTCTTAAAATTGCTGTCGTTGAGACCGCGACTTACACGGTAGACATTAATTAATTAATTAGCACGACAACCTCTTGTCCATTATAACTTTTTTTAAATATTTTTTTTACTTTTTACTCTGTCTCGCTCGTCCGTTTTACATTCATTTACAGTCGTTTTCTTCGAGACGCGCTTCGCTGCATAAACTCGGCCTAACTGTGCTATCAGCCAATCGGGCACTTGTATTTCGAAAACAAACGGAGCTTATGCATTGAAACGCGTTGATGAAAACGGGTCTTGCCGACTGGGACTTAAATGGACTATTTTCGCACGCGAATTTCTGCATTGGAATAATATTCTAATTATATGTTGCAAAACAGAAACTCACACTGATTACAGTGATAATCTTAGTGATCGCTTGAACGTATGTACTGATTAGAATTTTTTTTCAAGATCATACAAAGTTGCAATATTCATATCAGCGGTGATTATTACAGGACAGTAAAGGTCTTTTGGACGGCTGCAATGATAAGGCGATAGGTCCGATAACGATTCTCACCGTGCTCGATGCAATAACAACGAAATATATTCTTCATTTGATTTCAGGCAAATACGCAGAATGACTTTCGCGCGCGCTCATTATTCTCCTAGACTTGCATTCGTATTCCGCACGAGCAATGACCGTGCCTCACGCTACTTTTGTCTGGTTATCTTATCGACGAGGCTTCTAATTTAATGTAACTACGACACGCGTTATTATCGTTTTATGGCGCGAATACTTGGCATATATTAAGGAAAAATATTTTTTCTTTACACCCGAGATTTTGAGAATTTAATGAGGGGTACGAATTCTTTTTCGTAATTTCTTATTGATTACCGCGTCCATAAACCGTCAATGGGTATTACTACTTTGAACGATATAAAAATCGACAGTGCGGCTATAAATGGTAATGTTGAATGTGTAGGAATCATCGTACACTTTCGCAATCAGTTTCAATTACTCTTTGTCAATTATTTTTAATCGTTCTTAGAATGCTCTGCTGTAGCTCGTAGAATTGTCTGAGAGCAAAGGAAAGTAAGAGCCTTGTACGACGCGTTGTTGTAAAAAAATGTCATTCGTTCATTGTCGTTACGATTACTTTTTGCAGTTTTTTTATTAAAAATTTTTTTTTCGCTTTAGGATTTCCTCGGTCACGGGAAACGTCCTGGTGAACAACGTGAGACGAGATCTGCCGACGTTCAGAAAGTCATCGGCCTATATTATGCAGGACAGTAAACTGCAGCCTCTCCTTACGGTTCACGAGGCGATGCAGATTGCAGCTGATTTGAAATTGAACCTGTTGCCCTGCGAAAAACTGAAAAAGGTAAGCTTTGTTGTTGTCGAAAGTAGTCGAACGGTGATATGCCTTTTTTGTTGCTACATGTCAATGAGGCCAATTTTTTTGTTGCAGATCGACGAAATTCTCGTAGCACTAGATCTTGAGGTTTGCCGTGATATTCGCACGAGCGATCTGAGCGGGGGTCAGAAGAAAAGATTAGCCATTGCTCTTGAACTCGTGAACAATCCACCGGTGATGTTCTTCGACGAGCCAACAAGGTGTGTGAAGGAAGAAGACTATGCTGTAAAATTATTTTAATCAGTTCAAATTAAATTTTTGTTCCATCCAGTGTCATAATATTGCTATCAAACAATTTACAGCGGACTCGATAGCGTATCTGCGAAACAGTGTCTGGGTCTTATGAAAGCCCTAGCACGAGAAGGTCGCACCGTCATCTGCACTATTCATCAACCTAGCGGAACGATATTCGACATGATCGATCATCTTTATGTGATTGTTGGTGGGAATTGCGTATACACAGGTGGTACGAATAACTTGGTGCCATACCTAGCTAGCCTTGGTCTTCCTTGTCCGTTGTTCCACAGTCCTGCGGACTTCCGTAAGTCTACCAGAAATGCCTTGAATGTGCAACCAATGGTGGTTCAGTTACCTTGGAATGCGTTACCATTGCCATAGATCATTTAAAAAAGGTTGTTGTACAAAGAAGACTTGTCTTCATTGTTTTATCTTAGTATTGGAGATATGCCATGGCGATCATGGAAATCATGTGTCGAGGCTGATAGCGTCAATTCAAAATGGCAAGAGCGACGAATGGCGCTTATCAGCTGCTGGTCCAGTTACTAAGATGAACGAAATAATAGCAGCTGATCTATCTAACCCGGCTAAGACATCTAGACGTCCACTGAGTAATGGGAAACCAACAAGATTGGAGAAGGAAGAATTTAATTCTAGAGACTATGTAACGGGTTTTTGGAAGCAATTGTTTGTTTTACTGAAAACCAATGCCATCAAACTATCCAGAGATAAGGTATGTCAGGAATATTTGTTTCATGCAAGAGGTAACTCCTTTTTATTCTTATTTGAATTGTTCATATATATTTTAATATTTCAAATTAGATACTCATGGTTATGAGGCTCGTTACGCACATTGTCATCGCTTTTATCGTTGGAATTCTCTACTTTCAAATTGGTCAGGATGCTGCTTACGTCATTGACAACTTCAATCTATTGTACTTTAGCATCATGTTCCTCATGTTCAGCGCTTTTAATGCCACTATTATTACTTGTGAGTGAATCACTTTTTTCTTTTTTCATTCTAATACATTTTTCAATCTTATACAGCCTTTTCTTTTATTTCAGATCCTACCGAGTTACCCATTGTCACTCGTGAGCATTTCAATCGTTGGTACAAGCTTCGATCATTCTATTTGGCTAATAAATTAGCCGACTTACCAGTGCAGATTGCTGCTGTTGCTACCTTTGTATTGATAGTTTATTATATGACTGGACAACTTCCGGAAGCTAGGAGACTCTGTCTCTATATGTTTGTGTGTATTGTGGTTAGCTTAGTCGCTCAAACAATCGGCCTTATTCTAGGCACTGTCATGAGCCTACAGGTAATTTAATAAAAATAATTGCTAGCATTGTTCTTTCTTTGTATAATTAAATAATTGTAATCGTAACATTTTCTTTTCTTTTTTTTTTTTTTTTATTTAGCATGGTGTCATCTTTGGACCATTTGTTATTTTACCGTTTATGATGTTCAGTGGATTTTTTGTCCATCGCAGCGACGCACATCCTCTATTTCAATGGTTGTTTCACACATCTTTCCTCAAATATGGATTTGAAGGTGTCTTGATGGCAATTTACGGGTTGGTAATTTGAAAAAAATATTGCAATTTTAAAAACACCGTAATCCGAATATTAGAGAACTTAAGATTATGCTTTCATTAACAGGTTCGATAGGAAGAGGATGGCTTGTTCAGCTGACTACTGCCATTTGTCACTGCCAACAAAATTTTTAGATACCGTCGATATGCAAGACGTCGATTATTGGTTTAGCGTTTCTATTCTTATAGGTCTTTACTTTGTACTCAGTCTCATTGCATTTATTACATTGAGCATTAGAATGAAGAGACGCTGGTAATGTGAGAAGAGAATACATGAAAATAAATAATTACTTTAATTATGGAAATTAGTATAATGAAAGACGCTGATGAGACATTGAAAAACGAATAGTCGAAGTAAATAGTCGGATTAAGTATATCAAAGAGCATACTTAGCAGGACAGTATGCCAGAATGATTTCAACGTCGTTCGAGGAATGACTAAAATCAAAATCTAGTCATTAAATCACAGCGGATTCAATCGATTGTACGGTTTACAATTGTTTAATGCCATGGCATTAAATTTCTATATAAATCATTGTGAATTTTTATAATTATATATATACATATATATTTGCTCAATCTTTATTAAGATTTGTATAAATACAGTATGTATTTTTGCGTAATTTTATACGAACAATGACATATCGTTAGAAAGATTCTTCGCCTTTAAACAACTATCACTAGTGCTCATACAGTATGGCTGTTCGTCCTTTTTAGCTGAAGCTATAAAGAAATTAATTTTGTTACGAATCAAGTGTTCAATATTATGGTACTTGGTATTAAGCTATGTCTATTGTCTGGTGTTAGCTATAGGCTCTTCAAATGACTCCATAATATTGACGTTATCTATGCTTGTGTTTGATATCTCAGAATAAATATGTTTCATTCTGTCATTTTAAATCATTTATTGATTATTCGTTTGTGAGATCGTAATTAAAGTATCCTATGTAGGGACTATGTAGCTAACGTTACAATTAATTACTAAAGTTTAATGATAGCTGACATTTTTCGTGAATGGCAGGTTTAAACTTTTTTTTTAAATCCATATTCACTTTCGTACTTAAAAGTGCTTATATGTGTATTGTACTTATGCGTTAACAGGTTTCCTGCCAAAAAAAATGACAACGAAAAAAATGTGATTCATCAGGGCTATATACAAATGTAATATTTTAAAATATTTATGGGATATCACGCTATAAGTTTCAGTGTAATAATATAATAAATAGGACAAGTGTAGATTCGTACGAAAGAGCTATTTTTTTATCCGGCTGTATCACACTTGGATGCTATACGTCCTTAGTTATTAAATTGCATTTTTATATATATTTAAAAGTATATCGGCGAGAATAATTGTGATATAAATTTGTTTCAAATAATACACTACACTGCCAAATACAATAATATATCAATTTACTTGACTCGGGATCATTCTTACCAATAGACAATCTATTATTAGGTAAAGATTTTTAAATTAGACATGATCTAGATAAAACAAACTTTTTATAATAAATTACTTATCTCCATCCAAATAATATATTCGACTGCAACGTTTTCACATTGCGATACATATTTTTGTGTCATCGACACTCAGGCGATATTGGTATAGATTGTTAAGTCTTCGTGGAATTGTTCCGTGTCCCAAGAGAAATATGTGGCATTTGAATCGTTTCCAGAATATCAATACTAATTCCAGCATATCTCCCGTGTAGTGGGCACGACTAATGACGTAAAACATCACCAGCAGACGACTAGTGAGAACAGTGGTTCCCAGTAGCCGCCAGGCGGAGAGCTCGATAAGACTGGCCTTCTTTATTAGTATCTCCTCGACAGTGTCGATTACACATAAACAAGTAACGCTATTATCAACATACTCAGAACACAGAGGTAAAGATTAATGTCCTAACATTATAACAATGAATGTAGTCCTTAAAAAATGATGTATAAATAAAAAGAACGACTGTCGAAAGTTGTTGATTTTTTTAAAAATCCAAATTTTATACAACTTTCATAGTACTTATACCGCTAGCTAATTGTGTCTATTCATGATCCTCCCACTAATCTTGTTTCAGAGACATCATTAGAGATGTCATTGGTTAAAGCGTGTACTTAGGTTCACATATATTGCTATAGAGCTTGGAGCTAGATTTAAAAAGTATCTAGACGTAGACGCCTCTTTAATTAAGTGAGAGCGTCTCAAAACATACAGACTCAGGGCACGGAACATTCTTTGCCCCACCAAGAAGACCGCGCTGATGATCGTCGAGAAAGTCGCTGCTGCATTATCAGCAGTAGTCATGAAGTCAATGCGGAGCTTGTCTAACAGTGGTTGAGTGTGCAACAGATTGTCGTATCGTGGTTAAAACATCGGCAAAGACAACTTTTGAATGTTTCCCAGTGAATGATAATTGGGTTATGAGAAATCTATATAGTCAGTACAGTTACATGCGTTGGTGCTATAGTATCATTGAAAGGAACCAGGACCTCGATTATTATTGAAAGAATCCAGACGGCGTTAATCGTAAATAATAAATGACAAGCAGCAGCATTGCGAATTGACTGCGACTGATAAAGATAAATATAATGATTGCAAATCGCGATAACACCGAAAACCATGACGAACATTGTTCAGTAAACATGATTGAAAACAAATATCTATTGGAGACGGAAGGATGTATTGAAGAGAGGTTTCAAATTTTTATCGAATTTAATGACTTGTCTTATTCGGCTTGCAACAGGAAGTATAGATGTTCAGGTTTGTTAAATAAATCATGTATGATATCTCTTTGAGTCAAGCTACGTTATGCGCGCTAGTGAAAGTAGCTATGGTATGCAGATCCAAGAACGTTTTAAATGTGATTCCACTTTTTTTTGGTATTTCCTGTTTAATTGCCATGTTGTTTAGGAATTGATCAAGGTTTTTTATTAGTATGCTGAACACGTGCCTTTTGCGTGTTGCGTTGGTTTTATTTGATCTGTCAAATGAATGATAATGTAAATAGTATATTTTAGTGTCTGGTATACTTTTCTTCACTGTAAGATTATTTCTTGAAAGATACGATGCTTATCCATGTTTCCTGGTATTTGAAAATATATTGACAATTCACGCTGTGATAGCTTTCTAGCCTTTGTTAACCTTTAGTCAATGAAGAAGTCACGTATACTTACCAATGATCGATAACCTTTGTTGAAATTCAAGTTTATGAGGATTCATTGTGTGGGTATTAAATGTACCATTGCTGAATATCTGGAACTTTGCAGCTTAGTAGTAGCCCAAAGAACGAATTCTGTACAAAATTCTAATTACAGAAAAACAAAAGCAAATTCTACACTCCATATCTGGCCACCTTCGACCTGGTAGACTTACAGCTTTAATCGGCCCTTCTGGTGCCGGGAAAACGACATTGTTGAATATAATTTCTGGCTTAAAACTATCAAACCTCAAAGGATCCGTCACTGTGAACGGCGCCGAAAGAAATGTTGAAATATTCCGACGGCTGGCGTGTTACATTCCTCAGGATTTTGTTCTTCTTCCATTACTAACTGCTAAGGAAACTTTATACATCGCTGCCTGTTTGAAACTTGGTTTCCCACACACAACCGAGTCTCGGAAATACATCGTAAGTATCGTACAAATATTGTATCGTGTCATTCAGCCTGAGCGGACAATCTGAAGCTAGCGCGTCTATGGGGTTTGTCTCGTAAAACCAGTTCGGGCGGTAAGTTTGAACTGAATAACCAGGTATATGATTCGAGAGATTGAAACTTAAACAAAAGCTTCAGAATCTTAGTCAGGTTTATTTCGCGTCATTGCGTAAATTGTCATAAATAAAAATTATAGAACTTGACGGCTTACGTATGCTTATAATTTTAGTTACAATAACATAGGCATCATACTACAAATAATTGATGTAGGTAAACGAGATTGCAAATCGACTTGGCTTGTCATCTTGTCTGCATACGCCGGTTGGGAAACTAAGTGGTGGGGAAAAGAAAAGATTGTCGTTTGGTGTCGAATTGATTACTAATCCTACAGTGATGTTATTGGACGAGCCCACAAGCGGTCTAGACAGTGCAGCATCCAAACAAGTATAATTAAATTTTTTATAATTTTTACTATGAATTACAGATGGTAATGATAATCAATTGATTCAGGTGATCGACTTGCTACATGCTATGACTCAGACCGGCCGTACTGTAGTTTGTGCAATTCATCAACCAAGCAGCCAATTGATGTCAAAATTTGACGACGTTATTGTAATGAATCAAGGAACAATTGTGTACTGTGGTCCTCAAGTAGATATATATGATACATTCAAAAGAGCTAACTTTGTTTGTCCCCAGTTCTACAATATATCAGAGTACGGTATGATTTAAATCTGCATATAACTATGTTCTACGTTATCTATGTACCAAAGGTTCTTAAATATTCATAAGTTTCTGCATATCCTCAAGGAGTGTTCCTTAGAGATATAATTTATAACTTATTTGCAGTACTGGAAGTAGTGAGTGGACAAAGAGGTGGGGATTTAGATCAACTCCACAAGATTAGCGAGCAATATTATAAGAATGCTCAAATGCTAAATCAGTACTCCAAAAATAAAATAGGTAACACTTTTTAAAACTAGGGTGAACTAGCTTCTGTATTTATTTTCTTTGTATTTGCAGTTGCAATCATGTCCAGGCGTCTTACTGAATATCCTGAAGAAGACGAAAATGGCATTCCTATGCCCGGTCGGTATTCTGTTTCCAAGTGGAGACAACAGAAGGTTCTATTGTGCAGAGCGATAATCTGCATAAGTCGAGATAACGTATGTTTTTAATCATGACAGAGTGACTGCAGAGCAATGATAAAATCTCTTTCACTGTTATTTTACAGACAATGACAAAATTGAGATTAGCCGCGCACGTGATAGTCGCCTTTCTCTTGGGTCTTGTGTTTCATAACTTTGGCGATGATACAAGCAAAGTCCTAAGCAATATATCTTGCTTATTCTTTTTTTTATTATTTTTATTCTTCGCCAATGCTATGCCAGCTGTACAAATGTGTGAGTTACCAAAGATTGACACTATAAATTCAACGATTCATGGTTCATTAATATTTTATATCGTTCACAGTTCCCACAGAAGCAGCTGTTTTTCTTCGTGAACATCTGAACAATTGGTACTCCTTAGAGTCGTACTATATTTCGAAAGTACTATCAGATTTTCCATTGCAGGTATATCACATTCAACAGCTGCACAAAGAATTAGTGCGACATTTTATTTTAATATCGGTGGCAATAAAAAGTTTACAAATTTTTATATTGACAGATACTTTGTCCCACCTCGTTTCTGCTTATATCATACTGCATGACCGGACAACCATTTGACGAGAAAATAATGATGAAAGTTTGGTTAGTGTGTACCTTACTTACGATTCTCTCTCAATCATTTGGAATTGCTGCCGGAGCGGCTTTCAATACTCAGGTAATTGTTTGGTTAATGAATGAATCCATTCTGTCATAAGCGTTATATTGTTAAACTACAAGCTTTTTTTCAGGCTGGTACTTTCCTAATTCCTGCAATGAATATACCTATGTTCCTCTTTGCTGGATTTTTTATAAAACTCAACGAAGTGCCCGCATACCTTCAGCCAATTTGTACTATCAGTTACTTCAGGTATGGGATATAAAACAAGAAACATTTGTGTCGCCATCTACATGAAATCTAAAGTCTTTTTTACCTACTCTAGATACGCCTTTGAAGGTGTCTTACAAGCAATCTATGGTGGTAATCGATCGTTATCACAATGTCCTATGGGAGAAATCTGTAATTTTAGATCATCTCAACAAATTTTAAAATATCTGGATATGCAGTCAACTCAATTTTATGCAGTTGTTCTTGCACTGTGTGCATGGATTTTATGTCTGCATGTTTGCATCTATACTGTTCTGCGAGTGAAGTTGTACGTTGCAACTAAGTAAACAGTACGACTTCTTTTTACTTATTCTAACGAGTTTTGTTTCATTAACATTGACGAAGCACGTAACAAAAAGTTGGAATTGGACAGAATAACGAATAATGGACAAAATAAAAATAATTTTATAGCATAAAGATATATTAACAGGAATGAAACAGGGATTTTACATAACAAATATATATAAAAAAAATTGTACGTATAAACGATCTAAGAAGCGTTTAACGTGTTGCTCACGTCGAACAAATCGTTAAATACTAATTTGTCTTTTTCTATTCATAAGATCTTCATCATAGTGATATTTAGTAACGTATATATTTTTGTACATTATTGACTAATAAACACGAATTACGTTAAAATGGCGTAATCAATATATGAAATTACTACATATATCATTTTTAATTTGAGAATAACGATAAACCTGCCATATTACAACAATATTGGGAAATATTTAATATACCGAATTAAGTTTTCTATACTTTGTGTACGTCATGTTTTAGCATGTATACATACATTAAAAACGTTTGTTCTGCTATAGCCCATTACACTGACTGCTTACGAATTTCAAGGATTCATCTGCTGTGATTCAATTCTAATAAGATGTTCCTTGCCAATTGTATATCCAATTCAACATTAATTGCCTGATTGGGTTTAAGCCGTGTATTCCTTAATGAATGAAATTAATCCGTTCGTTGATGAATCGTGGCTTGTAATTTTATCATTATTGTTGAGTTCAGGTTCAATAGCTTTGGCTAATTGTTTACCGAGCTCCACGCTGTATACGATTGAAAATAATGTATAATTATATATAACGTAATATAGCGTATACGTTAGATAATATATTAAAACAATTACTCACCCCCACTGGTCGAACGAGTTGATGTCCCAAATAATTCCTTGTACGAAAATCTTGTGCTCGTACATGGCTGCAAAGAGATGATAATAAAAATATACCGATGTTCATGGGAAATAATAATTTTCAGATTATGGAAATAAAATGTTGCTTACCGATAAGTGCTCCAAGTGTAAATGGAGTAACCTGCTTAACTACGATACTATTAGTTGGCCGATTTCCTTGAAACAATTTATGCGGCAATATAGCAGTCACTTGTTCTGGGCTCATGCCAGACTTCTCCAATTCCGCTTTTGCTTGTTCTTGATTCTTCCCCTTCATCAGGGCTTCCGTTTGAGCGAGGAAGTTGGCCAGCAAAATTTTGTGGTGCAAATCACCCTGAACCTATTTAATTAAACAAAGATGTATAAACTAATTGATTTCACTGTAGCTTATTAAGGTTCATTATTGATTCTGAAAAGTTTTTAAACAGTAACAAATGTACAATGCTTACCTTATTGTGGGAACGTACGGGCGCGATGAAATCTGCTGGAATGAGCCTTGTGCCTTGATGAATTAGTTGATAGAATGCATGTTGGCCATTCGTACCTGGTTCACCCCACACGATAGGACCTGGAAAAAAAATGTAAGCCAACATCATAAGAATACAAAACTGAAACTTCTTACTCGTGAGATAGATATGTATTACAACTTGCCAGTGGAATAATTCACGGTTTCTCCTGAGCGAGTAACATACTTTCCGTTACTCTCCATATCACCTTGCTGGAAATACGCAGCAAATCTATGCATATACTGATCGTATGGTAAGAGAGCATGTGTTTCTGCTTTGTAGAAGTTATGATACCAAATACCCAACAAAGCAAGGATTACTGGTGCCTGTAAAGGAATTACGAAGCATTCAATACTGTAAAGCTAATAATGTATGTTAATAATGCATTTATTCACAATGCAATATGTTTCATGACATACATTTTTTTCTAATGGAGTTGTGCGGAAATGCTGATCCATGAAGAAAGCACCGCTTAAAAGCTTCTCAAAGTTCTCAAAGCCAATGGACAGTGAAATTGACAGACCTATGGCGGACCACAGGGAATAACGTCCTCCGACCCAATCCCAGAATCCAAACATATTTTTCTCATCGATACCGAATTCTTTTACTTTTTCAGTATTAGTGGACAATGCAACGAAGTGGAAGGCCACAGCTGCATCCTGTATTAACAAAAGATTTAAGGTTATTTACTCTTACTGTGAAGAATTGTCTGGGCTATGAATTTATAATTATTTGATTCTTACATTATTCAAGTGACTTAAAAGCCATTTTTTTGCAGATGTTGCATTTGTAATAGTTTCCTGAGTGGTGAATGTCTTAGATGCAATAATAAAGAGAGCTGTTTCTGGGTTCAGTTTCTTAAGCGTCTCTGCTATGTGCGTTCCATCGATATTGCTGACGAAATGAACACGTGGGCCGACATGATATGGTTTCAAGGCTTCGGTAACCATCAAGGGCCCCTAATATGATTTATATCCATACATGTTAGATCATTTATATTGCATAATGTAAAACAGGAAAGGGTGATTCATAGTTTTCTTACCAGATCGGAACCACCGATTCCAATATTAACAACATCTTCAATGGGTTTGCCAGTGAAGCCTTTCCATTCTTTGGATAGCACCTAATAAGAAATCATCTGCTAAGTTGGTGCTGATACATCATTATATTTTTAAAGCTTTATAGCCTCCCTAATTTAAACTGTACCTGCTTTGTAAACTGTTTCATATGTTCCAAAACACCATTAACATCTGGCATAACATCTTTACCATCAACCAGAATAGGTGTGTTGCTTCTGTTACGCAACGCAGTGTGTAATACTGCTCTGTTCTCAGTAAAGTTAATCTTTTCTCCAGAAAACATAGCATCTCGTGCTTGTTCAATTTTACGTGCGCGTGCCTGATTTAAAAAAGTGTATTAAGGAGAAGAACTTTTCTTAATTAAATTGATTACCTTAGATAATTCTAAAAATTGAAAAGAACGTACCAGTTCCAGAAGAAGACCGATGACTTCATCGGTAATACGATTTTTGGAGTAATCCAAAAGAATTGGACCATCTTCCGGTGTATCAATCGTCAAGCTGCAGAATCAGGATTAATATAAAATTGTTGAATTATCTACACTTGAGATTATCATTATCTCTATAGAATAAAATGTCTTATCCATAATACTTCTATTTTATGAATTATTACAATGTTCAATCTATACAGATAATTGCATCATCGGTATAAAGTAAATTTTTTGTATTCTCAAAAAAAAAATAGGTGCAGCAAAGCTATATCAAATCTTATGAAAAAATTTGTTACATATTAGCAACACTTAACCTGAATTACACTTACAAGTTGTATAACGTAAATAACAAATTATTCATTCAATTATTCAATTTTTACATGTTAAAGTTCGAACATTAACGACAATCAAATTATGACAACACTACTATCAATTTAAATTACACTAATCGAAATACTTGTAAAACATAATTGTAATAGATTACATTAAATACAAGTCGAATCCGAATTATAGAAAATAACTGACAAAGTATTTAAGTGATATTTAATCAAATGGATAAGTCATTTAACATAAAATGTAACATTTAAATTCTTCAACTAAATCCTAAAGGTCAAACCAATGACATACTGCAAGGTCACGTAGAATGTACCTGAACTTTTGAAAGCGATTGGGATCCTGTTGAAACAGTTCGTTTATATTAATTTTCGAACTATTGTTATCGAAATAAGCTTGAAGTTTACTCCAAGCAGCCTCACTGGTCAACTTTGGCTTAGGTTCCATTTTTATTCACTTATATCAGCCGGTACACCACTCACGAAATTTGAAATGCCTGACTCTTCTCCACAAAGCACCACGAACCTTTTCGTCTCTTGCACTGTGTTAAGAGAGGAACACGAGTTGTTGAAGAATAAGTACATACATATTAAGGTAAGTTCTCACAACTAGCAATAGAAACTTACCATTTGTCGATTAACCACTCTCTGGAGAGAACGTGGTACTTCTTATGTCGATCACTTAGAAACTGGGTAAAGTAGCAATAATTTTTTTTACAGATGCACTTGTGGGCAAAGGTTGCCGTTTGAATCAAGAGTTCGATAAACTTTAGAACTTTCTCTTTAATTATTATCGTTCGCTTCAACTTTTGTCGATGTACTTTTAAATTAATAAGAGGTTACGTGATTTATAAAAACGGGGCAGGAGAATGCGTTATTGCATTTAAATAATACGGACGACAGACGAAATGTCGCGATTTGGAGGAAACGAAAGGATCCTGAAGAAAGGTGGACCATCTTTATCTTTGATACTATTGTATAGTGACGAAATCATACCACAGGATTTTTTCAGTTTTTCTAAAGGAATTTCTCAAACACGGCTCGAGCTGATTTTCCCTGGTTTAACCTATTAAATTTGGCGAACATAAATAAACGACGAGATCCTCGAAATATTGAATTCGAAATTCGTGAAAAAAAAACCAAGAGCATTGTTCAACCTATTATGAATCAGAATGACAAACGATCAATAATTGATAATAACGTTTCTGGTGATCGTTTTCATAAGTCTCGACGACCTTGTCATTCTGCCATACCGGAAAAAGAATGTACAGAAACCGTTTTAGAAAATCATGAAAACCAACGTAGGCGGTCAAGAAGGAAGAAAGAATCAAAGAGACGTAGCGCACAAAATGAAAGCAAAAATTCGATCCCTAAGGTTTCTGATACTTGTCATTACCGTGCAGGGTCCATTGTGCAAAATCCACGAGTATCATCAGCGAAGAACGTCGTTCGTCGTGTAAACGTCAGTCGTAGTAAAAGTTTGGATAAAATCGACGAGACAGTAAAAAATACAAAACGACATAAACATAGTATTCATCGCATTAATTTACAAGAAGAGGATTCCGTGTTTACCTATCGCGACAAAGATATTTTTAGAAGATGCAAAGATCGCCAAAGACATAAAGAATGTCGAAACTGTGAAAAAAGTTATCCGCGTAAAGAAAAACGCAATGCAAATATTTCGCAAATAAAAAGATATAAAAAATACAAAAATTTATCGAGTTCCACGTCGACAGATTCCGACGTTAAAAATCCTGATTGTAAATATAAAAGCTGCATTCACACTTTAAAGGAAGATCACAGTAAAGGATCGAAATTTAGTTTTGTCCAAAAAAATGATGGATCAGCACGCACGCGTGTGTTTTTACCGACGAAACGGGTGAGTTACGTTTCTAAAAAAAAAAGTTACAATGATGGAAGAAAAGCACGATTAAAAAATGCTGGCATAAAATCTGTCAATAACGATAAGTCATCTGAATCTAAATTCCATAATAACATTGAATCTAAATATAATCTAGATAACAGTAATGGCGTACGTAGTTCCAGAAAGCAAAATAAAAATAGTATAATGGTAAATTTATATCCAATAGAATCTAACGATGAATCAAGTGACAATCAACGTGTAAGAATTTGTGGCAGTAATGCAGATTGCAAAATTGTTAATAACGATTGCGCAACTGTAAATGAAAATGTTGCCAAAAATATCTTCATAGAATCTAAAATGTTTCCTGATAAAATTTTATCAAATTCTAATACTAATGAGTTACCAGAAATTAAAGCTGCCGTAAACGAACAAGATCAATCTATGTGGATAGTGCACAATGGTAATGAAAGGAAATCAATAGAAAAACATAACAAATTTGAACCAATAAAAAGTTCACAACGGATTTCACTAGAAAATAATACCGATTTAAAGAAAAGTATATATAACGATGCAAGTACACAGTACGAGGAGAATACGATAACAGCCGGCGATACTAAATTATCTGATACAACTGGTGATACTTTAGAATTAAATGACAAAGTATATCTTCGATGTAAAACTATTGCAGATGTGATCAAAACAGTTTACAGACTGTCGGAATCGCAATATTCTACAGAGATGAAAAGAAAATCAAAAGTTTACGAATGCTCGAGAAAGTATGGATATTCAAAAAGAAACGAAAAAGCGTTACGTTGCGCGATGGCACGTTACATAAAGAAAATCGTTTTGAGTGAAACGAGACACAAGAATAAGCTTAAGAATGAAGTGAAAATAATAATAGGGGACAACAATTCAAAAGCAAATAAAATTAAAGTTATGAACGAACGACCTGGAGAAGTGAGTATAATTTGTTATAATGTCATGGAATCTGTGTTACCCATTAAGAAGAAAAATACAGTTTTACCAAGATGGGCAGAATCGAGCGCTGGCGAAAGTAGTGGTTACAAGTCTCTAAATAATTATGGGCCAGATATTAATGGAACAAGAACCAGCTTGGAACTGCTGCATAAACAAAATATGGAACACGATGAGAATGGCGTTAATGTGAAAGCAGAAGTGGAAAATGTGAAATGCTCGTCCGAAGAAGATCAAAGAAATTTTGGAGCAATAAATACAAGTCGAGATTTTACTTCGAAAAAATGCAGTTCAGATATGGATGCACAATTTTTGAATGAACCCACAAAACAAAGAAAAGAAGCTAATTATTTTTTTATTCCTGTTACACATGCAAGGGATCAATGCTCAGAAAAATTTTCTAATGAAACTGAACAGATCAAACGAAAAACTATTTCAATTTGCAAAAATCACAAATTTCTCAACGCAAAGCACGATAGTGATATGAAATGTGATAACGACCAAATAGCAAAGCACAATGTACATCCCTGGCTTCGTAAATATATTCATGCACCAAATTTACAGTACAGTGTGCAGAATGATGGACTGTTGACTGCTCGAAAGGAAAAAGAGTCAACGAAGGAGGAAAATCGTTGCTTGGATGCACTGTATGCACTTTGGACAAATATGAGAGATGGAGTAAATAGTACGGATGATGAATCGATCTCTTCAAAAAATTCGAAAACTCCTGGCATCCCATCGAATAAAATACTTGCACAATTACCAAGACCACCTGTATCCTTTTTGACGAAGTTTCCGTCTTTTGAAAACACTGACTTCGACTTCACAGATGGTGACGTAAGTGCGTCGAATGAGGATATATCGAGAGTTGAATCTACAGTTACGACTGAAATATCGATTTTGTCAGGAACAGAAGTATCACATATCGATCAGCAGACTAACGATTCAGCAAACAACATTCTTAATCAGAAATTGTGTCGTGTATCTAACGATACCCCTATTTATCCTCCGCCGCCATCTTTTTTGCCTATTCCCTATTCTTTATATTGTGTTCCAAAGCGTCGAGGTAACGACTCACTTAATGATTATAAAGAACCTCCACCAGCATGTAGCGTTCCCGTACCTGAAACTTGGAAAGAACCATCAGCCGTAAAATCTCACTCCACGAGCTTTTCGATTTTACGTTTTAGAAAAAGAGGAAAGTCTGTAAATTTAGAGAAATCAGTGGAGGTTGATTACAATGATGCTTGTCGGTTGAACAGACTAACAAAAAATGAAACAAAGACAAAGAAAACCTCTCGGAATCCGTTTAGAATATTTTTTCGTAGAAAAGAGGATGAAATCGATTATACAAACAAAAAATAAAATTGGGTTAAAGAATAGATCTGTATCAATCAGTGAAGTTGCGGATTTAATTTTTTCCTTATATATGATGTTTCTTCTTGAATTAATAAAATTATGTAAAAGAAAAATTGTCATTACCAGTTATGGGTGAAGTTGATGAACTATTTCATTAATAATAAAGCAGACTGCGCCATCAAGCGGTGTGACTTGAAAACTAAGTATATGACATTCTATGCTTCCACTGCCACGAATCACCTATAGTTCCTATGTTCTCTGGTTACTATGTGCGTCCGAGGCTGTGTCAGTGTATTTCAGTAGTGATGTGGAACTTTTCAATAGTAAAAATATGACGAAAATAAGCAACTCGATGAATATTATTTTGGCTCTTGCTATTATTATAATTGCTGCAATCTCAGGATGCATATCCAGCATTTCGGACAAACAATTATGTTACGACCCCAACTGTTCTGGTAATTGAAGCCATACTTTAGTTATTTTCTCTGAATGGCAGCACATTTTTATGTTTATTTATTTTTTTCAATAACTGTTTCACTATTTGTTCTGCACAGTACCTGTTGGACGTGGACGAACTGTAATAAAATATCAAAGCATTGAACCAGGTATGGTTTCATTTGATATCAATGCAGATGTCACAATTTACAGTAAATCAGCAGGAAAAAGGAAGGATTTGTGGGGTGTTGAGGTATGAACATAATTTGTGAATCTTACAAGATTTATTATGGTATTTATTAGAAAGAAATATATAATCAAATATCATGAATGATATTCTGTGTATGGAACATGATTTGAATATATACTTGAAGACAGCTTCATTTAATAGCAATATAGAGTATATAGTTCTTGTTATATTTATAAAGAATTGATTTTTTAATATTGCTGGTGATCTAAAATGTAATAAAGTATATTTAATTGAAATCAATCAAATTGGAGCAATGCTAATGCACTTTTTGTAGTTTGTTAAAGTACAGTAACTGAGTTTGATATTATTTTATTTTTATAATTCTAACATAATTTAGAATCTTATGTATTGCTTCTATTTGTTATCTGTGTGATGTTTATTGTGTTCAAGGTTTTATTCCTTGTTGTTACATAATGTTTATTTTCTATCTTCAGGTTCATGGTGTACGAGGATATATGTCAAACAGATTTCTTAGAGAAGAAAAAGTTTTCCACCGAAATTTGACGTTTGAAGTGCCTACTAATCCCAGTACAAACAATTTGTCAAAAGACAACTTGTCAGACTTGGAAAAACCAGAAGAAAGTGGTGCAATTAGTTCTACTTCTGCTACTAGTAGCGAATCAATTGACTTGAAATTGGATGCAAAAGTTTTAGAGTCTTCTAATGAGAATTTGGAACCAACGGTGCCTGACCCAACAAAAGTAATTCCACCATATGAGGTGATAGATGGCACAACTATCGCTTTGACACCAAAAGAAATGCACGATGAACCAAGCTATCCATCAAAGGTTGTGGAAAAGGAAGCAGTGCAGGATGAGCAACCTGTTCTTAGCATTCATCCAAATATAGCTCCAAATTCCCTAACATTTATTTCTAATTTATCAAAGAATAAGAATGCAGATAAAACTGGTAATTTAAAAAATGAAGCAGATTTTCCCAATATGTCAGCAGATGATACTCTTAACGAGTCGCTAAATTCAGACGAGATTTTGGGTGTGGATCCCACTAAGGTCTCTGATATTCATGAGAGCGAAATTGTAGATAAGGAATTGATAGAAGATAATAAAGTTGATACTTCTAATGAGAGTATTGAAACATCCGAAGAAGAAGTACTAGAAACTCATTCCAATAATAAAGAGCAGAAATCAGAAAATGTGAAGCTGCAAGAACCAGATATATTGAAAACTGTTGCTAATGGCTCCTCCAAACCGAGTAGCGAGTCATTAAAAATACCAGAGGAGATCCCACAAGGTCTGAATAACGTGAATGCAAATGAGAAAACAGAAGACCCAGTCTCTGCCGAAATGCAAACAAACAATTTTAATAGTGAGAATGTTATGGCTCAACAAGAGAATTTTAACGTGGAAGGACCTTCCGAAAATGTGCCCGCATCTGAATTAAATTCCACTTCTTCCGAGAATAGAGAAACACTTACCAATGATGTGCCTTCTTCCGAAGTCTCTGTAAAGAGTGAGAATAACGAGGACAAGCAGAATTATGAAGAATCGCCTTTAAAAAAGTCTGACGAGAGTGTCATCTCAGAAGATGGTACTGGTAAAAGTAAAGTCACAGTAGATGGAATACTGGGTACCATTAACGATATCCTAGTGAAATCAAAAGATATTGAGGAGTCAGCTTCGGAAGAAGTTGATAAGAAAGATTCAAGCCCTATTGAAGATATCAATAAGGTCCTTCAACAAAAGATGCAGAAAGAGTCATCCCCAAATTTGTCAAAAGATTTTAAGGAAGACTCTGATAGTTTACAAGAAAATAAAACCAACAGTGTAGCACCTGAAGCTTTGCTAGCCTCCAATTTTGCAGAAATAAATGCAACGAATAATGAAAGTGTACAGAATAAAGACATAACTCAAAGGACTGATATTGTGGAAGAAACACTTAACCTACATGACACTCCGAAATTTGAAGAGGAGAAGACTTTTAATCACTCTGAAGTACACGAGCACGGCCAAAATGAAATTGTAAATAGTAATGAAATTAGTAATGATAGTTTAAGTAACGAGAGTGATAGAGTTTTGGATATACTGGAGGAAACCCATAATACTGTGAAAAATGATAACACACAACCTGATATCCTTCAGCAAGATGTGTCGTTAAAGTCCAATTATCTTAATATGATCTCAGAGAAGACTTCTAATTTCAATGAATTACCATCGAATAGAAACCTATTGAATGTTGATGATAGTCAACAATATGAAAACTGTAAGTAACATTTTCTTTGGTTCACAGTTCAATAATACTTAACTCAATGATCGCTTTAGATGGGTCTCAGATGAATAATGATGCTATTGGTTCAACTGATCAATTAAACATTGCAACCTTACCTGAATATGGAAGCAACATAAATAATGAGGATAAGGTCCTGCCTGAAAATGTTGATACCGATAAGCCCATTGAATCGTCACAACTTACATCGGGAAGTGTTGCATTGAAGAAAGAGGGTAAGTGAGAATAATGTCAAAAGAGAATATTAAGATATTGCTGGATCTATAATGTTTTTTAGATTTTAGTTGTACTATTAATCTATATTTATTTAGACTTGACACAACAAGTATGCACTGCAGACTACGATTGTACCAAAGACGAAAATGTGTATAGCAACCCCTACTCACAGAAGGTTAGTAACCTAATGTTCTTATTTATTTTAATGGTATAATATTAAACAAAACGTGTGTAAATTATACTTTATAGTAAGTTCAAGCCTATCGAGTTATTGTTCATGTAAATGTATTAACTGAAAGTCGAAGCCTTTGTATCTGTAGCAAGATAATTATATTGATAGAACTTATTTCTTACATAATTTTTAAATAACCACACTCTGATATAACAATATAAAGATTTTTACAACAGGAAGAAGAGTTCTATGAAAATCAAGAAAGCGCTATTATGTTCTCATCAAAAATAACACGTAGTTATTGGGAGACCTTCATGTACGTTTGCTTAACAGCATTTACCACGCTCTTATTCTCTCTTGGATATTATTATATTGAGGTAAGTCACTTGACCACTGATTCCGATTACACGAATGTATTCACAATTCTCAAAGAATGAATAATGTATTAAGTACTGTATACTTTTAGAACACAAGGCGAGATGGACAGTTGATAGGAAGAATTAATCAACTTGAAAAAGAATTGTTAGTAGTGACAAAAGAATGTACAATGTTAGACGATAATCTGAAGTCTGTCAAAAATAAAGTAAGTTTTCTTTTTAAATTAGTCCTGCCCAAATATTGTTGTATCCGATATAAACGTAAAAATATGTACAAATTTAATATTTTTAGTTGAACTCTATCGAAGATGAATCGTTTGGTTCCAACGAGATGGTCGCATCGTTAAGAGCAGATCTAAAAGCATCTCAGGTGAGTTGATCTAAATTATAATAGTCTAATCATGTTGCAGCAATGTAAAATTGAAATTTATTAATCCTAATATGGTTTCCATCGCCGTTATGCATTTAGGCTGTGAATGCAGAACAGCAAAATCAAATTGCAATGTTAGAAAAGGATTTAGAAAGCGCCACTGAAGCAGGATTAGAGTTGGAACGCATGTTGCGCGAATTTCTTGATTCGGATAACGTGGATAATCCTTTGGCTCAGTCTGTTGAGAATTTGCAGACGCGCCTTAATGAGCAACAGGCAACTAATGAGTCCTTGATCAACACCCTTAATTTGAAGACTCAAGAGGTATGTTATCAAGAATTTAAATAAATGTGCATGATGTAGAAAGCATGCTAATGGTACCATACAGCATGCTTACAAGACGTTATGATTTTTCTTTTTATATTATATGCAGCATGAATTTGATAAACTTGAGGTTTGTTGCGACTTCTAATTGCTGTAATCTATATAAATTTAATTATGTAACATATATTGTGCAGAAATGATAGAGATGTAATAGCGAATAAAGAATTGAAAATTTAATTTCAGAACGAAGCTCTAGTGGCAGATCTTTCAGCTACAACAGAAAAGTATCAGCAATTAGAAGTGGAAGTAACTCGACTCACAGAAGAGCTTTCAACTCAAATCCAGCATCAGCAGAATATTGAAAGGACACTTTCTGAGAAAGTGCAACATCTAGAATTCCAAATTAAAGAAGTGAGTTTCAATCTCAAATATTTTTGAAGCATTTACCTCAAGCAAATACACTATTATCACTGGCTAATATACTTTTCGCTTTTACAGATTTCGATCGAGAGATCGGAATTGCGTAAACAGCTTAAGAGTAAAGAAATGGAGGTGAAGGACCTTCTAGAAGTAGTAAATCAAGTGAAGTCCAATAATTTGGACTTGGATAAGTTGTATAACGTGTCTTGCATTAAAGCCGAGGCGACACAAGTTCTTGAAGAAAGGGATGAACTTAGAATTAAATTGAGTGAGGTGGAAGGCGCTCATCAGTTGCTTGAAGGTATATTACAACGCTTCCTTCAATTTTACAAAGTTTAATGAAACTACTTTATCTCGTTTCAAAAGAAAGGCAGCCTAGCGCATCTTTTGTAATTTCAACCATAAAGACCATTTTTTCACCGTGATGCACATCAAATAATGGAATATACTGTTCACTATATGGTTTTATATTGTCATATGTTTTTTGAAGCTTCACGTATTCTATATCTGTTACTTTTAGTACATATATTTTTCAATCTTTCATGTACTATTATCCCGTAAAAATGTTGCAGAGCACATGAAACTTGTTAAAGAAGAAATAAGTTCTCTCATCGAACAATGCAGATTGGCCGAGAAGGAGAAAAAAGATGCAGAAACACGCCTTGAAGTTTTGTCGAAGTTCTTCGAGGATAAGGAAGCTCAACGACAAAAGTATGTATAAAGTTTATATTATGCGCCTTTTATAAATTATTTTTCTCGACACCAAAGCTTCCTTTTA
Organism: Trachelus tabidus; assembly: GCA_030142655.1. Taxonomy (NCBI): domain Eukaryota; kingdom Metazoa; phylum Arthropoda; class Insecta; order Hymenoptera; family Cephidae; genus Trachelus; species Trachelus tabidus. The sequence continues at coordinate 879,288 of JARQTI010000781.1, read as the reverse complement.
AGTAACAAGCCGCCTGTCGCTTAGCCAATTGATTGATATTCTTTTCCTTAGGGAAGAGGCTGTTTGGTTACAGAAGCAAGGCGAGGTTTCATCAACAGTCGAAAGGATACATACTATGCAAAAGGAAATTCACAACTACAAGTAAGTATTATAAAATCTGTAGATATCGATGAAAAAGTGAAGAAAAAAAATCACATAAGCATATCTGCAGTATGTAGAAATGTACTATATAGATTCAATACCAAGAAATTTCATTACAGACAACAGATAGAAATGCTGAAGAGAGAAATATTAGATCAAGAGAGAGAATATAAGAATCAAATATCAGCTCTCGAAACGAAATCACACGAGCAATGGGTAAGAAATATTTGAATTTTAAATCTCATAAACTTCAACGGTAAAGAATTACATCTTGCTTTGTTTAGGTAATTGCTCGGCAATGCGAGCGTCGTCTGGAAGAATCAAAGGCGGAGGCGAGTCAACTACGTAACCGACTTACTCTTGTTGAAAAAAGTATCAACGACTCTGATCCAGACTCCAAACTTCATCGTAAGTACTGGAATTACGTCAAAAGTATTATCTACCAACAAATCTTATTAAATACATGTAGAAATTTGTTCTATTCATATCTACGCACCTGCTAATTTTGTTATCTATATCTTAGATAACTGAAATACCATACCTGGTCACAGTGACAATCATCATAATTAGATAGATGTATTAAGATATAATTTTATATTATTCACTTCCACGTGAATGTTAACATATTACAGCAAAGCAAAATTAGTAACAGCATAATCATAGTTTAGAAGATTTGACCGTGATCTTTCCCATGGTAATAAGGAATTGCACGTTAAGGAACATATTCATTTTCACGAGTCTCACCTGGCATGCTCGAGCGTACATCGCACGCCTATGAGATGAGGAGGTTCGCAAGACTGACATGTAGTTGAACTCATTGATACACAGGCCTGGAGACAAATGGGGAGACCGCAGCGTCACCTCCATTATTCATTGGAGCCGAGTCATCAAGTTCCCCTCTAATGTTTACCGGTTCTTCAGGTGTTCCGCCTCCTCCACCGCCTCCTTATATGTACGGTGCGCCACTGCCCCTGTTCCTGTCACCACCGATGCATTCCGGTTCCGGTATGTCCTCTTACGAAGTTGGTCAAAGGCCACCACCTCTTGGTGGAAGATTACCATCGCCGCCGCCATTGTTACTTTCATCACACAACTCTGGCGGTAGGTATGACAGTGCCAATTCACCACCGCCTCCAATGTCTCCTCCCTTGCTGCCACCTTATTCTCATCATCGGTCGCCACTGCCACCATTTTTGAATCAAGTCCATCCACCCCTTCCGCCTCCATCTCTGATTCCTCCACCCTTGGGAACGCATTCGTGGGGGGAAGATACGATGCAGCATCAGCGACACCCTGGCTACGATCCTCGAACAAAACCAGCCCATGTGCGAAATCATAAAGGTTTGTGCCAAACCACCATCAAACCCCCAACTACGTGACCTCGACGAGCGACATCAAGATTTTAATGAGAGACAACCAATTGCTCTTATTTTTATTTATTTATCTTATTGTTCCTCGCTCTCTACGTGTCTTTTTCTTTCTCTTCCTCTCTTTACTTTCTGCAATCAAGGACGCAAACGCTTCTCGAAAGTGAGGCAGTTTTGGAGCACGATGGAGGGAAATAACTCCAAATAATTGACTGTGCCAGGTTCACTTCTATTATTCTTTTGTAATTCTTTCGATGTTGCTGATAGATTTTTTTTCCCCCCTTTACTCAGTTGTGCAGTTTGTCGCTAACGAGTTAAGTCGTTGGGGTAATAGATGAGTTAAAATTGCTACTCGATGACTACAATTACCCAATATTATTTGCTTTAACAGTATCTTAGTAGTTTCATTTTGCCTATATAAGGTTTTATACTTTTGTATGCCAGTTTTCTAAAAATGATTTTCAAAATAGAATAATGTTGTATATTGGATGATTAAATATTCAATGTAAAATTACTTTTAAGTCTGTTACATTGGAAATGTGTGCTTACGGGATCTATACTTGCAGGTTCTTTACACTCTTCAGGAGAGTCGTTGGACAAGACACACCATAGTGGCAAAGCCTAGATTTTTTATTCTATATAATATTCTAGGTTGAGAAACAGAACCAATAACTTAATCATTTCATTGTATAACAGTTTTCGAATGGATAAAATGAAAGTGTATTCAGCATCGTGTTAATGCTGTACCAGTAAGACTTGTACTGGGATAACTTCCATTTTCTGTGGTATTGTTGTACTATATTTCCATGTTTAACATTCGGTATAAGTTATGTGCATAAAAGTATAGTCTAACTATTGTATAAGTACCGAGGTTTGTCAATCGAATTCCCAACGGTAATCGCTGTGAATTCTGTTTTAAAGCTGCTTCACTGTGACGAATTATTAGAAAACATGTTATACACTGAAATGTTTTAAACTCGCTATACAGAGGACAACACGAAATTTACTACAGTGCTGGATTATTCTGTAGTAAAGCATTTCGAAAAGGGTCGAAGTTCTTTTTTTTTTTAATGATGCAAATAGCGAACGAAATTGTAATATGTCGTGTAATAATAAACCTTTAACGAATTGTAATTGTTATATATAGTATTAATGAATCAGAATAAATTGTAATTTATTACTATGACGTTGCTTTTCATTTGTTTTTGCATATTTGATCATATAATGGTACTTGCAATTTGATTTTTTCAAAATATAATTCTAACCATGGCAATACTAAGGATATTCTAGGTATTAATAATTGGAAATCTGTATTTTGAAAATTACAGATTTATTAACCACAAGCATGTGGCAGTGGTTGCTTCAATGTTGTCATACTCGACAACATATACTGAGATGTACAATGGATACAGTTCTCAAATTATATAACATTTAAAAGTATCTTGATTTTCGATTCAAGGCTTGTTATGAACGTAATAATATACAATTTTAATGAATACAATAAAGAGTACATAGATATATTCGTTTCAAATGTAATAAAAAATAAACTGATCCCGCTGAATGAAGTTCAAAATAATTATGTATATTTTACATGCTATCGATGGAGAGTAATAAAATAATATTACAAACATTTATACCTAAAGATGATTGGAACTTTATGCCAAAAATACAACAAAAAATATGAAGAAAAATATGAGGACCGCGAATATTTTAATCATTAACCACCGATTATTCGTTACCGATTGAAAATATTTTAAAATTTCAGCGTGTGCCGCTTCCACATTCAACTCGGTATCTTGTATATTAGTGTCTATCCTGAAATGTCATTGTAAAAAGAAAAATATATTCTCCGTAAGATTGATATTTTGTTATTATTTGCAGATCATTATTCAAGTAAGACATTCACTTACCTTTCCACCATCTCTTCCTGTTCCTTAACCATATGTGCTAATTGTTGAAAAATGCCACCAAGTTCAACTATAGTAGATTCTATATTTTGCATCGTTTCCGCCCTCGATTGTACGTATGAATCCTGTAAGAGATACAAGATGCATGAGTGTGTGAAAGCTATTATGCAGTTCTAGGGGACATATATAAATGTCATTAAAACATAGACTTACCGTATCATCGTACACGGCGCGCTGCACTGTAAGTTGTGTCATAGCTGGTTCCAGATCTATGCTAACGGATGTAGACGTATCCTGTTCTTGAAGAAGCAACGAACCCTGTTTACCAGAGACTGCGCTAGGTGGTAACGACGCAGAGACATGTCCTTGTGTAAATTGTTCTCTCCGATTTTGCTCTTCTCTCATGTTCTGCAATTAATGTATTGGTAATTAAGATAGCATACAACTAATAACATATTAAGATTCAGCACATAAGCATGCGATACAAAAACTCACCTCAGAACGTACTTCCAACACATTCTTAAAATGATTTGACATATTTGCAAGCTTTGATTGCAGGGCCACAACTACAGACGAAGAATGCGATGCAATGTGGTTACCACGTGACGAACCAAAACCTTCTCTCTGTTGTCTCCCTAACTCCTGAAGTTTGGCTATTTGTTGATTCAAGCTACTTAAATCTCTTTTTATAATATTTGTTAATTCTTCGATCTCCACTTGTCTGTCATTAAATATTGATTTCTTTTTTGCCACTACAACATTTAAATAAAGTTTAGGTTCTTAACAACTAGTAACAATTTCCACTACTTCCTTGGAAGTACTTTATCGATTACCAAATTTTTGAATTACTATAATACCATACATGCAGATAGTATAAAGGAAAGCTCGAACAGCAAGATGGATCAACGATAAAGTACTTCTTTTCCTTGTATGAACAGTACAACCATACATACAAAGAACCAAATTCATAATTTCCATCTTTACATGATCTTACACAGTGCAAGCTTTTCCAACTTGGTATAAGTACTGGCTATATTCTTGCCAATGTTCCTAGCAATCATCATAAAATTTGAGTAACTTTGTATGTGCCGCGCCTGGCGAGGATTTCGCATGACAGCAGCTCGTGCCACTGTCCTGCCTTGCATCGTCCTAATCGCATTGGCAAATTCGACGGTCCTGTCGCGCGACGTCATTATTACTGGCAATGCTTCCTGCTGCTTCCCAGAGTAATCTATCTGTGCAGCTGCATTTTCATCATTGTAATTATTTCTTACGTAGCCACTACTTTGGAAAGCACTATTTGAGGTTGGATACGTGGAATCGTGGTCTAAATCAGAACCAATGCGTCGTCTGCGTGCGGGCATTGCATTCTCAGCTTATTCACTAGTTGTAACGTTCTAATGGACTTATATAACTAATAATTTATTTAAACGTTTTAATTAATTATTAAACAGATTGCGAGCACCACGTCCACATGACAGTTCACTACTCCAATTCTTATACAACACGACAACTCGACAGCAAGTAGCGGGACTGTCCACTCTTGTAAGAAAAAGTTACTAGATCTAGTTACGCGAGACTGATCGATAGATCGCTTGCGATCCTTACGATTGTACTTTTAAATTCAAACGAGAGACTTAATTAAAGTACACAGTAAATTCTATGTGTTCGCGGAGACTATGTTCTGCAAAAATGCCGCAAATACTGAATGAAGTTTGTATATAGTATTTACATAAGAAACCATTGAAACTATTTGTTTATATAAATAACAATAACAGAGATATTAAGAAAAATAAACGATATAGAGAAAAAAGTTCTCATGCACAGAATTTCTGTTTAAGCGTGAAACCTTTGTATTTTGTATTCTCGATACTTATTTTATATAATCTTTAAAACCGTGAATACGCTAATTCGCGAAGAGCTTTTACCGTTCTAAGGAAGAAAATTATAAAATGCATATTGCTTAGATTAGACATATATAGTCCATAAATTGTATATTCTGCGACGGAACAGTTGAGTTGCTTATGAAAATTCATTATTTAGGTTCCGCAACGAATTACATTTATTGCATTTAATGAGCTTACACCGTTTTCAGTATATATAATTGGCTTTTGTGGATTTACTTTAAAATTGGACAAGTACACAATGGTCAGCTTTAAAACAGACCTTCTTTTTTTGGAAAAAAAAACTGATCGGATTTATGATTTAAACAGTATACGATTTCATAAGAAATAATAAAATTTATCACTGTCGTTCTATTATTAAACGATTTAGCAGAATTATGCAGCGTGTAAATTTACCAATTAAGAGCAATTAAAAGTACCGTAATCCATTGCCGCGTTTCAAATTATCCATTTGATTAAAAATTTCAATTAATACGATAATTTTCAGCTACATTATTAATCTGGACAATTCCATAAAAGCCCTCTGAACACTCTTCTATGTTTAAGCTTGTGTTTCATTTGAAAATTATTAATAACTTCTGAACAATATCAATAATCTCACACCGCGTATATTAATACTCTGAATGAGTACATATGAAACGCCTAAAAATGTCATATGAGTGTCCAAACGTCCTCCAAATATTTAATGACCAGGAAGGCTAGATAAGTGGATCAATATGATTCCTGCAATAGAGTTTACAGAACATGATAAAAATATAAGGCACATTTGTTCCCGCCCTCCAAAGGATACAGTAATAACGATAATGATGCACCCACTATAAGGACAGAGCTTTTAACATGGGCATAGTACGGTGGCAGTAGGAGAACGTTAAATACATTAATGTCAGGAAACTGAAGTGCTACGTTCTACATTCCTCCATTAAGGGCCTTTTAGATTCACATAGTCATGTCATGGTTGGACTATGATCAAAGCCAAATGCTATGAAGTGATTAACGAACGACTATTAACGTCGGTGGACACGATGATAGTTTCACAGAACGACGCGATGATCAAAGCCGAATACGATAAAGCGATTGAACGCAAGGTGATTGTGTTCAGCGATCGTTGGCGTTCTTAAAACGCTTTGTAAAGTTCATCTGGAAAAGAGGAACCGCCGCACAGACATATTCTGAAAATTTAAAGCCGAAGAAAACTTGCCAGTCTTGCTTAGATTTGCGCTATTTATTCACATGAGAATCGTGACAAAGTGTGTTAAACAGATCTTAATTCATATAAATAATACATATCAATCTCACGACCTAGTAGGGGAACGTGGGATAAAATTCGCGCGTCTAGAGGAAATAATACCGTCAGATCAATTTCAATAATATAATATCGTTAGTGCCCCTACAATACCAACTTAATTTCATGGGTAGCCCCTCTCTATCTTGTCCCACTGGGGACGTCTTACCCCATACCTTTCCCATACGTACATCATTAATGGCATACAACCTAAAGAGATAAAAAGTGCACATTTGAGAGGAGATAAAAAACGAGAACAAATAATAGAAAACTATGAACAGACTATCATCCATTTAAGCACTCCCCCATAAATAGTAGAAATCTCACGTTTACTTTAAAACGCCAAAACAAGCAGGATAATACAACCTAGGAGATATTGCTTTACAACTTGTAATAACGTTAATATATAAAATATACTTCTTCTTCTTCTTCTTCAGACCCGTTCCTCGTGCTTGCACGAGAACGCGCAGGAGGTTCCCAATGCATCGTCGTATTTAAAACCATTTATCTCGACGAAGAATATATATAATCGCTAGAGAACGACGTAAATAAAAAAATAAAACATACAAGTGACGCGACCGTAGCGTCCACGTAAAATTTTGTCACGCTTTATTTTTAGGCGTTCAGAAGTTCGATTTGAGATTTTGGAATTTCATTATTCAATTCATTTTCGACGGTCTCGGCGCTTCTCGCCGGGGTAGATGAGTCCTCTGTCAGTCCAGTCGTACTCTCAGATTCCGAAGATTCCGTCGTTACAAGTTCCGGTTCACCCTCGTTTCCAACCGTCTCCGATGTATCGTTCTGAGGTTTCACGTCGATTATACGTACTCGGAAAACAGCGCCGTGACTGTCGTTGCCACTCGAGTAAGTCGTTTCATTTATGGTGACTACGTGACCGTCTACAACCTGTAAAATAAAGTCAAAAGTCATCCACAGAGCGACAAGACATAGACTGCACTTAGCATTTGAAAATAATTAATTGTAGCCAAGAAGCCCAGAGTGGATACCTTAGTAGTGGAAGTAGTGTTTGCTCCCTCAGGAATTTTGCCCCAAGGCGAGACAATGCCAGATTCAGGAATACGAGACAATATGCTGGACATCCGTTCCCTCAGTCTCTTCATGACACCTACGAAAAAGAAAAAAAAAACTTAATAAATTCCTAATTGAGAATAACGTTGATTGACAAAGAGCAGCCGGTAGTAGCGTGTTCTCTGTACGCTGATAAAATTTGTTTCCCCGTTTCGCGCGCTTCCCGATTGAAAATTTTATTAACGGCACACTCGCCGAGGGTCCGATTCGCTCGGGGATGATACGGGAATCGAATATTCCCAGGTTCTCGGTTAATCGATATCCTAGACCAGAATTGACAGTAGCAGAGGTGCCAGTGCTTGGCGCGAGGAAAGAAAAAAAAAAACGAATAAGGATCCCAACGAAGAACTAACGTAAAGCCGGTTACGTATTAATTACACCAAGAGAAACCAGACGCTCGATTCTGATATCCTGACCTGATTCCGCAGGTGAGCGAGACTTGAAAACATTTAGATACTCGTACGATATTTACATCGACGCAAGAGAGGGTCCTCCTCCGACGTGCAAGACTTTTACGTAATACGAAATACGAATATCTCCTCCCCCACCCACCGTATCATTATTTATCGTTTACAAGCTCAGCTGACCTCTTTTTGCCCTGTCGGTTTTACTATTAATCCCCGCGATTCAAATTTAGCTACGTGTACGATCGGCTAATCGATCCTTGGAAAATAAATATTTTTGGACTACGTATCCACCTATCGTACAATACATACACCCACGTAGACATGACGTGCACGTATGAGGAATTAATAAATTCAGAATACTTCGTAACGACCAATGCGGGACCTGCATCGCAAAACAGCCGCGTCCTCCGCGATTACTACGACGTAAAATAATATTCATTGCGTTAATTTCTTAAAGCGGATGATTCGCTCCGAAGGCTAACGACGTTTGAGAAAGAAAGAAAAATATGCCAACCTCTAACCTCATTTTTATCCTCCTCCTCCTCCCCCCTCCCGCGCCGCTCCTCACGCCGCGCCCCTTTCGCAAAATTTCGTCGTCGGTTCAATGAGCACCGACGCGCCTCTGAATGATAATTTTGCACGGTGAAATATGGAAGCTTATTCCTCACAAAGGTAACGAGGGGTAAACGAGAATAAAAAGAGCAACAAGAATGATTACGAAAAAGGAATGTTCTACACCCTTGGCGTCTCAACGATTTTTCACAACGGTCGGTACATTCGTCGATTCGTTGTAACATGAAATTACTGTCCCCCTGATCGAACCTAACCTAACGAGCACAAACTGGTATGGTTCGTGCGACTGTAATTTTTGTATTAATTTTTCTTTCATTTTTCATCGGGCCACCCGAAACTACGTTGCGCGCCGAGTCTCTTTCGGCGGTGAAAGTGACGGCCGTTTAACTTTGTTGCGAGTCGACCTTGTCGCTGACCTGCATCCTGTCCTTTGTAAATAATTCTGCTTACTTTCATAAGCCGCCAGTGGCGAGCGTACTCCGGGGATCGTTCCAAAGCTGAGAAAGGCTGAAAGGTGGTGCTACCGTAGAGGCTTTTCCTATTAGACTCAGGCAAAATCCATGAAATACACATTTGTATTGTTAAATACACGAATTGCTATCCGGCTCTGCCTTAATTAATACTTTCTACAAAGTATCGCGTCGATATAAGCCTCCATTAAGAATTCTCCAAAAGTCACACCACGATTGCGTAACCATACGCAAATGCCAAACGAAGCATAAGGCAGACGAAAAAAATCTATAACGACTCGTCTGAAGTACACGACAGTCATAGCTTTGAAATTGGTAAACAGGAGAAGAGCAATGTCGATCGAAGAAAATAAAAAGTCGATTAAAAAAAGAACAAAGTATTAGCATCTCATTTTTTGCAATTACTTTGTAGAATTTTTTTTTTTTTTACAAAAAAGGTACAAAAATCAAAGAGCGCAAATACTTTTTTTTAGTCACTCCATAAAATCTCTGCTATACTCCGCCGAGGTAAAAGAGGGAATCCCCTTTGCCGAAAAACTACTGCGTGAAATCTATATAACAGTGCGAATACTGAATAGCGTTTCTCTGATGCTGTGCCCGAGAGAGCATCCTTGATGCAAATGTCGAGAGTCACCTGGCGCAGACTTGACTGGCTCTTCCATTAGACTCAGCCCCTTCGCATACCGCACGACTAACAATAAGAGAAGCAGCAAAGGAAGCGTGTGTAACGGAGTCGGACATTTTCCCGTAATGCTATGGTATCTGCCCCTCTATCCCTAGACGAAGGAATCCTTTCCGTGAGCAACGAACCGAGCAAGACCGGAAATCGCGTCCCGCGATCCTCATAGGATGGAAATACGTGGAGGTAGTAAAACGTCTATATCCTGTAATCTCCAATGACTAGAATGTGTACTTTGCATACCGGTCATGAAGTCATTGAACGGATTGATGCTGAACGGTATGTAGAATCCTGGAGACTGAAAAGTGTCGAGAGCGTCGTCCTCTAGATCGGGGTCTTCAAAAACAGATCCGACGAAGGGGTTCTTCCTGCCGGGTAGTACCAGTACGGTACCCACTCCATCTTTCTGTTGGTCATCCTGAGACGATTCGGAGTCGCGAGTAGCTCCTGAAAGAAGGAAAATGAGAAAACGTGAGAAAAAAACAATACTAAAGCAAGGAAACGGACAGGCGTAGTAATTCGTGGAAAAGCTACAAGGATTGATTGTCCAAGGGTACATATGAAAAGGGTCTGAGGGTACTTGAGCGGTGAAAAAAAAATACGTGGATTAAGTAGATATCAGGTGCGAATGGAACGTGTACGAAAGTCGAAAGAATTACGTGAAGGCGACAGGGAATCGATAGCGTCGAGAAAGGATTAAAAAGTAATTCACGTGCAGGGCCGCCAGCACCTCGAGCCTGACGAAATATCGCAGTCTCGGGGAGAATTGTTATCGCCCGATCGATAGGACGTTTAAGAGAGTGGGTGGTGCATGTGCAAGAGCCTGGAGACGAAGGGCGTTGGAAAGGGAGTCAAGGGGGGCGTGAGGGGAATCGGGAGAAGGAGGGGTGGTATCGAGACAAGGGAAAGGGCGCATAATGCAGAAACGAGGAAAATCGACTTCTCGCAATACCCGCGCGGCAACGATCGCATCTCGGGAACGCTCGGGCGCTACCGTTCCTGGCGATTATCCAATTTGCGTGAAGCGTTGTCAATTCGAATTGACGACGTTGCAAAGCGTAGGAGTCAATTTGCTTCAATTCTCTTCAATTTCCCGCTACGCCATGCAGCGCTCAAGATTCTCGCGAAAGGAGCGCGTCCCGGCGAGATCGGCTTTGTTGTCTCGATAAGAAGGATGGAGAATGGAATGAAAAAATATTATTGAAGGAAAAAAAAACAACAGTGAAAAAAAATATATAATAGAAAATTAAAGTGGATCCTACTAGTTTTTCATACCTTTTCTTTTAGCAATTTTTTTTATTTTTTTCTACCTCATTCACTCTTCATCCTCTCTATCCCGTAACCGAAACGCGCCTCCGCTGAACGCGCAATTTACTTCGGCAATGGATCGCTCTGCGGGAAATTTGACCTCGTTGCATTTATTCGTTTCTTCGCCAGTCATTAGCGCGGTTAATTCGATACGTTCGGAAAAGGGGGAATATGCTTCTCTCCGTGCACCCGGGCACGAGTGCCCATTGACCGTAAGTCCTGGCTACTCTCGCCGCTATTGCTATTCATTTTCTTGTGCAGATGGCGCCCTTTTATTTAACGTTAAGTTGGGCGCAAGCAAATGCTTCAGGATTATTCATCGAATTTACCCGGTCTCTCGTTTTACCTTTATCTCTGTATTCTTGTTTCCGTAGGCATTCTGGAGCTTTCACTCTTTCTACTGCCCTCTCCCTCTCCTCCGTTACCCCCCTCACGTCCTTCCCCCTTTCTCGCTCTCTCTCTCTCTCAGCTCCTTGTACACACCGAAGCAGAGACAGATTTACAACGAGATACCCTTTCCAGGCTTGAACGTGTCTCCACCCTTTAATCTTCCTCCGGGATCTGCCTTCCTTTTCGAAAGTCCATTCCGTGAGGTTGCTTAACCGTACTAGAGGCCAATTTTCTCTATTGGTTTCGTCCAACTCGCCCGATACGGCGAGAGAGCATGTGGTACTTTTTAGCGACACGGAAAATCTGACGTGCCTTGTAATTGGGTTACGTCCGTATCCGTAACGCGCGTCCGATTGAACATAGAAATCCTAATTAAATTCAACGCTGATTTAGTAACGTATATCTGTAAGCAGATATTGTGCCCAGAGAAAAGTTTCCTCCCAAACCGTATCGGAAATACAATAACAGGATAAAAGAAATCCGTAAATTAACTCGTCAAGCGGCTTAACGTTGTCCGAAAGCGTCCTCGAGCCGAAGTCAGCCCACTTTGAATTTCACATGCCAATAGGGAATTAACATCCGCTTATAGCGCTTCGCAATATCGAGAATCAACATTCACCTTCTTTGCCCCCCTTTCCTCGTATACGCAGGACCGACGGAACCGGACGCGTTCGCGTTATTTCATTGAGGAGTGACCTTTATGAAAAAAGGACGTGAGGCTTAACTGATCAACGCCGTGAAAATTCATTGCGACCCCAACCGCTCTGCGTAACACAATTAATAATATCGTCGTGCGTATAAAATATTCTCCCTGCGCACTTCCAATGTACCGTGAACCGTTATGATCTTCTCTGGCAATGCATCTGTATTTTATGAAGATTACATACAATATGCCCCCGGCATAGGGTATCGGCATAGGTGCACACAAGGAAACAAGGATACATTAATATGAAAGGAGAACGTAAAATTATAACTTTTTCCACTTTTCCACATTACGATAGACATTTTTTTACTATCCTTTTATTATCATACATCTTCTCATGTCAAGACGTAATACATGACGCGAGACTACAGAGTCTCTTGACGGCACCGAATTGAAGCACTTGCACTTGAATACTTTGACGCACGTAGACCGCATTCCCTACGTGACTCGTTGCTATTTGAATATACGAGATAGTTCAGGAAAATATATACATATATACGAGGCTCATGCATATTACTGTATGTTTGCCCATGACGGATTATAATACGTTTTAAATCCCAATTAGAGGAAATAGATCGTATAGAATTTTCTCAGTCTATTGGAGAAGACAAAAAATATTTCCTCGCGTTACCGAAAATTTTAAACGTGTATTCTTTTTTCATGCCGGAAAACACGTGAACCTAACGCGAAACCGTTTACACGTATTTTGCAAACGCGTTCAAAACTGTCGTAAGCAAGCCGATCGTATCTTTCAGCCATTCGAGACCAGCATGCCTCGCTTCGTAACCGGTACACCCGCAATACATTTCTGTAGACTTCGAGTCCCCTTTATTTACTATACGTATGTTCTGTACTACATAATATATATGTATCCAGAAAAAGTTACCTATGTATCCGCGTACAGTGCCTATAATAACATAACCAGAGCTAGGTAAACACGTAAGTCTAACGCTGTGGTAAATCGTCTTCTCATTCCATCGTACAATTATTCTTATGCATATTATAGACTGTATGTGTGTGTGTGTGTGTGTGTGTGTGTGTGTGTGTGTGTATATATGAAATAAGCGAAATAATTAACCCACACAAGTGATCGGAATATCTAGTAACTTTCTAGGTTTAAAATAACTAACCGTCCGTCGTGTCCGTCGTTTCGTATTTACCGCCATTTGTCTCTCGGCATATCTAACGAATTTCTTGGGCCACTGTTTCTCACCGAGTTTCTATCGTCAGTTCAATACCTATTTATTCATTGTCGAAGGTGGTTGCTATCTTTCGGGCGCAGTGATTCAAATAATTCAAAGGATATCACGTGACCGACAGTTAATCCCTACGGTATAACTTGTTTTACCGAGCTGTCACTTTTTTTTTCCAAGAAACGTAAAAGAGCTTCGTACCCCACATCGAATGCTTCAACGTTGGCAACGTTGCATCACATTGATGTCTGTTTGAGGAAGTACTTGTGCATGAGAATATGCTTGGCTTCGCATAAATGCGTATAACTTCGGTCGAGATATATATATTCGCATATGTACTCTTAATATTATATACATAGGATAATGTATATATGCATATAGATAAGTCAGCAAATAACAACGATCCAATAACCGTCAGGCGATTATTGTTCCATGAGGAATCCGGTGTCCGTGTAAGTACGATATTAAGTTATGGCTGGTTTACAATACGATGGAGATTGTTTGCGAATGCTATAGGAATGACGAATGAGTCGCGGTCGGTGGTTCGAAGTTTATGGCTTCGGGCAACCATAATTGGATTGTCTCGCGAGAGACCTACCCGCCGAAGAGTTTCCACGAGAGACTTTGACTCTGCCTTAAGAACTTTATATTCTACGAGAAAACCATTGCATTTCCCTTCACGTTACACGACTTTATACCGTGACGTCCTTTGTTCCATTCGATACTGTAGCTAAATCATTTGCCGGCAGAGTACAGTCGGTGGAAGAAATTTGGGTTCGAGGTTACTTTTTTCTCTTCTTTACGTTTCGGAGAGGTCACACGAGCATGATTAGACAGATTTTTCCGTGTATAATGAATGTCATCATTGCGCATGGAGTCGCATACCAATGATTTTTTTTAATGACAAGCGCTTAGTTGAAATACTGCTGATTCGAGGGAAGATTATTACTCTTTATTTTTCGAGATTTCTATGGAACGTTCCAGAAGCATTTCCAGCTACACCGTTATACCCGCGATTTTTGCCAAATTAATGCGGCAGCCTTGTCAGCAGCATACAAGACATATGCGAGAGCACTAATTTAAAAATCTTTATTACAACGAATGTCTCTAGCGCAGACGTTAATTGGAGACAAGCTGATGAACGTCCATCACGTAAAAGCACGAGTGGCATTATTCCGTGATTTCGTTTTTTTCATTTTGTAAACATCGTAAAAATTTATTCTTTTATCTACTTTCACTCCAATCATGGATATGAATAATTTTTGCTATCGCTACTCTCAACTTACTACTGGTCATACTGTGATATGGTATATTTAAGGTAACGATAAATGCACAATGAGACCATACTTCAACTGTATCTTCCCCTTCCCATAAAGCTGTTCAGCCTTTCTCTGTAACCAGCATATGGATGCACGTATTAAACCTCCATATTTTTTAGCGCTCCTGATGACATTCGCAACGAAGAAGAATCCATCTCTTACATAAGATACAGTCCAATAATATAAATGACCAGACTGGCTTGCCAATTTTCGTAATGTATCTTTCATTTCTAATGTCCTTTTAAGAGGCAAAAATTTATTAAGGCTTTATCGAGCTGCACGTATTTTTGGTATGCTGACACACTGATGCAAACTGATAATTTCTTTCGAAAAGTGGTATCCTTAACGTACCAGTTATATTTGTGTAATTTGAACGCGTGAGAGTCGCTAATAAATTGTGCGCGATATAAAGACGCCTAATTCGTGTCACGAGGATCGTAATCGAATTCGTAACAGTTCTTTGACTAATGCCAAACAAAGCCTGATATTTAAATAAGTCTAGGGAACGAACACAATATCTGGCATACTAATGTCCGTTTATTCTATCCGCCGCTGCTGATAGTAGTCAAGGTAGCCTAATGTTACGTCACGTTAAAGCCGTCCCCGGCAGGAAAATGTTACCTATATATATGCGTTAGCAATAGGGATCTTGAATATCCAACACTTGAGCAATATATACAGTATATTATGTGTGTATGCATATAGATATTTGAATACGTATGCACATCTATGTATATTTGAAAGTATACAAAAATAAATACACGCGTATGCACAATCAATCAATAGACGTACATAAAAGCTGTAAATATCCTATGCAAATACATACGTATGCAACTTGCAGTCCCGAGTGTAAGGTTATTATACTGGGAAACAAACAATTCGTTTCCGACTTATCCTATTGCGAAAGGAATGGAAAATCCTGACTATCTATTGCCGATAGTGTGGCTTTAAATAAACTATAATTTACAAAAAGCGGATTAAGAATTTAGTTGCGCGGATTTACGCTTTAGCGGTGTAAGTACTGGAGATATATTTGTTGTTGTTCTGTCGACAATATCAAACCCGCTCGAACGTTCTCGACTTCTATATACCTATATACCTTCTATTTCTAATTGTTGTATTCGACAAGTTTGATAATGGTGC
This sequence comes from Trachelus tabidus, assembly GCA_030142655.1. Classification (NCBI taxonomy): domain Eukaryota; kingdom Metazoa; phylum Arthropoda; class Insecta; order Hymenoptera; family Cephidae; genus Trachelus; species Trachelus tabidus. The sequence continues at coordinate 863,413 of JARQTI010000781.1, read as the reverse complement.
ATACGATTGTATTGCTTGACTTCGGTTGTCGGCGGTCAAACAACTGTAGTTTTCAATAAAGACAGAATTTACGGTGCCCCACGAGTTCGTGCTAATCATGTAAATTTTTATTGAACACAACGAAGTGGGCAAAGAGACAGAGAAAATGTAATATCTTAGAACGTGACAAACGGTTTGTATAACATGTTTCTGACCTACATATCATTTTTTTGAAGTAAATTTTATACGGCACTCCGATAATCCAATAAGAATGGTGGTCGCGGCGTTCGGGTATTCTGGAACCTTCGGAATTGCCAACGCGTCAGATATCTTAAAAAGGGATTGAGATATGTTCAGAAAGGTTTCGACCATTTCTACTGACGGCCCTTCGATTGTGAACTCGTTCGTGCGCCGCAGGCTAAACAATATCCGAGGGAACTTAACGACTTAAATGGTGCCGGTAATAAATATGACAGGTAAAATGGCCACCGCAGTACGATAACAAAAGGATCTGCCCTCGATTTTCTTTGCAGGGATTCCAATTCGAAATTTCCCATCAGCCATTTCGGCAGGTAGAACGGCGGTAATCTGTCCGAAATACTACGGATTCGAATAAACTTAGTAAAGTAAAAAGATGGAATCTGTCACCGAAAAAATGACTGCGCGATACCGATACGAGGAATGTGATTGACGTGTGAATGATCAATGAGTGTTTAAGAACAGAAATCACTAAAAACTCAGCTAAAAGATATCCGTAACTTGTCAAATAACAAAAGGTAAACGCACGCGTAGTACCGTACAATTCAAAATGTACATACCTGGATAGGAGTGCGCAATCGCAACCAAGACGGCCGCGAATAAGAAAACGCGGAAAACGCTCTTCATCGTTGCTGCTTACTCTTGCGAAGACTTGTTTCGTACTAAGGATCAAATAACGCAAAGGAAGCACGAACGTTGATCAAGGTCACTCACTGAACTGGCTCACTGAAAACACGGTAATGCTCTGCAGCTGAAGTTGCCTCGGGCGATATATGTATATGATTGGCCGGCCGGCTCCCAGCCAATCAGAACTCACCATTCTGCTACGTCACGCGCGTTCACACTCACGCTCGTACTATCGCCAGTAACTAACTGACGTCGCATACAAATGTCGGATGACAACTACGTATGTTATATGAAGTCTGTTTAGCTGCCACGTATGTAATACGTTGCGCTTCGATTCATTTCGATGACTCCTTCAACGACGAAGAACGAACAAAACCGACAGGACATTCTGGCACGTTCTGAAATATTCGACCTTGCCTCTTTTAACAGCTCAATCGTTACGCATTTACTTGATCGTTGAGCTTTCTGGTTTACCGACGTGATTGTATCAGGAACGTACTACGTAGCTTACCCTGATTTGAAGGCTGTCTGGTTCACTGATACATCCTACAGCATGAGTCAACATAAGGGTGCTTTCACAACGTTCTATATTGCGGTAGTACCCAGAACGAATCATTACGAACGGTACGATTTATTTTTGTAGTGGCGATTCATACCTAAGTTACGTTCAATTATCTCATTAAAAACGTTGCTTGGTATGCTCAGGAACTTCCAGAAAGTTCTACTGCTCGCCACTTTAGCAGTTGACGAGTAAAAAAGGAAGCTGATTCAACGGAGTAAAAAGTTCTTGACGGTGCTTCAATGACAAAAATATCCCGCACTGATATCACGTGTATGTATCTGGGAAAGAGAGTACCGAACTGTTACCTGAATTTGTCAGTCACTTTGAATTAATACATGAACAATGATGGAACCAGGCTGAGAAAGATTCTATCGCGTTCTACCGATCGTCGAAACGTTATCATTGCATTCTATAACCGTCTATATTGAGTAACTTCGGTACAGAGATGGATGACGTGTAATGCATGCTCCATAATAAACATCACTCATTATTGATGGCAGTCGTTACATCATAGAAGCTTTGTGCATACATCGGAAAAAAAAGGTAAATACATTATACTGAGAAAGAAAGGAAGTGCTAATGACATTACACATTGATGCTGCGAAACAGTGTTTATGACAGCAACGTACATACGGTTAGTATATTTAGGTTAGCCTGATTTATATGAAATAGCAAAGTAATTCATGCCTCAAGGAAACGCCGAGAAACTTTTGACGAGTACTCGGCAGTTCCATTAACTACAGCGTTGTTAGCCTGTGATATTACATCCTGCCAAAAATTACGTTGTGGCAATTCAATGAGGGTGCTAATCGTGTCTTTGTTGTTCTTCCTGCCATAAGGTAGATACATATATGCATGTATGTAGCGCGACAGAGAATCGACTGCTATGTATGAAAACTGCATTCATTTCGCCCAGTATATTTTCGGATTTGCAAGTTCGTGTCAATCTTATCAAATTTTAAATTATTAAGAACCAAGCAGGAAAGTAATTTTTGACCTAAGAGGTCTTTGAGATGTCAATAACCAGAACGTAACATCTTCTGACGACATCTTGCGAAGACTGTCTTCATTTATATTTTCTGGGAAATATGCTTTTTTCTTCCATTTATTTCCTACAGCACCACAGTCACTGAAGTTAATGGGAAACCCTCTGGTACTAGGAAATAATTATTGACATTTCTTTTCCCGGGAATTTTAAAATCCACAAAAGACATTCGTAGAGACGCGCATCAAAGCACTTTTAATAAATACGCTAGCAAAGCGAAATTCTATGCGCTAAACAAATTAAAAACGTTGAAAACAACTGACTTTTATCAGTGACAAAATTTTGTTTGCTTCAGCGACGTTGCCATGAAAAAAAATAGCAAGCTAACGTTAAGATTATTATGAATTTCTTAGCAATCACGTTGCACATGCACCGATGAATTTTTAAGCGAACTGTTTGATCGAGGTATCTCACGTATCTTCGTATGACTCATTGGATTCGTTAAAAACTAAGACACATGTTTGACCGATGAACAGGAAAAAAAATGTCGCACATTTAGATCTGATTTTATTCAACACTTGTCGTTTCCGTGACTTTTCGTATGAATAAGCTGTGAATAGTCAGTTGGTACAAAAGAAATGTAAAATATTCTGGAAAAAGTCCAAACCAGTATTTCAAATAAATTGAATGCGTAATACAAGGCATAATACGTTCGAATGTTCTAGATGAGGTATCCGATATTTCAATATTAAAGTTACACACCGGCTTATTATATTGGAAGGGAAAAGAAGAGAGGAAAACAAGTTAAACACACAATGAAGATACTGACTCAGCGATGTGTACATACATATCAGCTGGAATATTTCAGTAATTCTTAACATTCGTTTCTTTCTGTCGTACATTCTAGATCCAAATGGCATATTCTCTTATTTAGATACATAAGTATTACGAAACGGTTCAATACTACTTACAAACAAATGCTGAATTATTTCTCACACGATTATTGCCACTCGAATTATTTCTAATGAAGCGTATTATTACGATACTTATACGCTACAAAGATTTTCTTCGATTTTTCTCAGTCGACTGTATATAGACAGCTATTCGGGTCTATTGCGTCACAATTTCAGTAGCCCAGTTGACCAAACCCTGGAAATTAATAAAAAACATATGAACAGAATCACTGTGGCTGGTAAAATATTCCTGAATGAATTCTGTTTATGTATATATAGATATTCAATAGGTTACATATTGATTTTCAGACTACATTTTATCCCTTGTTACCAGATACATGTGCCACGTACAGGGTAACTCCAGCTAAACGTATCAACTGAAGTTAGCTTCTCTATTTGTTTTCTACGACAGAGCCAACTTCAGTACGTACATCCTATACCGAATAATTCTGTATTATTGAAGTAATGACATCGATAATAATTGTACAGTACGAATACAAGTTCACTGAACCCTGTGAAATAGGTGAAACAATAATAGAACATGGAATCATGCCAGGCATGAGAGAATAACGATCATATTTATATAATCGTTGTGATATCAAGATTCAAGTATCATTTTCATGAAAGGAGTGTAGTCGAGAAATCCAATGCGGATTAAGGGGGCAGGTTTCAGGGATTTTCGATAGCAGCCAAGCAGTTATTCGTGAAAAACTTTTTTCCGAGGGAACTTCCTCGAGAAAAGAAGGCCAGTAATCCAAGTAAACTTCAGTCTCTTCTCTTATATTCTTTTCCTCCTATTCTCTCATTCCCTTTGTTTTTTCTTCTTATTTCGTACATCACGTACGAAACGTTCTTCGAAACTTATCTACCGGGTGCCCATTAAAAATTTATCAGACCTGAGACCCAGCTCCCAAAAGCTATTAGGATCCAGATTTTTGTACGATTTAACGAGGAAAAAGTTGATTGACAAATTATTCTGTTTATTTGTTCGTCCTGGAAAATAGTTATAAAGTATATGTATATCGCTTTTTTAAAACGACCAACCCGCACTGCGTGTCACGCGCGTTAGATACCTGTATCATTGTAATTATTTATGCCACAGTTGACCCTCATCTATAATATTCGATGCGGGGACCTACGTCAAAGCAGCCAGAGCTCTACCGTGGTAAAAATCTGGATGAAAAAAAAGGTGCTTCCCTACCTGACTATTAGTCATAGGATACGTTCATGAAAACATGAACATGTTTATGAGAACACATATCACGTGTAATTCTTCCGTAGCTGGCGTGACAGAATAGTAACATCCGTATGCACGAGTACAAAGGTCACTTTATCGTTGTCTCCAATTAACAGCTATACGACGATGTACATATGAATAACGCCTCGTTATCTGCTTACGAATCGTATTCCAGTGAATTCTATAGAAATTTATTAGTTATGCTGACGTCATAATTGGTTCTGTATAAAATTATAATTTTTGTACTATATTTTTTTTTCATTCTCCGCAAACGTCGCCAAAACGTCCGTCCGATAAGCGACGATTCAGAATTCTTGTCGATATCAAACTTTTGCGAAAAGTAATTTCGTAAGAAGAAATATCTGTCTCTTGCTTATCATACAATTAATGTCACGTCGATACCATTGCGATTACACAAGTGATCCCTGTATATTTTTCAAGATTGAATTCCGAACACAACGCAAATTAAATAAACACGTAGCTGTTAGGGTAAAGCGAAATTCTTGGAAATAAAAAATTTTTTTATCTCACATTCGACACTCTTTGCAGTCAATATTTTTTCTCAATTTTTGAATTAGAATTAGCAGAGTCGACACCCGTAATGTTCCTATCGAAATTTAGGAGGCTTTACTTGTATCTTTTCGGTCTGTTCCGAGGAAGCGAAGAAGTAAAAAAATTTTATTTTCCATACGAAAATATCAGAGCCGTTAAATATTACGTTGTTCGGTAATATCTCAATGAAGCTTTTGTTTATTGTCTTTTTGGCTGAGCCGTTCAACGCGGCTCGTACGTTCCTTGCGGGAATGTAGCTAAATGGGTTAGCACGTTAACGCGATTAAAAGTTACCACGTTAATACGGTTACGATCGATCATTCGCTTCGAGTAACGGTATTGAAATACGAAAATTGGAACAGTCGATTACCTGTATTACGTAAGATCACCGGTCCGAAACATAGGGTCACAACGATTTGCGCTTTGATTTGCCTTCCATGCGGCTCGGTTAGCGTTCTTGTTTTTATAAATTCTGTTGGAATCAAAGCTTGACCCAAATATGAATTCAAGGCCGAGCTAGAGGTTCGACGCGCGGAGTACGGTGTGACCGTATACAAGTAAGCCAGACCTGCCGGTTAGACCTTGCACCTAGGAAGTATGGAGAGCCAGGTGTCCTTGCTCCGAATGAAAAAGTGTCAAAGTCAAAAAGAATAATTTGACTTTATTGGATAATTAATTATAAGAAAATACGGAAGTGGTCGAAGGTTCCTCGATGAAAATTGAGGGGAGCTACATAGGGGCGATAAGGCGATATCGCTATCACCCCAGTGACCCTATGGTGTCTGCTGGCACCAGGTACTGTTTATAGATTGCGCAAGTCCCGCGTTGCTATAGCACAAATCGTTCTACCTGCTAGCAGTCTAAAGCAATCTGGAGTAGTAAAGTGAAGTACGCAAGCAGCGTCTCGAGGAAGAAGAGTGCCGATCATAAATGAGAAATGACGAACCGGATGTCGTCGATGATTCCGAGGGGTTCGGGCGGATCGGAGTGCCTGAGTTCTACGTGAATGGACGATAATCGAGGAGGCTTCGGGGCAGCACGGGAAGAGCCAGAAGGAGATGTCTGAATGGGTGGTATATGCTCCTGTCGAGGTCGAGGTAGCCAGGTCAATGCTGGCTCGATCCTGGACCGGGTGATCAGTCAGGCGAGCAACGAGGATCAGTGTTTACTCTATCGATTGGCTAATTACAAGAAAGGAGGAGAGCTCATCGAATCGTATAATGCCGGTGGGCAGGCTGAGGTGGAGAAGGTTATTCGCGAACAGTTTGGCATTCTGATGTATGCCGACGGCAAGGGTCAGATCATTAACAGGGCGGAGTATTTGCGATGGAAATTCCGGGACCTGGAGCAGGTCGTGTTACCGATAGAAGCATCGCTATCGCGTTTTGATCCTCTGGCTCAGTGGAGCGATCACGAGGCTTGCTGGCAGATGCAGTATCGGGGCTCACTCGGAGAGACCCTGTTACACGTACTGATAATATGCGATACACGGATCCATACGCGGATAGCGCGTACGTTGCTCAAGTGCTTTCCAAGGTTGGCTATCGACGTGGTGGAGGGTGAAGAGTACCTCGGAGCCAGCGCGCTGCACCTAGCTATAGCCTATAACAATAACGAACTGGTCCAGGACCTGGTGGAGGCTGGGGCTATAGTGTCTCAGAGAGCAACAGGAAGCTTCTTTCTGCCAAGGGATCAGCAGCGACTACGTCCGGCTCGTAATACAGATTACGAAGGTCTTGCCTATCTAGGGGAGTACCCGCTTGCCTGGGCAGCCTGCTGCGCCAACGAGAGCGTCTATAACCTCCTACTTGATTCAGGTGCTCATCCCGACGAACAGGACTCTTTCGGGAACATGATTCTGCACATGGTTGTCGTGTGCGACAAACTGGTAGGTGAAACTCGTATTAGAATCTCAGGGATCCCAGCGAGCATGGCTTTATGATGAAATTCAATTTCTCTTGCGCAGGACATGTTCGGTTACGCTCTGCGTCATCCAAAACTTCCGGCCCGGAATGGCATCGCGAACTCTGCTGGGTTCACTCCGCTGACTCTCGCCTGCCAGCTGGGACGTGCTGAAGTCTTTCGAGAAATGCTCGAGCTATCTGCTCGAGAGTTTTGGCGATATAGTAATATCACTTGCTCGGCGTATCCACTTAATGCACTCGACACGCTGCTACCCGATGGTAGAACGAGTACGTCAAACGACTAATTCAATTATCCGCCTTTTTTCGGTCTTGCCGTGAATTTCCGGCACGGGTGCGTCAGCGTCTCGTATGGTTGAGAGAAAAATTTAGGTTATTTTAAAACTGCACGCCTTTACCTTTGAGAAGCTGTATGATTGAAGCTGCTTTATAGAGTCTCCAGGCGACGTCACTTTCCGCTTCAATTTATCTTTAAATCTTGCTATCCATTGTCTTTACCAATAAGCGACGCTGTTGCGTCCCATTGCGTTAGTCTTCTTCGGGCGAGGATCTTAAGGTACTTTCAATGTCACTCCTCGACAGACGACTTTCATTACGTTCCGGGATCCTGGCTGCGCTCGAACGTTCCCTCCACTTATTCTTGAGGGGTTAGGTTACCGTTTACTGCAGACTCCCCTTTCTTTTGACGTTATCTTTTGTTTTTTTTAATTTTCACTAAATCCTCCTCCCGTACATTTATTCCGAAAGTGTTCTCCTCCCTTTTTCCATTTTCGTATATACACGAGTCATTGTTAGTCTGCAAATACCTCTTGCCAAGTTTTATTTCGATCACGAGGCTCTTGAGGCGAAAGAATACGGGAGAGGACTCGGAAAACTTTTTGACAACCGGATTTCATTAGGCCAATGGTTCGCAAGTGAACCCGCATCTGCTGTTCAGCGAGGCGAACTCGATTCGGGCAATGTTTTGGGATTCACGTATACCGAGTAGTCCTTGAGTCGAGCGGAATAAAATGTGGGAGTTAAGAAAATTTAAGGATTCTAAAGTCACTCGGTATAGTGTCATCTTCTGAGATCAGGGTCATGTCTTGAAAGGATCCGAAGCCAGGAAGGCAGATCAGTGTGGCGTTTTAAGACGAGATTAACTCCAGACTTGACTTCGAATTCATCCTTTAATCCCATCTAGGTATCCTATCCCTAAAAAGATAATCCATTGAGATAGAAAAACGTAATGTACAAGCCTTTACTACTTATATATTCACCGGCACTGATTAACCTCAAAGTTTTACGTTCACTGTAAACCGAGATAAAGGCATATCGTGTATATAGAATCCCAATGAAAATCAAACTGCCAAACACTACCAATCAGGTTTAAGGATCCAAAGTCAAACCGAACTTCGACGTACCATCGAATACGCGTAACCCCCAACTTAAACTGTCGTAATCGTAGCTTAGCTCCAACTGATCGATGACTAAGGATTAATTACTTTAAGGTACCCTTCGTCGGAGCACTTAAGCCAAATTTAATCTCCGCGTGCAAGGAGCTTTAATCGATCTTTCCAAGCGACGAGAAAGCCAAACCTCAAAGCAGCTGCATTTATATACGTGATACAAAAGAAACGACCTTTTTCACTTCCCTTTACGTTTTCCTTACCACAAACGTTGATCTCAGATTTCCCTCCTCTCTTCAGCCCTCTGCCCACGGCGCACCCGACCGCCATCTCGTGAATCGATCTTGTGACCTTTTGTGCGTTTTAAATCTTACCGGCAGACTGGAACTCGGCGCTGTTCATAATCCTGAACGGCACCAAGGAGGAGCATCTGGACATGCTAGATGGCGGCATAATTCAGCGATTGCTGGAAGAGAAGTGGAAAACTTTTGCACGAGTAGGTGGCGTTTCTCTCGTATAATTTTTATACCTAAATTATCCGCCTTTACGATCGCACGAAGTCTCATCCGTCTTGTTATTTATATCTTGAATGATTCTCTAATACGTTACAGCTTCAATTCCTCAAGAGACTCATCATCCTTGTATTTCACTTGATCTCCCTGTCGTTGGCTGTTTACCTGAGACCCGGCGAAATGGACAGTGAACTTCTGAAGTGGCCCGAAGAAATAACGGAAATTGCAAGAACAATTGCTGAATGCATCACCGTTCTCGGTGTACTAAGTTACATCCTGCTCCAGCTTGGTGGTGAAGTAGTCAACATCGGCCTTCTTTCCTTTCTCAAGCAACTGGTACAAAAACAACTTTTTTTCTCCTCCTTATGCATAAATTTGCTTCGGTCACAGTGAATTTCTCAAAGGCGACATTAGCGACAGACATCGATCGGTATCGATCGTTCTTTTTGAATCGACACTCACCTTGAGCCAAGGAGCAATTAAACGGCTCCTTAATACCCTCGAGTCTAATGATAGTCAACGATAACATTCTTAATGGTCTCAGCTATCTACGGTTACGGTATAGTAAATATCTTAAGGTATATCATTGGCTATAAAATCAATGAAATCGAGGATACCACGAGAATTCAGATCGAAACGTTCCACGCGAATGAATAGCGAAGGGCAAACTGTGTTTTTCGTGTATTTGTTAAGGACAAAAAAATAAACGAGGGGTAACGCATATAAATTTAAGTTACGCAGCTGTTTCGCGACGTCCCTTGGGAATGGATTTTCTTGAACCCTTGAAAGAGAACGATCTTATGAATTTCAACGATTCTCAAGCGGCTGACAATTAATTTTCGTGGGTACAGCGAGGTAATTAGTTTCGCGGAGTAGAAAAATTAGTAAGGGCAAAATTGTCCTAACGAGAGTCTTAATTATTTAAAAAAAGGGTTGACGCCCAGTATACCTATTTACATTTAAATTAATTAACAGCCATCCTGAAATGCCATTACTGGCACGAAATAATGTCCATTTGAAAATACCATGACTCACGTAGTACGTGCTTAAAAATTTGAAAAAACGAATTTTGTAGACACGTTCTCCGTTCGTAGTCAGAATGAAAACAGCGTCGAAAGGTATCGTAAGCAGATGACATAACGAGCCAATTGTATTACCTTTCAGAGTCACGAGCCAGCAAAGTTCATCTTCCTGATCAGTAACATCCTTATACTCGCGTGTATCCCATGTAGAATGGCTGGTGATCGTCACGCGGAGGATGCCATTCTCGTAGTAGCCGTACCTGGCTCTTGGTTCTTGCTGATGTTTTTCGCAGGGTGAGTCAATTTACCACCGGATATATTATTATCACTAGAATTTTTGACACGGAGCTACACACGTCGTATACCTATAGCTGTCCGCCGATAGTTCCTAACATCAACAGACAATCCGAGGAGTTCATCCACAGCGTGTCCTCTCGCTCACATACCTGCATACGAGTGTCCGGTACGTGCAGGTGACTCTGGCGACATACGTGACCAACGTGACACGCGTGACTTCCCTACCAACCGATAACCGAGTAAACCAACCAGTAGATCTACATGGCTCTGAACAAAGAAGGATGGAACTTTGGCAGATTGTAGTATAACCGGTAACTGTCGTAACGTTCCCGTTGAAAAGTCCCTAGCCGAAAACTTTGAAATTTTCGATGCAGCACAATTCACACTGGTGCATGGAAAACTTATTCCTAGCCAGTAAACTCGACGTGGACGAGTACCGCGTTTCCCTCTATCAAACTTCCCATCTTATAGTCTGCTCTACTTTTTGGTCTTATTATGCTAAATTCTATGGTACAGATCGACCAGGGATATACGACGCTTCTAACCTCTACAACGACGCTTATGTGTACCTTTAATCGAGTAAATGGAATATATATCTTTTTCATAAAATACACGTAATATATATACCCGAGGTTATTCAGTTCAAACGCACCATCTGAACGTGGTTTTATCATGAGACTGAAATGAGTGCGCTAACTTCAGATCGAGCTTTTCTACTGAATAACTCTGTCTGTATATATACATATATAAACGCATACGATAGAGTATATGTTTAGAGACCTATAACAACGTGCAAAACGTGTGATGCCTCTTCACCACACATTTCCGTTAATTCGCGGTAAATCGAGCGCACCTAACGAAGAGGTAACGCTCTCGTTTATTTCACGCGTTTTCATCGTACACGCGTGCGCGAACTTATTCTCACGTATAACTGTATATGCATGAAAGCGGAACTAGGACCTGAGCACTTACGAGGATTTCCATTTCTCCGCAAAATCCAAGGAATTACATTTCGCCCGGAGCTCCTGTCGGACTTTTACGTATTTCACCAGTCGGCCAGGATGTATTACGTAGACACGGGGTTGTGACGTATGACACTCCATACGTGAATAATATTCACCATCCGCATTATACCATTCATCTGTGTAATACGAATTTGCCATATTTCCTATTACTGTATATTCACACGGTATTACACTATTCCTTGCTTCGACTTTTTATTCTGAATGCTGATTACCTGAATCGATATAACGTTTCTATGATTCCGTAACCTTATTCGAATTTATATATGTATAGCTTCAATCTTATCTATCGAGCATGTGTGAATTCGTTACACAATGCATAATATACCTATATACACACACACTATATATATATTATACACAGTTATATACCAGTTTTCAAACCAACAGCTTCGACTATCGATTAGTTCGAATGCAGGTTTAATGATTGTCGATATCGAGAATAATAATGAGAAACCTTTATCTCCACAGCGCAGTACGTCTGACTGGTCCGTTCGTCACGATGGTTTACAGTATGATAACCGGAGACATGCTGACCTTTGGTATCATCTACATGGTCGTGCTCTTTGGATTCTCACAGTCCTTTTATTTTCTCTACAAAGGATTTCCAGGGGTCAAATCATCTCTATACAGCTCGTATCCCTCTACCTGGATGGCCTTGCTGCAAATAACCCTTGGCGATTACAATGTAAGCTTCGTGAAATATAATCATAAACTTTCTATACACGCGCCATTGTGATTTCGGTTGCGTGCCGTATGTTTCTATTATATGCAAATGTACAATCGATGCCAGGCGAGAGATATTCGAATATCGTTAGCAGAGTGCAATGATCCTTTTCCTATTATCAGTCCTGTTAGGTGTCGATGATAATGTACCCGTGTAAATATAGACGAGAGCTTCGATCGTTATTCAATATTGTTTGTCGACTTTGAGATAAGAAAATTATATTTTCACAGTAATATGCTTTTGTGTGATACCGTGGACACGGTGTATATATATATATATATATACACATATCACTGATATTACAGGCTCGTTGTGATATATATATATATATATATATATCACTTTTTTACTGTCTTTTAACCGTATATGAACTCGGTTCTGGTTTGCACGACCTACCTCAATCCCAGTAAAATTGCATTTGTCCCCCAAGCGATGCTGCTTCATAGCTCATTAAAAAAAGCATAAAGAGGAGCAGTAACGCTGTTAATAACGACGCGGGTACTTAGTTTTATTGGTATTATCCGCACTTCCGGTCTAGGCATGATTAACTTCCGAGTCTCTTTTTCTTTCAGTACTCGACTATATAAATCCTACTTGAGGATACTTGAATAATTCAATTACCCGTTTCCGAGTTTTGTCATTATTATTATTATTATTATTATTATTATTGTTATTATTATTATTATTATTCGTATCATTTACATACACCAAGTGAGCGATTGGCAGTATTTTTTTTTTCAGTATAACGACCTGAGCTACACGACCTATCCCAACTTAAGTAAAGCAGTCTTCGCCATCTTCATGGTGCTCGTGCCTATATTGCTGCTCAACATGTTGATAGCCATGATGGGTAACACGTACGCTCATGTGATCGAGCAAAGTGAAAAGGAATGGATGAAGCAGGTCAGATGCGAATTCATTTAATTATAATTGAATAATAACTGGACGCTATTTACGTTTGCTTAAGAAGTATCAGCAGGGCAACTAGGAAACGGTTGGAAACTTTAATGGTGCTCGTTTGCTTTTTTGTCCGCTTAGGTAATTCCTTGGAACGTGATTAACCGATGCTTTTCCACTGTGTCGCTAAAGATTTGCATTACAGAGGATTTGGCTTGTAAGGAATCAAAATTACATATACTATATATGTATACTGTCACTGGTATTTAAATAACGCAGCTCTACACTAAAAAGTAATGAGGTTTATCAGGTAAAATTTTCCCCATTCACTTTTACAATGTCAACTAACCTCAATTTCGACGTAGCATACGTTTACACGATAGTCATAAGGGATTGATGATTATTTTAAATACATGGTACACATTTATATAATTATTATGTAACAGTTATCGTTATCCTCCACCGGGTCAATGTTTACGGAGTCATTCGAATCACGCTAACCAATGGTCACGGTAAACAGAATTGTAGCGAAAATAATTTATTGATTCAGTACGATACAAAAGGTTCCCGTATTCTCGGGAGTCTGTACGCGTGCATTCGTGTATTACCGTATAGGTAATGTAGAGCGCGCGTTCCGTCCCGTTCCCAGTGTATGAGAATGTGTCAAATAGCACAAACAATCCCGGCTGGTAAATACTGCGGAAGTAAAGCGTTAACGGTTGAAAAAATTGCAGGGATCGCGATCCGTGAAATATGTGAAAATATCATGGATCGTACGAGCATCGTTGAAAAACGTTCTAGAAATCAAGGACTTAATTTTTTCTCTCTCTCTCTCTCTCATTCGTTATTACCTTTCAGTCCGTAATCATCCTTCCGTATGCGTAGTTTTTCCGATAATCGCTATTATCGTGTTTCAGTGGGCCAAGATCGTCGTTTCATTGGAACGCGCCGTTTCGCAGAAGGATGCTCACAATTATCTACAAGAGTACAGCATCAAACTGGGTCCGGGAGACGACCCGAATAATCCAGCCTCGGAGCAGCGCGGCGTGATGGTCATCAAGAGTAAATCAAAAACAAGAGCCAAGCAACGAAAGGGCGCCGTGTCTAATTGGAAGGTCTGCGAATGCTATCCGTATATACTGGAAATGACGTAACAGTATGATTACGTGTAAACGTACTTTGTGTCTACTCGGACAAAAGTTAATTAACAATTAATTATAGTGATTCGGTATCACGACTAGATGGTTAATTGAAGAAATTTTTTTTAATAACTACATACGAGTACATGAACAAGTGAATTGGGATTTTGATGTGTACCGTGTTAGTATGTTTATGCGTAGTACGTGTATGTTTAACGTGTTACTTGAATGTCTATGTTGGACATAGAGTTTAGGGAATATATCGGGTGGTAAAGTGGGACTAAATCGTATCCTTGAATTGTATGATTAACGGTAAGCCCGAGGCTGACAAGGACGTGATATTGTTTCGTTAGGATATAATCTAAGGGTACTTGGTGTCAACGACTTGACTGTATAAATGGTGGTAATGTATTTATAGCGCGTGGGAAAGGTGACGATAAACGAGCTAAGGAAACGCGGAATGACTGGCGAAGAGTTACGATGTATTATGTGGGGTCGGGCATCATTCTCGACACCCGTTAGAGTGGCAGCAAGGTAATATCAATATTCGATCGAGTATTATGTCTGTGTTGAGCCAGAGTCGGCCGACGAAGTAAGTCGAGCTTTTGTCCTAGTCCCAATATCGGAGAACCAGACGCAGCCGGTTCGACGGTTACCGGAGGCTTCGGTGACGCTTTGACGGCTGCGCTGGACGTAATGGCGCTTGCACATGACCTTGATCTGAGTGCGGCCACGCAAGGGATACCAACTACGAATAATCAAAGTTCTAAGGTAACGAATGTTCAGGGAAAGGTTCGGCCGAGTAATCAAGGAGAACCTGGACTCACGGTACAGAAGCCGGTTCAACCGCTATCTCAATCTGCGCCTCAGCCGCAAGCTCAGCCGCACGTACGGAGTACGGCTGATATCGTCCATGAATTCGGCGATAAGAAAACGCTCGGGTCTATCGATCCTGAAGCTGTCAATACGAAAGCTCGCGAAGGTGAGTGAGTCATGCTCTGGCAGTCAAGTCAGCTTTGGAATGGAATTGTTATGTACGGAGTCGTGGATGATTATTTTCTCATGTTATTCAGTGGCAGGAAATATATTCGGCGCGAAGTGTCTGGATAAGACGGAACTCGAAATACCGAATAGAAACTTGGAGACGGAGAGACAGGATCCTCTGCTGGAGCTTGTGATAGCCTCGGAGAACTCTGGCTGCGATCAACAGGCTTTACTGAAGATGGCCGGGTCAGCGCGTGACCTCAGCGAATCGTCGCTGAAGAGGTCGGTCAATGTGCAGCTTCTGGAACGTTTTTCAATGACGAAGATACTGACTTCTACTAGGTTGGCTACCGTGCCTAAGAAGGAGCTTCTGCTCGAGTCTAGTGACAATGATATTTGCAGTAAGAATCGTTACGTAAGTGAGATTGTATTTAGAATGGTCTCAAGGGAAATCAATTTCAGATGACTCTTTGTTGGGAGCTGAGGCAAGATTACGGAGGATTAGATCAGCGAACAGTAGATACGTTTCGGAAAAAAGGCAATTTCGTCGAGACGACGGCAGCTCGTCTTCCTCTCCTTCGGTCGATACCGCTTCCGGTTATCGAATTCTTCAAAACGAACCCGACGAAACGGTTAATATGGCTTCCGTCGGATCTGCCAAGGCTAGCGAATCGACCAGGACGGAAAATTCGAACGGCGCCAAGAGTCATCGTAAGCGACGAGCCAAAACGGCAAAAAACAGGTAAAGAGGTTTATCGCGCAGACTTATTCAGCGGGGCCTAATCTTCGACGTGACTCTTTCAGGGTATCTCCGAAAGAGATGTTTGACTCTTCAAAGAGAAGAGAATCAGATTACGGGAAAAAAGTTGCGTCCCCACCGAATTCACCCACTGATCCTTTGGAACCTTGGAGCACTCGTGGCATCAAAGATATGAATACGATATTAGCATGGAAGGAAAACGGACCGGACAGCCCATAAAGAATATTCACTTTCAACGAATTTGTAAAAGCTGAAAGAGAATTTGAATTTCAACTTTTACCAAGGCCCCGGCATTGATTATATACAAGAGGCAATGTCCCGTATCTATTTCGTTGCCGCGAAACGAAAAATCCGCTCGCAAAAGGGAATATCAATATTTCGAAGTTTCAACGCTGCGTGATACAGCAAGGATTGTATTGAGATTTATGACGCGAGTAGTCAAGGTTATTTCGGTAATATTTGTCACTGGATTTCGTACAAATAATATCGGGCCACTAAATTGGACTATAAAACCCAGGACGTCTGAAAAATAGGACGTACGTAACTTCTTTGGCCTCTTGACGTTCCTGGGTAATACAGCCATAACGAATTTCCTGCATTTTCAGTGACATTGCGCAATATTTATGACGTGTCATATATAATTTATAACAGACTGGATGAGTATATCGAAAGAATTATATATAACGATTTACCACAGTGAACATATATTAAATCGTATATCGTCCTTTAATTTGTACTTGATCGTGACTACGTGTACTTTAGTTAATTCGCGAATTGCCTGAGATACCAAAAATTCCGAATCAACGTAAAACCTCAATTTCAATTATATTCGTATACGGTTAACACTAAAATTCGATCGATTAAAATGATGTAGATGTACGTAAAATTATTTTATATTCGAATAAGTAAGAGACGTTAGTCTTGATTTGTAATTAAATAATTGTAAAGTAACATTAATACAATTTGTACACTGAAACGAGCATCTAAAGATGACAGATTATTTTATCTGATAAATAAAAGCAGCCGATATACTAGTGCATGGAAGACAAAAACTGTATATCGCAGTGGTAGAAATAATTTTTTTCTTTTCAGTTAAATTATTATTATGAATTGAAACAGTCTTGGAGTGTATTATATTTAAAATAAAATCTTTTCCTTCTTCGTACCTCCCTGAATAACTTGAGAATCTTTCGCCTGTCTTCGTTCCGATATTCACGTAAGAATTCAATGAGTTCTAAAGTCTTAACTGGCCATAGGCCAAAAATTAAGAGTGAACTTTATCAGGAAAGTATGGACGGCGAGAGCGTTTAAAAAATGAACTTCACCGAAGGAACTTTTTCATCTCATTCATTATACACATCCAGCTGGGGAACAATCGAATCAAACGGGTCTGAAAGCCGTTGGGGGTGAGAGGTAACGGTTACGAAAGTTTTTGCCGTTTAATCGTTAATAATAAAGAAGCACCCTGTCCGCAAGGTTCACGATACTGTGCCTAGTTTGGCGTAGTTCGTATAATTCATTGAACAGAGTGTACACTCTGAACGTAGTCGAGAGTCAAAGAAATCGAATGAATAATCAGTGACAAAAGAGTGGCGAGTTGATTCGTCAGTGAGTCTACGTATTTCTGTGAGGAAAGTCAAGAGGGAAGGAAGAAAAAGGGAAAGGACGTCTTTGTTTGGCATTAACGAGATGCGCAAAGTTTGGTCGTTTTATGTTGCCATCCTTGTGGCGGGGTTGTGCAGATCGCGCGACTTAACTTTTGTGCACGGGAACGATGACAAGGCTCATTACTGCCGGATTTGTCCAAATCACGTTATGTGCTTATTTCAGGTACGTTATGCGCGACATGATGAAAGATGGGAATTAGGAAGAAAAATATAGGGGAAACGAGGGACTGTGGTAGAAATACAAAAAAATATATACTGCCGAATTCAGTTTCGGAGGATATCGCGTGACCCGGAGTGATTTCGTTAACAAAATTATCGATAAGGTAGATCTCATCGGGAACTGGTAGAACGAAAAGCGCAAAGAGAATCGAAGGGTGCCCGCGATGCATTATGCAGCTGCATGCGGATAGTATAGAGACCATCGAAACCATCGAAAACCGCAAACAGGCATACCGTGTCAAAAGCCACAAAAACCTCAAATTCGTGCCAATTTAGAGAATACCATATCGAAAAGTCACGTGAAGCATAAAGTAAACATCATAAAAAGGGATATAAAAAAAAATCAAGTATTTTTAATTGCAGTACGACAATTGCTTGCAGAAATGCAACCACCTAGAAAACGACGATCTGGAAAGTCCTGAAATCGAATCGATTCTCAAGCATCATAACGAACTACGAAATCGTATAGCGCAAGGGGCAGAAATTCGTGGTAATCCAGGTCCACAGCCACCCGCTCGTAACATGCTGGAACTGGTACGCTCTTTTTTTTTTAAGGGTGCGAGATCGAAAAAGCAATTTCGTCGGAGCTGCAATTTTGGAAACGACCCCTTTTTTTCCATCTGTCGCCATTTCTTTCTACTCTTTATTTCAAAAGGCTTTTCAACTTTTATATTTCCCGCTCTCCTCACCATAGGCCTGGGACTACGAGCTGGCTGTAATCGCACGTCGATGGGCCCTGCAGTGCGAACCCACCCAGAAGGATCAGTGCAGAGACGTCGGCAAGTAATTAATACTCGCGCCGATAGATGTCGCGATTTCCAATTGGCTAACACGATATATTTTACGGATAGATTAATTGCCCTTAGCAAGTCATACATTTTACGCTAGACGCGTTTTAATACGAATGGCCTACACGCGGATATACCACAAGGCACTTTACCATTGTAAGCGTTATATTTCGTCGTCGATAAATAACATTCCTGATTCACCGTTTGAATATGGTTTATCGCATTTTCGCAGCTGTCCGTTTCGTTCCGTTAAATTTTCATTTTGACATACCTGGTATAATAACAATAGCACACCATTCTCCGCGTACAATCTACCCAATAACGTAACGTACTTTATGACCAAGTATAACCGAAGCTTTCCTGAAGGACGGTTCAATTTCATGAACACACCATAGTAAGACCATTTTTACGACGTTTCAGAACGCTTTCAAGTATGGCAGAACGTTCATGTACTCGATTTGGATACTGTGGAGCAAAGTACGCCCTTAGTGCGGATTACATCACATATTCAATCCTGGTACGACGAAGTGGACCAATTTGACAGTTCTGAAGTCGGGTAAAGGTCTATTCATAATATCGATAAGCTAGATGAGAAAAACGTCGATAATTCACGAAATTGACTTTTACGTATGAAAAATTAAAGTAAACGATATCGAGTTGTAGAAAAAGCGGGAAATTAAAAAAATCTGATCAGGTTATCCGCATAGAAAAATTTCATTGATACCATGCGATTAATAATGGCATCGAACAACGTACGTTTGATTCCCATTGTATCGGGTCCGGTAAATCTCGCGGAAATTTCAGATCGGAAATTCATGCTGCGGATTAAATTACATGGAAATTTAAATCGCCTCTATCCGGCACTTGGATACGTTCGTTTCAATCGAAAAGCTCCTTCCTCCCTCGGCCGCTCTTTGAAAATCGATTATACCGAATTGCCCCGAGCGTTCCTGCCTAAGCCACAGCTTCAAACTCGAAACACGAAATGAGAGTGTCTGCGCCATACACAGACTCTGTACACGTGTATACCATGTGGAGACCGGAAATGCGATATATATATATATAAACATACATACATGCATGAAAACAGTACCACTGAAAATACCAGTATTATCAGTGCATTGTATTACGGTCAAGTGGGATTATCGTAGGGAGAAAGTAATAACAATAATTATGCCGCGTTTTCAGATTGGTGGATTACAACAGTCCAAATTGTTCAACGTACGTAGCATTCGCAACGGCGACGATAAATTACGTCGGTTGCGCAAGAGCGACGTACACCGTCAACTTGAGTGAATTCGAGCTGGAGCCAACCAGCGCGACGCTGAACAAGACAGGCAATCGAGTGGAAGTACTCGTCTGCAATTATGGTCCGATCGATCGAAAAGTACCACGACACCTTTACGAGTTCGATGGGATTCCTGGTGTGTGTCCCAATGGTACTTTACCGAGTACCAAGTACGAATGGCTGTGCGGTAAGTATAGATACAAAAATGTATACAGGATTATTACCAGAATCTAGTACTTTTTCAAAATTTTTTACATAGTACTCTCAGGCGCGTTATCTCTTTTTGAACTTTTTTCCTGGGATCAAAATGAACGTAAAGAGTTTAATTAACGAAAAGCGTGACGACAATGTAAGAACTCCATTTTGAGTATCTCCAGTAGATGATGCTGTATCGGTATCTGCATATGAATCCATATGCTGTAGCAGGAGCAGCCAGATGCAGATTTTTCATCTGTAAAAAGTGTTTGTTCATATTTTTAGGCCGGATTTTTTAAAAACCGTATTGGTCTATGCCATTGGAGCTGACCAATCGCAAGGATTAAAATCATTGGTTCGCTTAGAGGTTTCCTTAAGCTTGATCGTTAAGACTGAGCTTAGAAGTTTAGAGACTCGTTATTCATCTTTTTTTTATCTCCCCGGATATCATTACTTTGATTCGATATTCATGAGCGACAAGACCGATGAATAATAATTGGCCGTAACGTGGGTTCACGAGGGTGCTTGAATTATGCCATTAATAATTTTCCGATACAACGTTTTTCGCAGCAAGAAATCCCGAGGCGGATTATATTAAGAAGAAGAAGAAGAAGCAGCAACGCGTGGTCCATGGTAAACGAGAGGACTCTAACAAGATGAACAACGTCGGTTTTACGACAGTCACTCTCTATCCGATGGGCTTAACAGTGATATTATCGGTCCATGGATTTATGTGAATATTTGCCATCGCACTGATCTAACACCTCTTCATGTGCGTGCCATCAATAAAAATAAACGATCGTTAACCTTCATTCGCACGACGATAATTAGCTGCACCCGTAGGACCCGCGACTAATAAATCATTCAGATCGATCAGTACCGGAATTCTAAAGCAAATACCGAACAATTCGTACTACATGACGCACGCGTATATAATAAATACATAAATAATGCAAACTGCATATCAATCATGGCAGATAACGACACAGTACTTTTATATTTTCTTCCTATTAATATCTTCGTGTGGCCTACGTTTTCTTTTGCGTAACCTCGTTGTTCGCACTGTAATAACAATACCAAGGGCTATTGCCAACTCCATGCCCATAATACCCTAGAATTACTAGTGAGAAAAACCTGTATCGACATTTCGTCTGCCAAAGATATTACAAATTGATAACTCCGTCGTTCGCTTGGACACAAAAATCTTCTTGACATTAACCAAGAAAAAAGATACTCGCCGTGTACCCCGGTTATCTCTCAGTTTTCCACTGTCCTTGTTGTTATCTTGTACGGTAGTATTTTTTTTAAATAAAACAAATTCACACGTATGAGAAATAGCTTAGGAACTTGGTACGACAATCGCTCATCCCCATCTAACGGTAAGTACTACCGATATCTACTGTATACACAGTACCGCCCTAGGTTAAAATATGCACACATGCTATATCCTCGTTTGTGCCGAATGAAATTATTTGTCGAAATATCTTTATTGCCAACCTAACCTAAAATTTCAACGCGACAAGCTTTCCTCCTGCTTTATAATTTCCATGATCCCGTCCCTCATTTCGATGAGCGCTTGATTTTCGGAAAGCCCCAGTCGACGTTTGTTGCTTACGTCGTAAACACCCTTTTCGCTCGCACTGTGTTCGCCGTGAATACCTCGGATCTGAAGATTATACATATTGGCAATTTCCTCGAACTTATCGTAGTCAGCCGACAACCTGGGCACTTTAATGTGCACGGATGCTCTTATGGTGGTGCCAAGATTCGAGGGACAAAATGTGAGGAAGCCGATACGTTGGTGTCTGGCGAATGAGAATTTTTTTTCTATCTCTCGAACGGCCCTGATAAGCCGGCCGTAGACAGTAGCAAGATCGGCGCCGTTTTGCATCGATATTATCCTCATATGGTCCTCCTCGTTGCACCAGACCAAAAATGTCTTATCGGCGTTCAGGAATATGCCTCGACCTGCATAAGTAAAACAGTTCTAAACCACCGTATGCCATGTTACCTATAGAACTTTACCGGAAGGCCAGTAGCGGCAGGCATTTGCAGCTTGCAGGAAGCGGTCGCCCTCCTTGAAGAGAAAATGATCCTCGATAAGCTTCTCCTTGGTCTTCTTGTCCATGGTTTCAAGAGGATAGTAGGTTCCCTTGAGATCGTCTTCCAGAGCACCAAGAGCCTCGGAGACCTACGGTGTCGATTTCGTATATGAAAGTCTAGTTCGATTCGGTGTATTTTTCTTTCCGAGCAACCCTGACAGAGCTCCGAGTGAAGCAAACAAAAAAGAAATATCAAAACACAATCTAAAATCCACTGCAGAGCTTGCCAGGTTACTCGTGTAAATTCGACATATGGCTTACGTTAATTATACCTGTAGCAGGATCGGCCTGTAATTGGCCGACCGCGAACTAAACCACTATACCTCGTTAAAACAAACAGATATATACAGTAAGGACAGGCCGATAATATCCATGGATTATTCGAAAGTGGATTTTCGTCAGTTTATTCCCGCCTCTGGCAGGAACTCCCATTTTGCAGGGTTACGGCGCGTATTCACTGAAGAAACGTGCCGGTAGCCGCAGCCAAGTAAAACGAGCGATTCAAGCCCGAATGATCGTAACGGAAGTAGAGAGTCAACAGGACCTGGCAGGAGGCTTACTTTCTGTTGGATTTCGTGGTAATGAGTCTTCGTCATGGTAGGATTGAAGGGGTAGCCTTGCAAAGATCTCCCGCATCGTACTCTGGTAGATAGAACGTACTTCCCATCGGGATCCAGGTTGCCAAGGTTATCAGGATTGCCCCAATCGAGAGGCGGATGAACGTCGTCAGCTTCGAAACCGCCGTGATAGTCTTCGATTATGGGATCGAAGAGTTCAGCGAATACGGTGTAAGATTCTGGATCCGGAGCGTATACGCCGACCCCGGAATCCGGATTTGCGAAACCCGACTGTACCACGTCGAGGAGGGTCGAGCCGTAGCTCGTCTTTTTCGTTTTCAGTTTATCGAAAAGCTCTCGGGTCAGATATTTCTTAAGGAGAGACGGACTGTCCGTAGATGAGAACTTTGTGAAATTTTTCTCGAGTTCCTGAACCACTCCCGGATCCACTTTGGACAGCGCCGCCTTCTTCCTACAGGCGCACAGACGCTTGTCGCACATTTCGTATATGGCTCGAGTAAAAATTTCACGCTTTCCTAAATCCGCTCCTTAACGTTATATACTTCGCCTGATCAAACCATCTTTGCTTCTTCGCGACCCTTTCCCGTCTGTCGGCCGTAGCGTTTCGAGTGCTGGGCGAATAGAGGGCGATGGAGTTTCAAGTGCCACTCGCATGGCTCTAACGGGTGTCCAGAGTGAATGTAGTCGATATCTGACGATGCTAATAACGATAATAGACAGATGTCAAAATTTAAATTGGACGGCTGTCGACTAGCGATTCGTTCGAGTGTAACAGCCAATAGGCAGGCAGCTCGATGACTGTCGAACACTTCCTGTCGAGTATTCTCGAAAGTGCCCGGACTGTTGTCGGCTCACTTCAGACTTACCGGATATAATTTGAATTTGACGTGACGCTGCGGATCGGCTTAAATTCTAGTAGCGATCGAACTATTAAATTATGGATAATATCAAAATTCACAAATACTATCGTTCCTACGGATACAGCGTGAGCTCACTGGTGAGATACGTACTAGGAATAGTATCGTACCTTTGAGGTTATGCCGTAAAACGCGATCTTACATTGTACCGATATACACGCGTCTATCTTCGATATATTTTATCAACGTTATACAATCAATTATCTGCTTTCAGTTATATCGACTTTTAATTGCCGATAACGACCTGAGGACCTATTTCCGCTTGAATCTCTATTACGGAATCCTAACGACTCTTTTATGCCTATTTGCTGTCGTAGCAATAACCTGTTCGATAGCCGTAAGTATTTTCACGTATTACCGTAATTAAGATCAATAAAATCCAAGTACCGTTCTATTCCCACTTCGGTGGCATTCTTACCTACACGACTTTGCTTCGCGTAGTCCGAAGTACGCGGATAAAAATATCCGCCAAGGACTCGCGACACGTGCATGTGAATTTACATCAGCAAGAGCTGCACTGTTTCGATGTAAATGAGAAAAAAAAATCCTTAAGAAAACGTCATCGGCGATAATGTCGTATAGATAGGAGATAAAGGATAAGCCAATTAAATACAGCTGGATTCGCGAGTATCCTTAATCGTATAATAATTACTTATCGATACTCGATAACTCGACTATAAAATTCTCTTATCTCCATATACGATAACGTGCAAATATTCGTCGACTTACTAAAATCGTTCTTCCGCGTCGAGTTTGCTCTGTACGATTCGTTTTAACTGCGCCTCTAATGGTATGACTTTACACTTGACCCACTTTTACCTATCTAAGCCGCTTTATGATTTTTCTCTGGCAGTGCTCGAGCGTCGTGGACGCCGACGAGAAAATCTTTTACGACACACAGAAGGAAACGAAGAAGGTGGGTCTCCGTAAGCGTATTCCGCGATGCGTAAAGCGCCGGTTATAACTCAAAGGCTTTCATTCATACCGGTTTCTTATGAATGGACTCGTTCGCAGATATTACCAAGGAGGGAGAGTATCCTGGACATTAGGCCAGCTTACACGTGCGTTCGTAAACACGTAAGCTACGATAATACCCATTGTAACTATTATCGGGAATGATAACGTTAACGTATATCCTTTCTGTATCCCGTCCAGCTGAAGCAGACGGAGATATTCCAGGAAAAGTGTGATAAGATGGTAAGTCACTGTTAACCGGGATAAAATGACGAAGCGAAAAATTAATGTATTTCGACAGCTGCGAAAGGAGCAACTGGAAATTGAATTAATGAAGGGCAGAGTATCGTGCATTAATAAGCTCTTGAAACCAGAGGTTAGTCCGTGGCATCGCTGGTGTATCGAAGGAGGCTGAAATGGAACGATAGGAAAATAGAGTAGAGAGAAAGAAAGAAAGAAAAAGAATCGTTACCGTGAATCCATCTCTGTGTACAGTTCGTACAGAAATATAAAGTTTCTATTTGTTCCGTCGCTTGGGCTTTCTCTCTGTCTCGCTCCCTCCTTCTCTTTCCTTCCTTGTCTCTATTTTACCGCTGGTAATCGGCCTCTCCGAGCAAAAAGTTAAATGGCTGTCTGTGGTCGTGCATTTTTTTATCCCAATAATACAGCAGACAGTACAGGGAATCGATAGCCACTGTCGCGGTCGCTTCGTGTTTGATTAGAATGTCGATTAATCGCTTTGGGAACTCTGGGCAATGTGAATTCTTAGCGCGTAGTGTCACGTGGGATCGCGTAGAAAAATTGGGCTTGAAATTGGTCGTTACGACGGTTCCAGACACAATAGAAGTGCAGTTGCGTGTTAAATTGTTAGGTTAGGTTACCCGGTCTTGATATATTTTATTAAAGTGAGATTACCTTACAGGCACAATCCCAGTGGAGAAGGTCGAGGTCACCGAAGGTGTTTTGCCGCATTGTAAATCCCGTAACGTCGTCGGCGTAAACGAAACTCAAACGCGTATGTAAAGCACGAATAACTTGACTGAAACTCGTGGGAGTTAAGTCGCTTTATAATTTCACTGCGTACGACACGGCTAACGTAATTTTTACGGGGTTATGTATATCCGTTGAGTTTTCTTTACCGATAAGCTAACTTTTACCAATCGGGTGGCGCCACTGTGACTTTACGTGAACTCGCCATGCATAATGCATCGGTGGGCTTATCGGCGCGACGGGTAAAATTAAAAGAATGAAAAGGTATGGGTGGAGGGGTTAGGGGGTTAAAGGAAAAATAAAGAAATAATATAAAATGTGGAAAATGATATAAATTCTAGAGTGGAGTAGGTTACGTATAACCAACAGTCTAAAGATAAGTTTAACGTCTACGAGAACGTCTCTCTCTCTTTCTAGGAAACGTCATACTCGAAAAATGTTCGATTTTCACGTACCTCGATATATGTCCTGAAAAGTTTTCGGTTGTTCAACGTTTTTAGCAGTGTCTTTTCTTTTCTCTTTTCTTTTGGTATTGCAGCAATGCTTTCTCATGTTCTACGTTTTCCACGTCCTTGCCATCCTTGGCCGTTCTAACTTCTCACACTCGGTACTTCTCGGACCTTCTCGCACATAACACAAAACGATTCTCGAAGTGATCGATAAACAAGCTGACGCGTAAGGCTTTTTACTTTGGCACGTTCGCTCTTTTAAAGTTTTTCGGTTGGAAAAAGTTTATCATCCACTATGTAAGGCCTCGCAATGATATTAAACACTTTCGGAAAGCTTTTAAAAAACTTTACCTGCTCGCCATTTTCATATTCAAAAGAAGAAACGGCGAGGCTGTCGACGAATCTCTAGAAATTTGACGTATCTACCAAATTTGTTTGCTAAGAAAAATATTTTTCTCTAGACATATACTTGCGCATTTACGATCCTAAAATTCGTATTTCAGTCATCATAAATTAAAAGCAAAATTACCGCGAAAAACAGTTTCGAAAAAATCTCTATCGTTGTAGCCAAAGGAATAAATTTATACACTGAATTTTCGTTTTATACTTTTCAAAACTTCTGCCAGCATTGGAAAATTCGAATCCGAATTTTCATCAACATAAGATTCATCACATTCATCGTATTCATCCTTTGATATATGAACTCGGAGACGAATCACGATGACATACCAAAGTTAATTTCTTATTAAATGATCCCGAACTACCATCTCGGGACCCGAGTGAAACTTCGATTTCGGTTCTGTTGGATGAAACGGTACAAACCGCTACCAAATTAGAATTCTAATTAGAATCCAAACCTCATTCTACTCGATGAATTTTAAATGGGTTTATATGGAGTCGTAATATCTCCAATTAAGATAATTAAATTCGATTTGTCATCGATTTTTTTTTCACTAACTCGATAAGCTTTAAACATCAACCCAGGTGGAGACGGGTCAGGTCACGTCTCTTTTTCAATTCCCAATTGTCCACCCGTCCAAATTTAGGCACTGAAGCAGAGTTACGTGTTTTTTATAATATTACGCAATGGAATACGTAGCCAGCAAACAAAGGCATGTCTTAATTTATTTATACGTATAAAATCGCTACTTACAACTTTCTTCGTTCTATAGAAATAGCCCAGACGCTATAGAAATCCTTTTCCCTATAATTTATTCCGTAGACAATAGAAATTCTTGATTTGTACTGAATTTCAAGAGAAAACCATATTCCAGCAGTGTATTCATATAGTACTCGATACTTCTGTAAAATATACCAGCTTGGAATCCTGCACACGGTAATCATATTCTATCCAATATTCCATATTCTCCGTATCTCTTCGATATATGTGACGTGCTACTGACGCGCAATAATTTTAGCCAGAAAATGGTAACCCTGGAACTAGCAGATAAGTAAATGATGTAAGGGATCACTTTTTTTTCCGATAACATAAAATTGCTTTAAGTATATGATCTGTGCCGATAGCAGTCGTCGTTTAACTACAACGATGGCCGAAGTGTCCATGCTACTGGAAATAGAATTGGAGAATGGTATCAAAAGAAAATAATGACGAGTAACGATTGTAAAAACATAGTGCTGTGAGAAAATCAATAAGTAATCACAACAGAGAAAGAACAATAAATCAATCAACGGTGAGTTTGATAAACGGATAAAAAAAGTGACAAATAATATTTTTGTTCTTTGCCAATTTTCCCGTCAGACTCTCGTTCTGAAAACTGCCGCAGAGCGGCGCATGCTCCTTAAATAATTGAGGAACGCTTGGAAAACTTTAGATGGCGCTCTACGTGGTATTCTCTCTCCCTTCTAGTCAACTGGGAGAGATTGAACCACGGCTGAAGCTAGCAGACGTAAAGGTACACGGGTCTTTGCTCCATATAATATTTCAAGCAGTCCATTGGCTACGGTGACCATTGACATGCGCCGTGCAACCTGTGCCAATAGCACGCGTCCCTTGGCAAACCAAGCTTTGAATCCGATAAGCTTCCCAATGAGAAATAAAAGTAAAATAAAGCAAGTACATTCAGTCCTGATATCCCGTATCTCACCGGGGAAGCCAATAAGCCACCGTTGGATTTTATGTACCCACCCTGCAGACAGCATTGTAACGAATTCTCATAGCTGAACAGCAGTCTCCTCTCGTACGCCAACTGGGTAAGTCCAGACAGTTTCGTCTCTGTAGTCTACCAGCGCTTCGTATGACGGGACGAGACTCGGTCGGACATTTTGACGTCGATTTTAAAGCCCCGTAAGACGTCGCGCTCTGGCTCAGACATTTTATGATGCATTTGAGTACGCACGTAAAGAAAGTGACGTCCCCACGTGACGAACGACCAACGTAACCCTGCGACAACTTCGTTTCGTCGGATTGGCTCGAATTGTTACGTAGCGACAAGCGTCGAATCGATGCGATTTATTCGACGGGCGGCTCGATGTAAAATCGTGTTTTCAGGGTAACGTCGAGCTTGGCGGAGTATCGTGCGTCGTCGCTGATGCGAGAAGATCGATCGTCAACGAAACGAACTACGACGGTATTCATTCTCTTCCGCTTTCAACTTCTCCTTTCACCCTCGTCGACGTCAATCCCCTCGACAGATTACAGGGGGAGCCAGCGGCAGCTGCGTATCCGTTAGGAGCTAATATTTTTATAAAATCTACTCTTACACTCCCAATAGGAACTTACCTGGCGCACCACGTTTCTTCGTAAAGCGTATGCCGGGCACGACCTTACGAAGCGCGAACGAAGAAACTTTTCCGTGGTCGGACTAATTTCATTTGGCTTTCGCATTTTCAAGTATTTTCTTAAGGATGTTTCGTCTGCGAGGCACGAATTCGCGCAGCTTGTCGCGCACACGGTCCAGGGTACAAGAAACCAGTAAAATTATTTCTGAAAGACATGATTTGCGAGCGAAACGAAATTGTACCGATCGATTGGCTCTTCCTCGTGAATGGTTGATAACCCGTTCCGGAAGTATATATTGCACGATATTGTCGAGCAGACTCAATTAAAACGAAACCAACGCCAGGGGCAGGTGACGAAAGTGGTAAATATTAATTGGCAGCCGACTGAACAAATGGCTCCCGTATAATTAACGTCATTAGCTTCCCTGCGGCATCCATAGCGAAACTGAAGTGCCGTTCGGATCGTGAATTGGTTTTTTGACATTACCACCAATCCGCTGGGAGAAAATATAAAATAAGAGAAACAACAGAGAACAAGCCCTCCAGGCAGTGCTTGTGTATGATACCGCTGTTCAATATGGATTTGATAACGACAACGAGTCATCGTTTATATCTATATCCGATGTTTGTAAAATCACACGTTACTCGCGTGAAATGGTACTGAACCAGGAAACCGTTTCGTTCCTTTTTTTTTCCATCGAAACCGTAGTTGCAGTCACGCCGGTTGGAACAAAAATAAAGGCGAAAAATACGTCACGAGTCGGACGCAGAGAGTAGCGGTGTAGTAATGCGGCTCCTAGATTGCACATTGCACACTGCAGAAAAGTAAGGTGTCTTTCGCGTCACAACTTCGTTAACGGGAGTAATGAAGCTGCGACGAAGAAGGAGAGCGAGAGAGATGGGGGGGAGGAATAAAAGAGAATAGACTGAAGGAAGCCTGTAAAGGCAGAAGTGTTAAGGTAAACAGAGTGCGAGAGATAAGAAACGAAGCGAATAATGGAAGAGAAGTGGCTCCGAGGAATGGAAAAATAAAATAAAAAGAAAAAAAACTGTCGTGATGAAGTTTCCAAGAAGTTACGACGTTGCGAAACCTTCTGAAACCTAACGTCGCGACGTCGAGACGATGGTTTTAATTAAAACGCGATGGCTGATCGAAAAAAGTTTATTTCGAAAACTGTCGTTATAGCACATATTTACCGTGTGTCTATGATACGTATGTAATATGTATACGTTCGAAAAAAAAATTATATGTAACCCTTGAAAGTGTCTCTCGTAATACTTTTCCTTTTATTTCTCAAATGTTCATCTATTTCTTATTTTTATCCTTACACCGTGCTCATGAGTGTGTCTGTGATTGTGTGGGTGTGTTTCGTTCTCGTCTATTTCAATGTTTTTTTTATGAAAAAAAAAAAAAAGTAATAATTAAGGTTACGTCATTCGACGGTATACCTGCAACACTAAATTACACATTTTGTACATCATTAACATCCTTAAGGTTCTTACGGTTATAAACTATGTCTTCGAGTCATTTGCTAGGTTTATATTCGTAGCCTCCAAAATTTATTCATCGAGGCCGTTAGTATGTATTTCTTCTGGATTCCATGACGCCTGTCAGAGATTCATCCTGTGACGTCAAACGACGATACGCATACTACAGCAGATATGCACGAAGTACGGCCGAATTCGGGCATCCCTCGAGAGGAGCGTTCCCGATTTGGAATGATAATGAAACGAGGGTGAATGAAAAAAAAAATGTTTTATGTAAAAAATTTCGACCAAATATCAAGTGTCCTTCACTCACGCGATTTCGTAACTGTGAATTCAGAGCGTGGAAATATCTGAATCTGAGATCCTTTGCCGTCGATCGGCAAAGAAGAAATGATCAAAATGACGTTTCTGCGCATGCGCGAAAAATATCGGCGTTCAAACACCGACACAGCTACGGCATGTGCAACGAAAGAAATATCGTGAAAGTACTTAAGAATATTTTCATAAAAAACGTGACTAGGTTTGCTAGTCGACCGAGGTAAAATAAATCGAGAACGATTAGTGAGTCGCGAGGAAGTAATAGCGACTTCGCCAATGGCCGTTCGAGCCTCGTTTAAATGTGACGAGCCCGTGCAGGTCGCTTTAACCTAAAAAGATTTCACGTAGTAATACTTAGCGGGTAGTTATCCTTTGGTAACCACGTAGAAAATAAGTGCACGTTCTGAAACGAAACTAGTTATCGATCTGTCGAAAAGTGATTAGTTAGTCGGATAAGAGAATCGTGCGGAGGATGACGTAAAGGGAAACAACGTAAACAAAGGAAGCATAACGAATTATACACGTGAAATACGAAACGAGTGATCGGATCTTACCTAGATCGCGTGGTTATCAAAATCTCGTGTTATAACACGAGATGAGACATCACGTGTAACTCAGAATTGGAACAGATACCGTAAGGCGTCGTTGCGACAGTAACCAGTAAGCACAGTGCCCACGTTCCCTAATCGTTCTGGCAACATTTCAAGCTAACGTGTCTCGGCCGTGTGGTGGATGAATGTGAAAAAAGGAAAAAAAAAGAAATAATGGATATGGAGAAAATTCTAGAAGTAAAGGAGACAGAGTAGGGGAGGGAAGAAAAAAAAGAGACTGCAGGAAGGGAACGTTGACCTCTTTCTTTCGGTTGAATTCTTTTTCTTTTTTCATCCTTCGACTCTCTGCTTCCTTTCTTTCTATTCTTTTCCTATATTTTTTATTTTCTCTTGTTCTCTTCTTCACGTTCGCCTCCATGTACACGTCGCGAAGCAACCACGATATATGACGCCCTCGCTATCAGAATGTCTAATATCCTCGAACAGCCTTCCAATAAATCTTAAGTTTACCAATGGCCGATCGATAGCTTTCATTTGCAATTTGAGAGGGTGGCCGCCTTCCCTTTCTCACAGCCGTCCGTCACGTACGTGATGAGTATACGGAAGGAGCACAGGGAACGCGGCTTGAAACCTCATCGAGAGTGTCGGCGGCAAACGAACAGGTCTGTCCTTTGAGTTCGTTTTCATTGGCGGGGACTCGAGGAATCGCCGGGGAGACTCGAAGTTTACGTCATACTCGATTATCCATTTATTATGAATGAGAACGTTCATCGCGATTGGAACATTTTATTCAGCGATGATAACTCAACGATCATATTGTGCGTGACGGACGAAGGGTGAATAAGGGGCTCTTGATTTTAATGAAGTTTCTTCTTTGCGTATCTCCGTGTCATTCTCTCTTTTAATTAATACGAAATACCTAATATCCATAGACATTTCAAATTACCCGCCAATTTGGCTTCGATCTCAAATATAAATTGATTATTGTTGATCATCCCTCATTTCCTGAGTGAATAATTTTGCAATTCTTTTCCTCTTTTAATACGATCGTCCCCAAGATCTATCATCGATCTATCGATCATCGTTTTCAGTGGCTGCCGGAAGAAGCTCGTATTTCCGGTTTGGTTGCGTTTCGCGAGACATCCCGTCGATAAAGGATGTCGGTTTGGCACGCGATGGCGATACATCGGAATTGTTTAACGATTAATCGGTCGATCGTTAACGACAATGCCAATCTCTGAAATAATTGCGCAACGATCGAGCAGTCAATAGAAAACAATAAAATTATGAAATCTTTAATGCTCGGAGAAATTCATTGAAACACGTAGCACTCCACGATACGTCCTTTTCGTTCGTTCTCTCGTTCTATAAATGATCTAACGTAAAAATGAGCTATGGCAAATAGGTGGGGGTAGGGGTGGGGGAGGGTAGTAGTAAACATGGGGAAAGCTAGACAAGGTGCGAGAATGATAAAGAAACATCATCCTAGATGGCTAACGCCTGTGAAGCCCTCTCGCGAGAGCCCACAGACTTTCCCTAAACATTTCTAATTGAATTGACTAGAAAATCCATTTATACCAACGTGTTACTTTAATAATTTGCCCTGGCTATCTATACATTTTTGGAACATTTACAGTCTTTACTTATAAATTTGTATGTATTTGGCTTAGCCGTATAGAAATTACCCGTCAATATTGTGCTATAAGACCACTGAAACAATGACATTGTCCAGTCTCGATTATGTCCGTGTATCACCGCCCGTAATACAGTGTGTAAATATTATGTAATCAATGTAATACGTATATTATTGTATGCGCGTACGTGTGTGTGTGTGTGTGTGTCGGTCATCGTGACTATTCGTGAGTCTACCGCTGGGCACAAATAATCATCGTGTCTCGATGATGATTGAGATATCCTGATCATGAATTTCACTACCGCCCGTCCGGCACGATACGATTACGAACCGCGAGCTCCTTTTATAACATGAAACCCGCGCGCGTTCGTTTTATTAATTCTCATCGTCGTGATGCCTTCTGCGTAACTCCAAGTAGCGATGCCGGGCGTCGCAGTAATGAAGCAGCGGTACCTAGACGTCCGTCCCGGTGCCTTCTTGATATCCCTCGTCGGGAGAGCTGCGTGTCGAGCCAAGTACGCGCTTCAGGGCGGAAACTGGTGGAAGAACGGGAACCCCTTTCTGCCAGACACGAATCTGCTTAGCACCAGGAGGAAAGGGCTCGACCGGAGCAATTATCGAGGCCAGGGCTTCCTTCGAGGGGTAGGTATTTACGGAAACGGAAGTCCTCTCCCGGTCCCAGAGACAGCCCGAGTACAGTAGTTTCCCGTTTCCGTCGAGGTCGACCCGGGGATAGTCCGCGGCTGAATATTCCGCGACGAGCTCTTCCGCCGAACCTCGGCGCGTGTCGCGAATAAGATCCGGGTTGTCGATAGGCATCAGCGATATCGTCGACGAGAAGCAAGGACCCCCAGGCGGTACTCTCATCGGCTGCTGATGACTCTCCTCGAGGACGCGACGTTCCAGGCTGTAGTCCGTTTCCTCGGTGAGGGTCTGCTGTGGTCGCTGAACGTAGCTCAGGTTCAGGGAGACCGGCGGCTTCGAGAACTCGCTGAAGGAGGTCGTCTCGGTATTGTCGTTTTTTCGGCGCGTACTCGCACTCTCCGGCGCGCCGTTGTCCGGGACACCATCGAGCGGCGCCGAGGACTTGGACTCCTTGAAGGGCATACGCCTCAGACGGATGAACAGGACGAGTATGATGAGAAGAATGAAGAGTATGAGGACGACCAGGGCGGCTGAGATACCGGCAATCTGGCCGGATCCCAAGGTCGACATTCCGGCGGTCCTGAGGGATACGTTCAGGGTGAAATTACCCTCGGCTGTCCCAGCGCGATTCTCTGCCATGCACAAGAACTCACTGGAGTCGTCCTCCTGAGCATTTGTCAGAACGAGGGTGCTCTTCTTGCGAAATTGTCCCACCTCGTAGATGATTATCTTCTGGAAGCTACTGAAGGAGGAGTGATTCGCGAGAAGACGACCGTTCCAGTACCATCTGATATGAGCTGGTGGTATGGCGCTTACTCTACAGACTATGCTGGCGTTCTCGCCGATCGTCGCTTCGCTATAGGGACTCGCGATAAGGAGGACAGGACGGCAGGCGAAGTCGTCAATCGTGAGGTCGGCGAATGTCTTGTCCGCGATAAAATCGGGTTTTTGACAACGGGGCGTCACGAGGGTCGGTACGTTGTGCTTAACCAGCCACATCTTCATGTCGCGCAGATGACAGTCGCATACCCAAGGATTGTCATGGAGCTCGATACTCGTGAGCTTCTTCAGCGGGTCAAACGTGCCCGGGTGAAGCGTACTGAGACCATTGTTATTGAGCTTGAGACTCTCCAGTAGATCCAGGCCTTGGAACGCGTTCGACTCGACCTCAGAAATCTGACTGTTGGATAGGTCCAGCTTGACGAGGTTCGTCGTGTTCTTAAAGGCGTACGAAAATACTTTGTATATGGGGTTGAACGCGAGGATGAGATCCCTGAGAAAAGGGACGTCCGCGAAGCAGGCGCCCGGTACTCCGCTCAATAGGTTATTGCTCAAATCCAGCTCGACGAGATTAGTCAAACCGGCCAAAGCCTTGTTATCGATTCGGTCGATATGGCAACCGCGTAGGTATAGCCTCTGCAAATTCGTCAGATGTAGCCGTATAAAAATATTGCTCGGCAGCACTCTGATGTCGTTGCCGCTTGTGTCCAACACTTGGGTCTCCGGATCGATCCACTCGGGTATACCAGTCAAGGAGCGATCTATGCACTCCACCGTACGTTTCCCACTCTTCCATTTGCAGGAACAGTCGTCGGCGCACTTCTCACCGAACACAATGATAAACATAGCTGAAGCGTACAGTAGGGGTAACAGGTCCATGGTGTTTCACGTTTATCTCGTATCGCTCACTCTCGTTCTTTATCTCTGGGCTCTCCCTTACGTGCTTCGCTGGATGGAAAACATTTTCGCGTGCCTCGCCTCCACGGAGCTCCAACGAGAGCCCATTTTTCTCTCCCTCGATCTCTAACCCTTTCTCTCTCTCTCTCTATCCCTTTTTTCTTCCCTTATTCTCACTCCTCTCTCTCTCTCTCACTCGCAGTCACCCTCGTAACACTCCCAGACCCTAAGTCCCCAGCGTCCCCTGCGTCTGCTTGCTTCGTCCTTCTCACCCTTCACAAAAATTACGCACACTCACTCCAGTCCGTCGTCTCTGCACCGGAGGCTAATTATGTAAACGAGGCGGATCAAGCGGTCCCGAATCATCCGTCCGTGACTCGTCATATCAGCACACGTCATATTACGTGGAGAAAGGTTAAAAATTATTCTCGAGCAACTATAAAGCGAGACGACACATCAGAAAAGATCACAGTTAGCGTTCGACCCCGGCGACACCATAATACCCCGTCACATTTAACACAAGAAGACAGGACACAAATTCCACACACGCGATCAGGATACACGGCACTCTTTCTCCTTCACAAATTTCTTTTCTCTTCCTCTCTGTCTTTCAATTCTGTCCAAGAGAACGTCGTAGCTTCGCTAACGTCTCGTCGTCGTAGAGTCAAGATGAAAAGAATCACCACCGTCGTACGGTCTCGCGCGGCGACACTCTCGCCTCGGGACGATGAAAAGGAGACGCCAGGAGAGTCCCGATACTCGTCGTGTTCCACGTCCAGGTCGGCAAGTCCTCGTCGGGACAACGCATTATTCAAAGGGCGCACGCGAAACTGCAGCAGCGCACGGGAATTTCTCGCAAAACGAAAAAGAAACGCCGAGCCGAACTAGGGCGCACCCTTCTCGCCAGCTATACCAACGTAATTCCACCCCTGGCTCGAGCGCCTCATGTTCTCTACCAGAGAGTTCGCCCCACCACCGCAGTCCTTTGCGCCCCTACCTTCTGCGCGCGCATCCGGTCGACGCGTATCGAATGCTACGTCACACCGAAATATACGGCTATTTCCCAAAGTGTTTAAATGCACTGCCGGGGATTACGGTTAACGATATTATTCGACGTTTGTCTTTACACCGTGAATGGCTGTACAGTGGCTACTACTGCTGCCAGCAGTACCATTGCCAGGCGGCACGAGCGATAACAGAAATAATGTATTTGATAGACCCGCTCTCCCTGAGAATTTCCTTTCTTCGGGTTTTCCAGCGTGGGGAAAATCGCCATAACCGTAGAGCGTGGCGAGATGGGAAGGAGAGAGAGGGGAATCAGGGGGGAGTGAGAGAGAGCGTAGGGGAGAAGGGAGCGCTGGAGGGAGAAAAAGAGATACACCAAACGAGTAGGAGAGGCGTAAAGCGAGACGAAGAGCAAGACAGGGCGCAGCAGAGAGAGTGGGAACGAAGGAGGATGATTACTGGTGAGCATTCGGGATGGCTGGATAGCGGATCCGCACCGTGGAAAGCTTAAGGCGCACCAGGGGACAAATTGTTCTCGAAGGGCCTTTTAGTCCTAATCGGCAGCCCGAATCGATTTTACTTCTCTGCTAGTGTCTGTTGACGGGACTACTCAAAATACCTGGGGCCTGTCGCGTCGTAAGGACGATAAAGTTAAGTCTGAGCTCAAGCCAATCGGCCATCACTTAATATCAGAACCATCCTTTTACCTTGATGCCGTTCGACGTTTGACGTTCTCCATCGGAGGGATCCTTTATTCGTACTTCTTTTTTTTTTATGTCTCTTTATTTGTCTTCTGTCTCTCTATAACTCTCGAGCCGTCTAGCCAGCAACACTTGCGTCTCGCGCGCTCGACTATTTAAGCTATTGCTGAAAATCAATAAGCACGGCAGTGCCATGCTTCCTAGAATATTCTGTAGCTTTTCGACTTGTTACCGGAACTCAGCGTTGATTTTGCACTTACCAGGGATATGACACACCTCAGGTATGTCGAGGAACTACCTCCTGTTGCCCCATCAATTTTTCACGAGCCTCGCCGGCAATGTTTGACCGACGCCATTAAAAGTGCGACGAGACCGAACGATAAGCGGACGATTTAGGTTGTCGCGCAGCAAATATTGACTGATACACGTAAATCATACAATGGCGACATACTGGAGCAACAATAAAAAAATGTATACGTGGAACAGACGCCCATGGGAGTTCTCGAATTACAAAATCACGAATCTCTCTCTCTCTCTCTCTCTCTCTCTCTCTCTCTCTCTCTCTCTCTCTCTCTCTCTCTCTCACTCCAACGTACACACGGTCTGTTGTCAAACGTGCTCAGCGGCGCCTCGTTACTGTTTATTCAACGTAACATCCCGCAATTACTCACTTAGCAAATATAGCGCATTATCTCGAACCAGGTGAAGATTCATCATTTACAATAACATTCCACCGATATATAGTCCTCTATGATTTCTTTCATTTTCACGAAAAACCTCCGACCTCCGTCCGTCCACTTCAAGCTCCTACTTCTTTTCATCGCCCCATTTTCCCTTTCTCGCCTCCATTTTCTTAACTCACACTCATTATCGAACCGCTAAAAGATGCAGTATGTACGTTACACGTGTACGTGGTCCACATGGAAACGCCATGTGCCAAAGTCAAAAATAGTCGTGAAAAGAAAAGAAAAATTCAACGACGGTCGAACTTAAGACCGTCGTTTTCGCTCGTGTAAGTCGACGACGCTTTACATGATAATAATGAACAAGCGCTTCTACGGTTACAGAGGACGTCGATCGATACCTCAATGATTTCATTTGTCACTTTCAGACCCTCTCGCAAACCAATTCCGTAATACAGGGAGTCGACGTCCCTTGACGCGTTGAAATTAACAGAACGATACTCGAAGCGATATCGGTGATTGATACTGCTACTTTGCATTCCGGTTTTCTCCCATCTATTTACAAAAGTGACTTTCGATTCAACCGCCGAGCTTCTCCGGTTATGCACGCTCGGATACACAGGAAACACAATACGTATCTTGTGCGTTCGTTTAAATGCCGGAAGCCCGATGATGCTTAAAGGCATTCAGTGTTCCGAGATATTCAACATGCAAATTTCCACGGACCTTCGGTGAGCTCGCGACGATCTGCTCGTGGTTACATTTTTTATGGCAAGAATAATTGTCCGCTCGTAATTCAACTGTTATGGTGATTACGCCGATCACGTTGATTTATGTAACGTCATGAATAGATAAATCGATCGGACAACGTACTGGAACTTGTCGGTGCTTCACGTGACGTTTGACAGTTCAATAATCGAGCAAATGAAAATTCCTTTGAGATACCAAATACAAGGACACGTGCTCCTCATAAATTTATGATACAACTGATTGATTACTCTGTGATTAATAGCACGAACAAAAGATCATATCGAATTGTCAAAGATTAACATGATAATTTAATAGTAGTTCTGTTATCGATTACACAATTATGTATGATGATTGACCTGTTCGTTTGCTCTTTGTATCGGTGGCAGTATAACTCTTAAACCTTAACACGAAAGTCGTTGACTTTACCGCTTAACCCTAATTCCTACATAAACAAGGACTAATACCCACTAAAACTGCCTGACCCGTGAACCCCTGGTTCTTAGGAAGAATTGTGATAAGCGATTCCCACTGAAATTATGACGGTTCGACCCTCCAACCTAACACGAAGGTTGAACGGTGATAATTTTGAAAAGTAAACTCGACAGCGACGGGGTTAACGGTATAAAATTTTGTAAAAAAAAAATTTCAAAATTCCTATCCCCTGTCTCTACTCTGGCTGAGTCAAGTGGCTCCATCTTGACTCTGCCACGATATAGCGAACTAATTTGACAAGTAAAGCCACCGCGTACACATAATTAAATCGATTTTTAAGAAGGAAATTATAAAGTTTACAAGAAATAATTTTAAATACGTATTCCCTTGTGTCCTGAGTCTGACAGAGTCAAGTGGCTCCATCTTCGTGACGCACGACAACGTAAAAGAGTTTGACAAGTGAAGCTACCGTGCGCAGATAATTAAATCGATTTCCTCATCGACGCCGCTGTAACACGTGATAATTTCAACGTCGCGGCGATAACGAGATAAATTAAGGATTCGCAAGACGAGATTGCATTGATGTTAAATATTTTCGAGGCAATTACGACGCTAATTGAGATTGCCATAATACAAGGTACAATATTTCAAGAACGCTACTCTGACAAGTGGAAACACTGAATGCCCGGAGACCTTAGATGTAAAATTAAAACGCTTCTCCTACTATCGTGCCAAGTTCTCGAGAACAATGATTTCACCATGAAACGTTAATAACGTATCGATTGGATCGATCTAAAAGAAAATTACACGCGGTATATGCATAGTGGCGACATTTACGATTCTTTAGTAACATAATATCAATACCTAGAGCGATTTTCAACCTCGAACGCGTCACTGTCCCAAGGAAACGGACAATAGGTACTTTAATATAGGATAGCCAATAAAATAACGCCGCAGCGCGGTTCGTTTGCAGCCGTACGATAAAATATTCACGTGCGCGAGTGATAACGTTAAAATTTATCGCAGCTTCGATATTCGTAGCAGGAAAATTTCTCTTCGTCGTCGACAATCCGACTTTCCGCTTGATAGTCCAACGACGACACTGTCGCCGCGTTGAAAACTTCATCTTCATTCTTTTCTTCTCTCTCTCTCTCCTAACCAGAGGAACCTCATAATGGATGCTGCCGAAAGGCCGGGACAAGATGACGAGGACAGGATTCGCTGCGGGCAATAATCAGAAAAATCAGAGACGTACGACAAAGTGTCAGTGGTATTGAATCAGAATTTTATTGAAGGAAAGAAAGCACCGGCGTTCCTCCTTTCCACGGTGAAAATAAAATTTGGACAGAGTTTACGTCAGAGTGGGCTTGTCGCTGAATAATGAAGATCAAGGACAAGTAAGACCAAAGTGTAATGCCACTTCGTGACGAAAGTCGGCCAAGCCCATCTTTACAAATTGGAAATAAACATAGTTTACCTGGTAGAAAAAGAAAAAGAAAATTCAATATCTCTTGTTTTTTTATTCGCTTCCTCTTTTTTTTTCCTTTTCTTTTCTTTTATTATTCCTTCCTTCGGTTTCCTTCCTTGCTTCCGCTCGTAATTGTCATTCGCGCTTAAGCGGCTTTACGTTATACACACACACAAACACTCTGCCCCCTATTGTTTTTCCACGATAGCGTGTGTGCCTTGACGATAACGTACAATTAAAAGCTATTCTTAATTCGCATTGGGATTTCAAAAAAAAATACAGAAAAAGAAAAGTACGACAGAGTAGTAAGAAATGTGGAAAAGAAAAAAAAGATAAGAAATTGCGTAAAAAGGCGTATGCGTACGATAGAGCGCGTGGCACTTACGTGAGTGTACATGCGTGCGTTTGCATGTACACATGTGTAATACCGGGAGGGGGCACGTATTTTTACGTGCGTAACGCGCCAGGTTTTTCTTTCCTTTTTTTTCGACAAAATTTCTCTTCCCAACGATCCGCCCGAGAACGAAAGCCCCGTTTGACCGCAACCGCGAGGATTTCAGGCATCACCGAGTCAGGTGGAATTCCCACACGGAATACAGTGGATCAAAGAGGAACGTACAACGTCCCCCAGTGCCTCCACAGATAGCAAATGAAATTACCGGCGTCGCAGTCGGGAGGCTGGCACGTGATATTCCCGTCACCCATATCCGAACGCATCGCCGAGAAAAGCGATGCGCGTTAGAAGGCCGAAACCAAAAAAAATTTTCCTTCCATCCAAAGCATCGAAAACGAAAAAAGGTTGCGACAAGAGTTAAACGAGCGCGTGTAGTGATTTGAAAAAAATTAGCATTGCGATCGGAAGCGTCGGTATTGAGAAATTAAAAAGAGAAAGAAAAACCTAAAAAAACAAACATCGGTCCATCCAATCCAGACTCGACAATGAATCCAGTCGCGAGATCGTCTCCGCGAAACGTCCCAAAGTACAATTACGAAATTCGCACAATTATCTCTCGGTTTCCCTTTATCTCGAAAT
The DNA here is from genome assembly GCA_030142655.1 of Trachelus tabidus. Taxonomy (NCBI): domain Eukaryota; kingdom Metazoa; phylum Arthropoda; class Insecta; order Hymenoptera; family Cephidae; genus Trachelus; species Trachelus tabidus. The sequence continues at coordinate 822,320 of JARQTI010000781.1, read as the reverse complement.
TCCTTTCATCGTTCTCTCTCTTTTTTTTTTGGTATTTTTAAAACAATTTTTTCGCTTTTTTTTTCTTCTTCGCTGCTCTTCTCCACAGGAGTCTAGACTTCACTCCTCTTTTAATTATCGCGCTGCGCACCGCGCCGCATTAACCTTCGCACACATTTTCACGCTCTTCGGGTTAACAATTTTCCATTGTTTTTCTTTTTCCGACTCTTTTCTCTCCGTTTTCCTTCGCCCCTCCGACTCGAGCAACGTCACAGCGGGGGGCGGAGGGGCACTGCGCGTCACGCACACTGGACCCCTAAGAAGATCGATGCAACGACAAACGTTATTTTCGCGAAGGAGTAGTCGGACGACGGAGACAAAAGTCACGCGATGCCCAGATACTTATTTTTGACTGTTATTCGGTTCCTCCTTCGCGCACTCGTGCTGTCCAGTGAAACGCACGATTTATCTAATTCAACTTACAAAGCAGCCCCTGCACCCGGTCTTCGTGGGGGGGGGGGGCCTTGCTTTATCTATCGCTGACAAAACCCATACTCGTTCACTCCCTCTCACTCGTACCGTACGACATTCGCTCATTCTCTCTCTCTCTCTCTCATACGCGCACTCAGATACTCGCTCGTTCACGCACCGCGTACTCGGCCCGTACCCACATTACGCATACGCACCACACGCACTCGGCATTCGCTCTCACACACAGGATAATTACAGGACAGTTTCCTGACGCTTGCACACTCGCGCGAGTCACGCGTCTACAGGAATATCCTCCCCTTGCACTCTCCAAGGACAGTTTGACACCCCCTTAGGAACTTCACTTGGAAATTATGTTTCGCGTGGGAAAAACGAAAAAAAAAAAAAAGATACACGAGGAGACGGTGTTGTTCGATTTTCATTGTTCTCCCCTCCTTTTCCTTCTTTCGACAACGCGTACGCGAGGCACGAGGACGGGCTAAGGTACGTTAGCAGTAACAACGGCAGTAAGATTAACGATAATAACAACGAGATAATGACGTCTTACGCGGTCTGATCGAAAGGTAAATAAAAGTAGGGGGGGGGGGGGGCAAGGGGGCAAGAAAAAAATGGCCTGCCCGTTACACGAAGTGAAAAGGGGAGAACGCGCAATAATTGAGCGCGTGTCGCGGGAACATGTATCTCCTTCGTAGATCTTTGTTCGACGAGTCCCTCTATGCGTTACGTCGACGAATTTTTTTTTTTTCCGGGCTCGAGTGAATAAGGACGCCTCTCGTTGTCGGCGTATAGCGTGAAACCGTGGGAAATAAAAATCGACTCCCACGCACATAAATATATATATATATAATATATGTGTGTGCGTCGTATACACATACTTTTTGTTTTCATCAGAGATTTTCCATTAAAACGTAAATTAATGGGGAGTTTTTTCTTTTTTCGTTTTTTTTTCTCGTGCACACGATTTTCGAAGTTAATTTGTCGTGTACGAAAAAGGGAAACAAAAAAAAGTGAGAAAATCGACACACCACACTCGATACACACGCACGCACGGGCGGCCGGTTGCCGCTCGACACCCGATTACTAATTTACACCACATTGTAAGATCTATTGGCTCGTTTTCTTGTGTGTGTTATTTTTTTAAACTTCTTTCCTCCCTCAGCCTCCACGCAAAAACTGCACGCGCGCTCGTTCGGTCCAGATTCGCGACGACGAAAATATTCAATTCGATCCTGCAACAATGTTCGGCTCTCGCTGCGTCGGCTCGCACCGCTTATTCTTATCCCGTTGCGCGAAGTGTTTCCCGCAGTGCCAGGACGCATTTTCAAAAAGAAAAAAAAAAAAAATTAATCGACAGAGACGAAAAGCTCTCGTCAAATTTTCACTATTTTTCTTTCTTAATTTGGGATCTTCCGGTCATTGCCAATGGTACTACTGAACAATTTGACCGCCCCCCCCCCCCGCCCTCTTCACCACCAATCCTTCCCTATATACAGTTATATCACCAGAATCGACAGTTTGATAACGTCCAGTGACACAAGATCTGAAAGCACCAATGATCGCCAGGCAAAAAAAAGCTTCTCCGCGGTCTGTTCCAGCCTTCACGAATGTCCAGTGCGAGTTTAACCATACAAAACCAAAAGTGCACCTAGCTGGAAGCTCTTTTCCTTTTTTTTTTTTCGACGATCATAAGACTTCCAATTGTCCACGCAATTTTTCGTCATCTTCGATTTCGCGTTCTGTGCAGTTTGCGTCGAGGTTTCAATGTCAACGAATAATACGGTGGTGCGGATCGACGAAGGAAAAAAATGATCGATGCAGTTTTCGATTCGACGATTTTGACATGTTTTTTTATCCTCTCTCTCTCTCTCTCATACACGCACACACACACACACACACATTCCCGTTCGCATTCCATGCACACGCACTCTTCGTAAACCGAGATACATCGTTAAAAAAAAAAAAAAAAAAAAAAAATTCGGCGGTGACCACAATTACAGAAGAGTATTGGATTACAATCGATGTCTCGCGTGTAAAAGGAGCACTCGGAGTTCGAGTGCGACCTATGACCTTTGTGCACCGTAGGATCCATAAGAGGGATGGGGTGGGATGATTATGACATAATGAGGATCAGGAAAAGGGAAAGGGGGAAGGTTGGGGGGGGTCATTGGTGGTCGGGTCTACGTATCGTAAATTTTTTGGGAATAAAAATATGATACCACATGTGAGACCCACTCTCGATACACGCATGTACGCATATCCATCGAGCGACATCTGTATCCCGCGGATCCGGTAAGATCGTCACGTGTCGTCGACGTTATTGGCAGATAAAACGTTACGCTGTCGCCATAACCCTAAAGTGGTGATAAGTATAGCGATTACTTTTCATACTCGATAAATCGTTCGCTGCCAAATCGTCGTGTCCAGTGGGTTTTCTTAGTTTTTTTTTTCACGGAAGATACAGAGACACGCGGGAAGAGAGCGACGAAGCTCCTTCGTCCTTAATAATTTCTATATAAATGAAATCGCTCGTTATCTCCCATACTATCATTCCATTTCTATGAACATACTTCTCTCTCTCTCTCTCTCTCTATACATATAACAGAACATCTACCACAATACGAGCATCGTCTCGTATTTATCATGGCAAGTGTCTCGCGTAGCGATCAATGAGACTTTGCAGTTAGAGAATCGAAAGAGTCAATTCCGTCGCGTTCAGAATGTAGACGGTTATCGCTTCACAAATTCGTCTAACGCAACGGTACAGTTTTCACATTCTCCGTTATGTACACCCATCGGTGATATTGGCGAAACGGGGGCGGGGGGGAAAAGAAAAAAGGACACCCTATATATACGAAATCGTAGTTTACATCGTGGTACCTAAGAGCGTTACGATTTACGTGACGATCGTCGCACCGCAGATTCCTTACCGATTCTCACGAATCGTTGAAAGAAGCTCGCGAGTAGCGATTAGCAGTGACAATGAAATATCGTGCGTTCGTAAATAAACAATTTAAGGGTCGTTTAGAAGCGTACGAATAAATGCCGATACGCCTCGAGACCGATCGACGTGCCTGGTTTTAATGTAAAAATCGTCAACGTAAGTATAAATCAATAATAATCTCATTGCATCCTTGTGGCCTGAGGTAACATCTTGACCGGAAGTCCGCGTCGAGAATAAAACGTTCGTAGAACGGTTTTGAGAACAGTTCGTCGAAGATCGCGAAGGTTTGCAAAACCCAAAGGCCCGAGTATCTCGTATTGCGTTTAGTTGTCGAATTGAGCGAAAGCGACGCGGGTTCGAAATTTCTTTCGGCTTCTCGTCGATCAACGGGCTTCTTCTCGATCTGCGATAGATCCTCGTGTCTCAGAGTCGGTCGCACCGATCGCGATCTAGATCGACGAGGACACACCTTCGAACGAGGTTCGATTACGCTCGACCGTTTCGATACTCAGTTCCATGAAGTTTCGCGAGATTTTGCCTGTACCTTCTCTCCTGATAAGAGGGTTCCGGCCCTGGCTGGGCGCGTCGCGTTTTACGCGAGCCTGGCCCAGACCCGGGGGTTCCCCCGATTAGCGCGCCGGACTTCCATTAAATATTATCATGTATATCGCAACGTTCTGTCATTTAGTTCCTGCACGCTCGAGAGCCCACTGGAATCTATAAATAGTTCACGAGAGTGCTTGAGCACCGATCGGTAGGAAATCTTTTTCATTGTCGCTGCGTCGCACTCGCGAGAGGTCGATATCGTTGATCGACCTCAAGAAAGATGACGATCTTCGCAAGAGCAAAAGTTATCCGAGTACATTTTGCGAGATCGCCGTAAATGGTATGGCTCGTGGTTACGTTCGATTTACATTTCTTTTTTTTTTAATCCAGACGCATTATTTTCTTATCCCGTTCGCCTCGATCACAAAACGCACTACTATTGCCTATTGTTGTGTACGAAGTTCATTCCATAAGTCTAGGTCACGTAGGCTGGTGGTGGGCAATCCTCGTTAATCATTTTAATTTCTTTTCCTTCACCAAACTGCCTCTGTCCTTTGGAACTTTATTTAGCCTGCGTTGTATTCGTAAACTGCACTGGGGTGACACCGAAATGTCCTTTTGTTTCTTTTTTTATATATTCTTTAACTTAATTGCGCGTCGCTGTACAGTTTTTAATTCACGGCAACGTAGAACGAATAATGATAATCAACCGGGGGGAGGGATCCGTGAAGCTTTTTACAATATATTTCTCATTTATCTGCTGTTTACGTCGGCTGGTCAATGTTTCGTCGTCTTCGCTGATCGACGTTAGCAATCTTGCCGACCGAATGGCATCACTGTATAATCACTGTCAATTAAACGTCTTTTCATTCGCCTCGAGAATGGCCTCAGTTCCGCGGCGCGACGCCTCGCTCCGCCGTGTATACATTTATTTTCACGATCGGCCATTATCGTGCTACCGCGAGGAGTCACGATTTTTTCATACAAATATCGCGCTCCCGGTTCTCGCGAATATATTTCCAGTGGCATTGCTTCACATCGCATTACGATCAACTAAGATTTCGAACGTCGCCGAATTGCCCTGTCTCTCGTTATTCGTGGATAACGTGGACGAGCGGAAAATAATTCGCATTGTCTTTTCCCTCTTCGTTCGCTGAACGCGATGAGAGAAAAAGTTACGCGCGATCCCCCTCCCCCCCCCCCTTTCTCGCGAATCCCACCAGCCAGTTATTTATAAAAATAATTGTATAAAACTAGTCAATTTTACAACTTCTGATTCTCAATCACAGTACCGTAAAAAATCCAATCGTAATCGAATAAAAAAAAAGAAGAAGAATTCCAACGAGCAAGAAAACGAAAAAAGAAAACAAAATGATGATACAGGTCGTGGAGAAAATTAAAGAAATAATTATCACTCGAGTAAACTGAAAAAGAAACGTCTGTTTGAAAGTGATTTGAATTCTCAGAGTTGTATGACAGTGTTAGGCAACAAAATCAAGCCACAATCAAATTGGTAAGGTCGATGTAAAGTTCGGAAATGGATGATTGCACAGAAATCCAAAGGAAATGAGTAACCAAATATCTTTTCTCTTTAAATGTCTTTCATATACTCGTGCTGAAAGTGAACAACGTATCTTAGGAATGCGCAGTGAACACTGAAACGTCTTTGTTATCAACAACAGATCTTCCTTGCGTATCGGACATACGAGTTAGATTATATTATACCGTGTTCACTTACAGGGAGAAAATGGTTAAGGGGGGTTGGAAAAAATGTTGAAAAGCGGTTGTATAAAAATTTTCTAATAAAATGACTGCGAAGGGGTTTGAATGTTATGTATGCATTGTAAAGGGGTAAATTGTGGGGGACGAGAGGGCTCGCGTTATATTTACATTCACGTTAAAATGCAATGATCGATAATTACGTTAATTCTCATGGTTGTTTTTTTTTTCCTTTACACATTGTGCTCTTGATGATGGCTTGACTCTGGTTCACATTAGTATATGTACATGTAAATGTATTTATGTACAATGACTCGCATCGGCGCTCAAGTCACTTCGATCGCCGAGTTTGCCGAGCGCGAAGCGGATGATTATTTTATGTTCAGTATACCTTATTTACAAGTAACTCAATTTTTTTTTTCCTTTGCTTAATACGATGATAATTGTAATTTTTCCATTCTCCTACTCGGACCATTCTCTCTCTCTCCCCCCCTCTCTTCCCTCTCTCTCCCTCCTACCCTTTAATCTAAATGTTTGTAGCACTGTTAGTCTTTTTTTTTACACTGCTAAACACACCGTGTCGACTGTCTTCAGACTTAAGTAACTTTTCACTTCCTCTGAGTTCGAAGCATATCGACATAAACATCATACGTACGAGTCACAATCACTTTTTCCCACTCTCAGCATCCTTTGAGCGCTTCTCATAGCTTCCCTTCGATTGCTTTTCGAAACTACTTGGACACGTTACCCTCTTCCATGCTATTATTGTCTTCCGGTCTTGTCACGTACAAACTGGGATCTATCACCTTTGGAATCGGTTTTATTTCAGTTCCGAGCTCTTGCTCGATGCGGTGCAGGGCGAAACGATCCTCGTAGGTGATTAGGTTAATTGCAATACCTAAATGTCCGAATCGTCCTGAGCGACCGATACGATGCAGATACGTCTCTGCCATTTTCGGAAAGTCAAAGTTGATCACAACGTTCACGGCTTGTACGTCGATACCACGAGTGAATAGATCGCTGCACACCTGTAAAGTATAACAGTCGTAATTTCTTGTATCGAGAAACTCTTCGGCTCGTTATGATAATATTACGCAAACTCTAATGAAATTATGAACCTAATAGTTTCGCTTTGCAGCGTGCTAATGCAATTTCACCCTTTTTCCTATCCCCCGTCACATCATCCGATTAACTTTTCGAATAACTTTAAACACGTTTAAGTATATTTATACCAGAGTTACGAGATACGGAGTGATCAAATGACGTACTCAATCATTGAATAATCAAACAGATAAAGTATTCAGTTTATAGAACGTTTCAGATTAATATTCAATATGTCGTAAAATAATATGTCTATGGATATAATGGGAAATGATTTAATTAGTGACTCTTCGTTATACCTCTGATGTTTATTATCAGGAAACGCTATAACGAATATGGTTGATTGGCATATAATGGCCGTAACATCGCGATTAGAGGAGTATAAAGAACTTAATTGGATAAACAAGATTTGAGCAGTATACTTTGATATGCGTAATAAACAATATGTGCTCTGTCATGGGTTTGGTATATACGCGGAGTACGCTTCGTTATTACACAGTGAGAATAATGAAGAAAAACTTTTGATCAACAAGGCGTTGTGCCAATAGCCTTAAATTGTATGCAATCTGCGTTTGGCGTTATGGGAGAGAACGTTGATTTCAATGAGAATAGAGCTTAAAGGAAAATATATTTGTCGTATCAAACTCACCAGATTCCGGCATAATCCTGCACGGAAATCGTGAAACACGCGATTTCGGTGCGCCTGTGCCATTCTCGCATGTATGTAATAACAACAGTATCCAAGATCTGTTATCTTCTTGGCCAGCAATTCAACACGTTGCGTCGAATTGCAGAAAATTATGCTCTGCGTTATTTGCAACTAAAATAATCGAACGTGAGGCATTGAATTATTTTTTTTTCTCTACACTAAAGGGGATTCATTATATGTTAATGAATCGTGACACTGTCTAATGAGTGGCGATGAAAATAATAAATATAACTTACCTTGGAAAATAACGTGTTAAGGCAATGAACTTTCTGGCGTTCCTGTACAAAGGCGTAGTACTGTGTCACTCCTTTTAGAGTCAACTCTTCCATTAAATTAATTTCATATGGTTCGTTCAAGTGCTTCTCCATGAATTGCTTTACCGTCAGAGGAAATGTCGCTGAATACAGCAATATCTGACGTTCCTTTGGTAATCTAAAGAAGATCGAAAGTTACGTCGTTAAATAATATCGCGTACTCTTTTTATAATTCAAATGCTGGAATAAATTATAATTTTTAATAATTGTTGAGTTGATATTATACCTGGAAATAACGTGGTCTAACATCCCCCTAAAGTCTTGAGAGAGAAGCTTATCAGCTTCGTCCAAGACCAAAATTTTGCAATTATCCATATTGGCAACATTTTTATCCATGAGATCAAGGATTCTTCCTGGCGTTGCTATTATCACGTGTACTGCAAAGATATTGTAACATAAGCATAAATAATGACATGTTAATTCTAAAAATACAAAGTATTGATGTCCAGTATCTTCATCGATACCATAAGTTATCGAAACAGAGATAGGTCCATGGCGAAACAACATGACGATGAAGACAATTTAGTGTTACACAATGTTCAGGCAATTCTTTCGAACACCACAAACCTTTTTGATAAATCCTCATGATGTCATCGCGCAAGTTCGTTCCGCCAGTAGTTACCATCACCTTTACATCCATATGCTTTGCAAGTTCGATACATATTTGCGATGTCTGCAGTGCCAACTCTCTGGTAGGGACTATTACCAATGCTTGTATAACGTCTATTTGTGGGTCAACCTGCGAGGAAAAGTTGGTTTAAAAAATGGTAATTACATCATATAGGATAGTATAGAGAATAATATTGCGGTAGGCGCCTATGTACCTGCTCGAGTACTGGGATTGAATATGCTCCAGTCTTGCCTGTTCCATTCTTAGCGCGCGCCAAAATGTCTTTGCCAGAAAGTGCAATAGGAATACTAGCCTCTTGAATTGGAGATGGCTTTTCCCAACCTTTCTCGAAAATTCCCATAAGCAATTCGCGCTTCAGACAAAATTCCTCAAATTCATTACCACGTGTGTCCGTGACATCCTATAATATATCAAGGTATTGATTAGTGAAATGTTCTAAATACAAGATTGATCGTTTTTATTAGATCAAACATTTACAATCAAGTAACAAGGAATTTATTTACTTACACTTGTCTTAATACGTTTGTCCTTGGGTGGAATTTTTAGTTTGGCTTTCCAACCTACATCATCAGTTTTCTCTAAGTCTGCCTTTGTACCCAGACCAGAATTCAGCATGTGATTAGAATTTATATGAGTTTCGGTCATCATATTGCAAACAATGCAGCGTCTCTATGTTCTGTAAAGAAAAATGTTCTGATAATTAACATTTTTTTTCATATTTATTTCTGACAGAACGATTTTGAACATTCTACAAGGATATATCTAAAATGTTAGAGCTGCGATTTGCTAGTCATGAATTGGAACAATAGAAAATAAAAATAATGCTAAGTAATAATATACTTCTGTATATTACACATCACACTGTATTCGATTTATTAAATATTATCATGTTAATTAAAGAGGAGAAATACATTTTACTTATATTGCATGCGACTACATAACATATTTATATAAATGAATATACTAAGAACCAAAAAAGTATAAATTAAATATTAAATACTATTGGCAGTTTGAAAACTGTGCTTTAAGTTTATAACAGTCAATGTATGATCAGAGTTACAATTCATAAATACTTTATTCAAATGAATGTTACTCTTTCAAGAGTTCAAACGGAACTTTCAAATATCACTGAATACTGCTGCTTGGAGAATGAAAAAAAAAATAACAAACAGTGTCGAAGGTATTGAAATTTAACAGCTTCACCTTTGTTCAATACAGTAAGTTTGATTTGAATAGTTTTTACATATTGGAAGCCATACAAACTCAGGATTAAGTTCTTGGAACACTGTTATTTATACAGTCTTCATTCCAATAATGAAAGTGACATTGAAGATGTCGTTCTTTCCCATGTAACATTCGAATATAACATTTTTCAAAAATTCTATCTTACACATTACCATTTAATAGTATAAACAAAGAACAAATTCCTTTTATAAATATCAATGAAAAAAGCACAGGTATAAAAAACTTCTTGAGAAAATTCAAAAATCTTGAAATAAAGTTTTAATTAAATAATTATTGAAGATTAAGATGAAAGTTCAACTAATTACTGGCATTGTCCAAGTTTAACAGTTCGGAGCAAACTATCATCACAAAAACATCGACGTCGTTATCAACGATCAGATGCTACAATTTAATTGGCTGATTTGATTCTGTAATTAATTTTGGATTATTTCTAACGAACATTAATAATTAGCGTGAGATAAACGTCATCCGAAATATCGAATTTTAGCAAGGATGAAACTTTATCAAAATAAAATAAAATTTTTATGGAAGCGACGCCGAATAACACTAAGATGTGGCAGGACGCGGCGAATATTTGTCGAACGTTCGTACCGTCCTGAATGCCTCGACGCCCGTTATACACCCGTATGGAAGAAGGAATAAGAAGACAACGAATAACTTGCTGAAATAAAAAACTGCCCAAATTTCGGCCTAACCTAGCCCGGTTAAATAAGAGGAAGAAAAGAGTAGTGAAATTGAAGAGACATACTGTGAATAAAAGAATTCTTCTGAAAAAATGGTAAAGCTATCAGGAAGCGTATAGCAGGATAGACCGACAGGTGAAGGATCGCGGAGACTAGGAACGATACCGTAAGCGCAAGTCCGATACAGTTCGCCGCGAAGCTCTAATCGGAAATACTTAGCGAGGAGACTGCACCCTTAACGAAAATGAAAATCTCTAATCTTATAACATTATGAAGACTACAAAACGCTCGCAAAGGCGATTCTACTTACCTCGAAATGGATGGATAGCGATGCTGAGCGAAGCACTTGATTGGGAAACAACACGCCAAAATGGCCGTTCCAATGTCAAGTTTTAGAATCCTGGCAGTGCGCTCTTACCGCGTTCTTCCCGTCAAAGCACTCCTTTATTCTTTCAGCTCGGAGAATTTGATACGCGCAGCGTGCGGCACTATTGTGTTTTTTTTCAATTAATATTTTCCAACTAACGCACTGCGTCAAATGCGGACAATAATTATTATCTGCGAATGTGCACGATGTGTGTCATGAACATGAAAGAATAAAAACACTCAGGCCAGAAACGGTACGATTGTGGCGCTAGTGGCGTGGCAATGTCTATAGAGTTCTATGACGAATCGGACGGCTATTGGCTGACGGATGCCGTTGTCTCTACGTTAGCTTCTTGTCCAATGGCTTCATCGATCGTCAGACTCCATTTGGAAAATCATAATAAGACATGGAAGCGGTTATTTCGAATTTTTTAAATTATACCACTTTTTGACGAATTTAAATCTGGTAAAAATATAAAAGATACTGAACAGACAATAGTTTTGTTAAAATATACAAATTGCAAGCGGTAATTAACATATAATCATTTGTACATTTATTGAATTGTGAAATGTATTGAATGTGAATTGTTGTTATGCAATTGAATATTAAACTTAATAATATGAAGATGTTTTAGTAGAATTATACTTAAATCTAATACATTTGTGTATATAGTATTTATTTATTAGACTTTATACTTATACTTAATTTTATATAAACTCAATAAAGTGGATAATTTAGAAGTTTCAGTTAAAAATTGCAGTACTGTTTGAAACAGCAGTTTATATTCAATTAAAACTTTGATCTCTTCTTTGTGATATTCTGTATTTACGACAGGCTTCAGGACAATGACGTTCTAAGTAACGTCTTTGAGAAAATGCTTTAAAACATACTCCACAGCGCCATTGCCATTGATGATGGTTCCTTGTACGTTGGTGGGCACGCAGGTTAGACCTGTAAGAATAAAATTCATGTACAGATAGAGTTATATTTAATGAACTCCTCTGTATCAAATATTTAACTTTACCTACCGATCAGCAAATGATTTGTGACATACAGGACATTCAAAAGGTCTTTCACCAGTATGAAGACGAAGGTGTCCTTTCAATACCCATGGTCGATCAAAACTTTTCTTACAATATGGACAATAGTGCATTGCTTTGTTGCGCTTCCAAGTTTGTGAACCATCAGTCTCAGCACATGACTTTTCATTATTGGAATTCTTCGCAGTTTCAACCAGTTTCTTATTTGGAGTTAAACATAATGTTGGAGACAAATTGTGTACATAAGTATTATTATAGTTTTCTGTGTGAACAGTAGAATTATCTCTCTTGTTAACATTTATATCCATAGCTGTCTTTAAGTTTTTTATTTCAAACTGCTTGGATAACTTTATATTCTGAAAACACGCTTTGTTGTTGTTTGATTTTGTTACTGTCTCTAGTTCAGTAGTCACTGTAGCAGAATTGCTTGGACTTGGTGCAGCTTCATTTTCTTTTGCAAAATCAAAAAGATGCAAACCCATCTCATCAGGAATGGATGTGTTCCATAACATACCATTATCCCTTTTAAAACTATAGCGAGTAACAATTGGAAGTCGTGGACATGTCCAAACATTATTTGATTTCAAAGACACTTCCTTGATTGGCACCTTTTTCTTCTCTGCCAGCGGCGGCAACCATGACATTGATAAATCCGGCTCTGAAAATTAATGTGTTAGACGTCTATTAATATATTAAAAACCATTTAACGCTGTTAAATGAAAATAAAAAAATGGATGCCGTAAATATTTGTCGAGTCAGTAAAATTTACTTTGAGCCAACAAAGGAATGATATAAAGGAGAAATACCTGTAGAATAATGATTTCCTTTTTGATACCTTGCCATTGATTTTATCAGGCAACGGGGCATTTTTGCACGCTAGGATTAAGACGTTAATACCGAAGTAATAATTCGAACGAAATTGAAAGAACGATGGCTACTTCACTTCATTCAGGATATGCCAAGATACAGCTGATGTGAGAGCAGCAAGCTTTTGTTTTTCGGTGATAAACCGAGTTGCAGAGATGTGCCATATAAAGCAACGCACCATAGATCAAAACGATCGTTATTAATTTTGAAATGTAATTAACAATGTTACATTAACATATTTATTTAAGGGGGGAGACTCGTTTAAAGTTTTTTTTCATTTTTTATTATTGCTTAAAAATTGATTTACCCTCCGAAGAATGTATTCCGGAAGATTTAAACCCAAAAAAAGATTCTAAAGATCTTTGAGAAGTCATCAAAGTGATGCGCTTGACACGCGCTGAGCGTAGGTACACGAGCGAAAAAAGTTAAGTCCGGAAACTTTAAACGCGATTTTCTCAAAACGTAAATTTTTCCGCGCCGGGGAATGTGATTCAGAAAGTAATGGGCCGATTTACTTGAAATTTTGCACAGATATTTTTTAACGCATCGGCTTCAACGCGAACCTAAAAATTTATTAAAATAACAATTATATATATGCTTTCTTACAATTTGTTTATAAAGAAAATAGATCATCTTTTTCAAAACGTTCACAATTTTTCATTTTCTGTTTTTTCTTTACTATATTCAGGTTCATGCCGAGTGGAAGAACTTACTTTAATAAAAAAATGTTGGTTTATTAATTTTAGTCAACTGCAAGGACCTGGGCTTCCCCGGCGCAAATCGCAAGCCAAGTTTAAGCAGATACAGCGCCGCCATTTTATTTTTTCAGCAATAAAAAATTTTTTCTTTTAAAAAATCTTGAAAAAACAGCGTTTTACACGAGTCACCCCCCTTAATAAAATCTACATGATACTATACACGAACTGTGTAATAAATGTTTGTGAATGTAAATCTAGTGTTTCATATGCCTACCTTCATTATCATTTGATTTTCCATCATTCTTCAAATATTAGGCATTGTACTTAAATGTAGTTCCACGAACGACCTTTACTTCGTTGATAAGATTTTCGTTCAAAACAATGATGGGACTTTTAGAAGTCGTCTCGACCATCACAATCGTTGTGCGAGCCATAGTTCTGTGAACCTTCTACTTCCCCAATTTCAACGGCATCGTTATTGACTGTTCGACAAAGAGCGGTGTATCGATTGGTCTTCCACACTGGGTAAGTAATTGTTATGCTAAAATCAAAAAGAACATTTAAACATTGAAAATATATTAGAATCTTTGAAATGAGGATAATTAATTATAAAAAAATTAATATTTTAGAATATTAATCATTAGAACATCAATTATTTTATCGCTTTCGAGCAATACATTTTTTCACGTCAGATTAAACACAAAAAACAGTTCTAATAAAAGAAATCATGATTATTTTTCAAACTTTCGAATGTCGCATAAAATACAAACTTTATCGACTCAGTTACATTTAGAATATCCGGTAACGGCGATTTGATTAACGGTTGATTTATATCTTATTGGGTATAAAATTCATGAAAAATCTCGCTTAAATTAACAGTAACAATTTGAATAATTTTCGAAATCATATTTTCAAATCAAAATATTTATAGACGTTAATTTGACCGAAGACTGTACTCACTACTGTACGGAAAGTTTGAAAATGGAACTCAAAGTGACAGTTACACCGAAATTATATATTAATATAATTCTTCTTCAAATTTACGTGATACTCTTAAGGATTTACCACCGTTTCGATTAACTAAGTGGACTACAGTTGAAACATATCATTAATACTAAAATTACATTATAAATAAATGCATCAACATTGCTCCCAACACGTAATTCAGCAATGGCCGTGATATCCCCCTATTCGGAGTCATGATCATATATATACTTAAATTAATATATACCCATAAAGCCTTTGCGTGGCTCATTTCCTACTTGAAAGAGTCCTGGTGCAGTCGTAAAATTGAACCATCGCAACATTAACGCATGGTAGGTTCGTTAAAATTAATATTTAAAAATTTTGAAAGATTCAAACAATACTGACCAAACGATCACTCCACGATTCTTTAATAAAATCATATAATAACAATGATATCCTTTTGTATAGCTCTCAAATGATAAACTCCCAATTTTCTTCAGCGATCATTTTATAAATAATAAATTAGTAAATCGCCAAAAAAATCTCATTACCCACTTGATCATGAATCAAAGAAAAATAATAATGCCACGTATACGATGCAAATAACTGTATCATTTGTTTAATAGAAATGATTATTCAATTCTGACCAATTTACTGTTCTACTCGATCCTGAATCACAGAACAGACAATATATAGTTGTTACAAGGACATATTGTTATACCGCTACTTGCAAAACAATGTAATACCATAAAACAAGTAAAATAATAACAATAGCTCGACCATAAGTTTCATCGTGGAATTTTCTAATAATTCTTAATTGCTCTTTATGGAAAAGTTAACCTATAATATGGTTTCTCCTAAAATTGCCACTACATATTGTAAATATAATTTCACTCTTCCTTACTGTCATATTTAACATTGAATATACAGATATACGGTATGGCAATACGAATATGATAGTTGTTCCGTTTAACAGGATGTAAATGTTATTAACCCTAATGAAGTCACGTCGATTCCATTCTAAATGCCACAGACGACTAACGAATAAGAGATAAGATTAATAAGAAAATATTTATCGAACGTAAACATAGAATCAAAGAATATCTCACGAGCAATAAGACGTAGCGTAATAATGTTATATGAAATAATTTTTTAATTCTAGATTTATACGATGCTACGGGTATTATTGTCAGGAATATTAATATGGAGTGTATTGAGTCCCTCTGTTCGTGCGATTGGTAAGAGTTTCGTCAAATTATTATTCTCAAAAAATAAATCCAACGGAATTACCATTGATGGCGTTCGTGACATCCCTCATTTATTTTATTATTTCAGATATTTCAGAATGTCCTGCTCCCGAATTTTTTAAGTGCAAAGATGGCCTCTCCTGTATTTCATCTTTTTTCGTATGTGATGGGAGCTACGAGTGTGAAGATTTTTCGGACGAAACTAACTGTTCCAAACCCAAGGTTAGTATCACGCTGCATTTTTCTCTCAGCATTTGCCATTTTATGGTGTATATTTCACTGGCCGCTGACCGAATTGCGAAAAAGCTCTCGAGTCAGTTGCAACTGACGTTACCGGCAGTGCCTCTAAATAATAACTCACGGCCAATGTCTTGAACATTTTGTTCTCCACGCCCAAGAGAAATCTGTCATGTTCTGAGAAAGAACTATTGTATACATCTCTCTCCCTTTTTCTTTATATATATATATATATATATATTTCATATAAAGACATACGAGAATTTTCCAGATATTAATGCCATTTTTCTTTTTCTCATACTTTTTCCACCACGTGTGCCCAGCGTGTTGGATGAAGGGTAAACTTCGAAAAAATTGTCACGTTTCAGTCAATAAAAATGTTACAAAGACTTCTGATAAAGGCGTCTACGAAGACGCGATAAATATGCTACACTGCGGACAATTATTTTCGAATAATAATATATAATGTATACTACCCTCGTAATACACTTAAATCGGGAATAGGCGAGTGGACAGTCTGAGATAGCAAACAAATGTCACAAAGACGTTTAATAAAGGCGTCTACGAAGACGCGAAAAATATGCTACAGTGCAGACAATTATTTACGAATAATAATATATAATGTATACTACCCTTGTGATACACTTAACTCGGGAATAGGCGAGTGGACAGTCTGAGACAGCAAACAAATGTCACAAAGACGTCTGATAAAAGCGTCTATGAAGACGCGAAAAATATGCTACAGTGCAGACAATTATTTACGAATAATAATATATAATGTATACTACCCTCGTGATACACTTAACCCAGGAGTAGGCGGGTGGAGAGTCTGAGACAGTTGAACTCGATCGTTTTCCAAAGGGAGAATAAAATCGCGCATTCGTTCTCGGGTTAATGAAATTAATATATAACATACTGCTAAGTATTCTCAGATGTATTAATATATAATTTCCTTGCAGGAACGAAAGCTCGTTTGCGATAAAAGTGAATTTCAGTGTCATGATAAATTATGTATACCGGAAGCTTGGGTGTGCGACGGGAGGGATGATTGTCTGGACGGAAGTGATGAAAGTTTTGGATGTAGTATTAACGTGAGTACCGAAATATCCGAAATGCGATAATACGAAAGAGAAAGTTGGTTTATGTGAAAATGAACAAAGTAAAATTGCGAAATGGTAAGTTAATCTAAATATTTTAACTTGACACATAGAAAACATGTTCAACTTTTCGCTGTCAAAATGGCGGCTGCATAATGAACGAGTGGGTGTGCGACGGTAATAACGATTGCGGAGATAACAGCGACGAAGTACATTGCGGTAGGTTTAGTCAAAATAGATATTTTGGAAAATTATAAAATTATACATTGTCACGATTGAATTTTTATCATACTTTAATTTTTTTGTTTTGCAAAATTATAAACTTTTACATCGCCACGACTGAGTGTTGGTCACGCTTCAATTTTCTTATTGCAGATAATTCAACGGTAACCCATATAGAATGTACTGCTGAGAATAGTCGATATCTCTGTAAAAACAAGAACTGCGTCGTGTTATCACTGGTATGCAATTCGGTGGACGATTGCGGTGATAACTCGGACGAAGATACTGTAAAGTGCGATAGTGGTAAGAAAAAAAAGATAGTACTGAATAATTCAAAAAATAATTCATCGACGCTAATATTCGGCAGTCTTTTTTATTCATATTTTTCATTAAAACAGTGCCTGTCTATTTATTGATCTCAGATAAGTTAAATATTTTATTGCAGCTGAGAAATTATGCTCTATCAATGGCTGTGCTCATTTCTGTAAAAGAACACCAAGCGGTCCCCTCTGTTACTGTAGAAATGGTTACAAGCTCGTCGGCAATAAAGTCTGCATAGGTAAGAGCGACGATGACCTTTTCTATGCTGAAAAAAAGGACTCGCGATGGGAGCTAATTCTTTATCATTTTTATCAATTAGATATCAACGAGTGTGAGATTTATGGAATTTGCGATCACGAGTGCGTCAACTCCCCAGGATCATTTCACTGCACCTGTCAGGCCAATTACACACTGCAAGACGATAAGAGAACTTGTAAAGCTGATGGTTGGTAAAAGAATCGATGGTCTTAAAGAATCGATACTACAATTTATTAAAATGATAATACAACCTGATCAATCGAATTGAATGATAATTTAATTGTACGTACTTTTATTTTGAACAGCAGGAGAAGCCATAATGGTCTACTCTACAAAAAGCGAAATACGTGCCCACTATCTTCAATCGAACGTTACTTTCCCGATAGCTCGAAATTTACAGCATGTCATTGGCGTCACTTTAGATGCTAATTACGTTTACTGGGCGGATGCCGAAGTAGGAGACGAAGCTATTGTTAAGAGTCCAGATACTGGTGGACCAAAGACAGTGATCGTAACAGCCGGTAAGTAGCAGAAGAATTAATTTATTGACAGAGCAACAGTCATAAATAAATACATAAATGATACGTACTAATATGCTTGTCTCATTCGTAGGTCTGGGTTTACCCGAACAAGTAGCGATCGATTGGATAACTGGAAATATCTACTTTACCGACAGCCATTTCAAGCACATAGGAGTATGCAACAATGATGGATCTTATTGTACTGTGATCATCACGGAGGCTGCAGATAAACCACGAGGATTGGCTTTACTCGCAATGAAAGGGTTAGGATCACGTTGGATTAAATTTATCATATCCGATAGTCATTTCGAACTGCTCAATTCCCATTGAACGCTTTGTGTTGTAAATTCAAGTAAACCCATCCGATCTCTATATAGAGTTTATCAGCATCCAGAGTACTTGTGACCTACAGTAATTAAACCAGATTTAACGTTTTCTTTAACAGCGAATTGTATTGGAGCGACTGGGGCGCTCAGCCTCATATATCAAAGGCCGGCATGGATGGTAAAGATGGTGAGCCATTTATCACGACGAACTTAGTTTGGCCGAACAGCCTGACCATTGATTATCCTAATCAGAGGCTTTACTGGGTCGACGCCAAACTGAAAATCATCGAATCCGTCGGACTCAATGGGAGGGATCGAAGAGTTCGTATTTAGTAAATCCTTTCTTGATACCTTGTATGAAATTATAAGTAGTATCATGGATCAATCGATACGATAAAACAGTTTGATATTTTCGACTGGTATTACAGTTTCTCATAACAATTATCTTTTCTATTTCTATTTTTTTTTCTTTCTTTTAGGTCGTCCTCCGCGCTGCTCTGGAACATCCGTATTCCTTAGCGATTTTTGAAAATAGGCTTTACTGGAGCGATTGGCGTTTGAAGCATATTCAATCCTGTGATAAGTTCACCGGCAAAAATCAATCGGTTTTGATCAAACAGCGTGATACCATTTATGGGATTTATATATATCATTCTGCAATTCATAAAATGGTATTTAAAAGAGAATTATATTTTTTTGGAAAATTCACTTTTTAACTATTAGTGTAATGATTTATTAGTACGAGGGAACATTCTTTTTTTAGACTCGTAATTTCTGTAAGCAGAGCCCATGCTCGCATTTATGCTTGTTAGCACGTAACGAGAAATATTCCTGCGCTTGTCCGTTAGACATGAAATTAAGTAGCGATAAGCGCACTTGCACAGGTATGTAGAATAATTTAATATAACTAATCATTTTTGATTAATTTAATGTGTGATATAAGCATGATTTTAATTTTTGAAATGTTCGATATAAAAACTTTTTTTTGTTTAGAAGAGGAAAAGCAACATCAGTTGTTTATCGGAGCTAATTATATGGTCATAGAATATTACCATGCACTCCTGGGAAAACCTAGACTCACGACAAGTTTGACAATGACACATATTACGGAACTTGCATATAATTCAATTAAAGGTGATTAAATATTTGTTTCATTCAAATTAAAAGACAACGCCAAGTCCGTTTAAGTTTTTCCTGATACTCATAATGATATTATGAATCTAGATACGATATTTGTGGCTGACGGGATTACCAATACGATATATGAATTTAATCAACGCACTGGAAGTATGGACGTGGTAGTAGCCGCTCAGAGCAGTCGAATCGGTGGAATGGATTTTGATTATTATGGAAACAATTTATATTGGTGCGATATAAATCATCGAGCAATTCACGTTCATAACCTCAATACTCAGACGTCAGTAACGTTTAATTATTTGGAAGAGCCGAGAGACATAGTTCTGATTCCTGAACATGGGTACGATCGATAATATTATTACATTGATCAATGTGCATTTTGTCTTTGTTCATGACGATCGTTAATAACAATTATACTTGTAGGATAATGTACGTGGCGTTTGCCTCAAGCAAGAAAGTTCATATTGATAAGATGGAAATGAATGGAGCAGGTTCGAGAACCCACGTGATAGAAGATCGAATTTTGGGACCGAACGTTGCCCTTACGTACGATCGAACTTTGGAACGTGTATTCTGGGCAGATCGTGGAACCGGTAGAATTGAGAGTACATCCTGGGAAGGTCTGAAACGATTAAGAGATATTTATCATTTATCGAAATTTCTTGTTTTACCGTCAATCAACGTGAAATAATATTTCAAGGTACCGATCGTCATTTGTTTCGATCTGGATTGGACGGGTTAGTGGACATTACGATTATGAAATCAGATATTTTCTGGACCGTTCATGGTTCCTCGAAATTATTTTGGGCGAACAAAGATGGCGCGATTCCCGGAAACAAAAAAATTACACTCGGTAAGCCCGTAAGAGCCGATATGATTGGCGTGCTAACTGTATTTTTGATTGTCGTATTTTTTAAGCGAAATTTTTTATTCATTGTTGAATATTGATTTTCAGATATAGGTAATATTAACGGAGTATCGCTGCCGATGCATTTAGTAACCCATATCGAAATTCACGGTCCCAATAATCATCCGTGCAGTAAAAACAATGGTGGATGTACTCATGTATGTCTTGTATTGCGAAACAATTATGTAAGTCAACGTTAATTTTTTAATTACGTATACGGAATTGCATAGTGATTTACTTAAATGATAAGGATTTAAATCGATAAAAATAATTAAAAATTTTGTGTAGTATTTTTAAAAGAAATGAAATTTTAAAAGAGTTCCAAACGTATGTTATTCATGAATTTCAGATGTGTGCGTGTCCCTCAGGAATGATTTTAAGCCAAGATAATAAAAGCTGTAAGGAAGAAGTGATGTGCAACGATAATCAAGTAGAGTGCAAAGGTGATAACAAATGCATCAACAAGAATCAGTGGTGAGCATGTAAATTATGTGAGTAATGGTCAAAATGAATTGTTATCCTGACTCGATACGATATTCAAAAGGTGTGACGGACGACAAGATTGTTCGGACGGCGAGGATGAGAAAAGTTGCGCTCGAAAAATCTGCAACGCTAATGAATTTACTTGTAAAAGTGGGGAATGCATAGCCGAAGAAAATCGATGCGATTCTAATTACGATTGCAGCGACCGATCGGACGAGGAAGACTGTACGAAGAAGACGTGTCACGAGAGTAATTATGATTGACCTTCAACCATTCGATAATATATATTCGATCGGTCATATAATAAATCCCAATAATTTTCTAATCACCATACTTTCTTATTATCACAATAAATTTATTCCGTTTAGATGAATTCACGTGCGCGTTCAGCGGAGAGTGCATCTCAAAGTATCTCGTGTGTAACGGACGGGCGGATTGCACAGATTTCACCGACGAAAGCAGCTGTAACAAACATACTTGTGACCAGGAAAGCTTCAGCTGCGCCGACGGAAGCTGCATTCCAATATCCTGGAAATGCGATGGAGATGTGAGTCTACCTAATGACTGTTTAACGTTGCTTAGAATATATTTATTCGTAGTGTGCGTTGCAGTCAATTATAATTTTATTTTAAATATAATAAACACTCCCGTGTCTGTGTCTCCTGTTTTCCTTTCTGTTTCTGTATCTCTTTCTCTGCCGTTCTGTGTCCAGCTTCGCTCAACCGACACCGAGCGGCGCCACCGTAGTAAATAATCCCCTCCCTTTCAGTTTGATACACGTGTTGCATAAAACTGTCATAATTCATATTTCACAGACCGACTGTGCGGATGGCTCTGACGAAGGAGTTCACTGCCCGTCGAATGTCTGTTCTTCAGAAATGTTCACCTGTTCGAATGGACACTGCATAGACAAATCATTGGTCTGTAATAATGCCAACGATTGCGATGATTATTCCGATGAGGTCGAATGCTCCGTTGAAGAAACAACAAAAGCCGATGGTTGCACGAGCGACGAGTATCAGTGTTTTGCCACGGATAAATGCATACCTGAGAGTGCAAGGTAATAATGCTTGCGATGATAATTAAAATTTATAAATTATTTATGACGAAATCTCACTGTCATTCCAGGTGCAACGGGGTGCAGGATTGCCCTAAGAATGACGATGAGCATCACTGCGGGGGATGTCGAGTCGATGAATTTACTTGTGATAATTTGAACTGTATTCAACTAAGCGGAGTGTGCGACGGCGTTGATGAATGTGATGATAATTCGGATGAGGAGAATTGCGATCATCAACATCCTGGACGTATGAATGGCGTCAACAATACTGTCAGTCTTGTGCATTGTGATCAGTACACGTGTGCCACCGGATCCTGTTTGCCATTTAATTCTGTTTGTGACGGTACACCCGACTGTTACGATGAGAGTGACGAAGGCGGTGTATGCGGTACAGTAAAGAAAGAAACTTATTTTGTTTGGTACCTAAAAAGTATACAATGCTAAATCAACCTTCTTCTCTCGTAACAGAAAGCGCGTGCGGATTGCATGATCCCTGTGAACGCATTTGTCACAAAACACCGGCAGGCGCCATTTGCAGTTGTCCCGAAGGATATCGTCTTCGTAGCGATGGGACATCCTGCGAAGACATTAACGAATGCGAGGAACAGGTTTGCACTCAGATTTGTTTGAATTTACCAGGATCATTTTTGTGCTCGTGCTTCGATGGATATGTTTTACGTAGCGATTGGGTCACCTGCAAAGTCGATGGTAAGGAATAAATTTATTATAAATTTCAATAACATTACTATGGCAATTCACGATAAGACGTTGATAAGAATTTTTTTATTATTACCCCTAGGTCCGCCAATGGTCATAATTGCAGCGGCAAAGGGGACAGTTATTCGAAAAATAAATCCATCGTTACATCTGACACACGACCTCTTCTATGATGACACTATGAGTATTAACAGTTTGGATGTGGATGCTGCTCGCAACACGATATACTGGAGCGACGGTTTGTAGCTTTATTTCTTTGGAATAATACACTTGAGTAAATCTCTGCGGTGAATAGAGATAGCAAAGTGAATTTTTATCTTGGCAGCGCATTATGCAACGATAAACAAGATGAACTTGAATGACGAGGGGCGGAAGACGATACAGAATATCGGTCAACCGGAAGTACTGTCGCTCGACTGGATAACCGATAACGTGTACTTCTACGATACCGAATCGCTATCTATAAAAGTAAACTAATATACTCAATTTTGAATAATTAAAAAAGTCGCATTATATTTTTTTTAATTTCCAATTCTCTCAACAGGTCTGCCACTTCAGCGAAGAAAAGTGCGCCAAAGTAGTAGCCATTAATGACATGTATAAAGTGAAGGCACTTACGGTCGATCCAATCCACGGGTAAAGTTTCTATTTAATTTCTTTATTGAGCTTCTTTTAATTTTAACACACTGTATATCTTCAGGTGGATGTTCTGGGGTCAGACGCTCTTCAGATTTAATGGTTTAATGAGCGAAATATACCGTGCCGACATTAATGGCTTGGGCGTGACTGGGATCGTTTTAAATAATCTTGGAGCCGTTAATGGAATAGCTATTGATTACTTCAGATCACACCTGTACTGGGCAGACTCGCAGAGAGACGTCATCGAACGGTCGGATTTGAATGGTGTAGACAGAAAGATTTTTATCAGGACGACTGCGGTAAGTGCAAAGAGAGCGATTAAAAATTTTTTATTTATCTTATCTTTCTTACTCCGGCTTTTACCCTATATTTTAAATCATTTATTGTCCAAGTCCAAAAGATTTATGACATTTCAAAAAAGTCTACATTATCGATCTTTCGTCTTTAGCGCAATTACCCATATGGCTTAAACATCTATGAGGATTCCCTTTATTGGCTTATCAATGGTTTTAATTTCGTGAAAAAATGTTCTCTGCACAATACTACCGATTGTCAACAAATTCGACTCAGCTCATACACCTCGGAACATAGCTTTGCCATTTTTCAACCGTCCCGGCAACCACGTGGTAAGTCGTTCAATTAAGGCTGTTCGTAAATCGTATGGTCACACGTACATGACGTCATGACGTCATGGATTTTTTATTATACTTTTTATCTTCAACTAAATCAGAAATTTCACTGTCCAAGCCAACCTGCTTACACGACGAAAACTTGTTTTGGTTGAAGTTAAAATTAAACCAAATTTTTATTACGAATATCATCTTTTAAATAAACATGAACTTTCGAAAGTGTCAAGCGGTCATAGGCTCGTCATTATACCTGTTTAATTTATGGCTATTTTCATATGAATAGTGATATAAAGTTGTTTCTGACGTCAAGACTATGTGTAGTTAAGGTAGTTCTGCTGCTGCGCAGGGGTTATGAGCCTTAGCGACAATATGTTGATAATTAAGCACCGACATTTTTATAGTAATTAGTTGCACAAATAATTCCAATTTCTTAATAACGTGCCCTAATTATATCCCGACTTTTGTTACAAAACTAATTTTAAATGCTCGCTCGATTCACTTCATATTACAGCTGTATATCGCATAATGCACTGTTGCCAAGCTTTTGCGCCATGTTCAGAGCGACGCTGTTCCCAAGCGAGCCGCTCCTTCTCAACTCATTATCGTATCGATAATGTGATTTATCTTTTGAGATGTCCGGTGATTCCACTTTTTTTTATCCGTAATGTTTAACAAATATAAGATGCTCTTTATACTTTCTCTATCTTCGATCTAAGTATTTAAATTATTAAAGAAAAAATACCAGTGATTGCTCCGGTCATAAGGTCCCTTATAAAAAAGTCGATTTTCAGCATTTAATTATTCTCTCAGATGACCGGTAATCGGGCTTGAATTTTTTTGTCTAACTGAATATTAAAACTTTTATCTAAGAAATTCTGTTGCAACAGTTTCATTTACGCAGACAGTAGAACTACCTCAATTTTTATATTTCTATATGTTAAAATTAAATAACGTGAATTCGCAATATGCAGGATACACGCAATTATAAGTAATATGCAAATAATATAAATTTTTGGTGTCACTTGTTACTCCAATAATCTTTTTAATGAAGTTATATAATTAATTTCGCCAGCGGAGAATGTTTGCGAGGGTCACAAGTGCGACTACATGTGCGTCCAAAGCAAGAAGGTTATGTGCCTTTGTCAATATGGCGTTTCACCATACAAGAACGAATCGTGTCCCGAGAGTCCTAATATGACAATGGATACCAACTGGAAAATCCTTGATAAGAAGGTACAAAGTAGTCAGCGCGATGGCGGAACCTTCACTGGAATAATACTGACGGTCGCCATAGGAATTGTGATACTATCCGCGTACTACTATTATCAAAAGAAAAAATTAACTCTGCTGAGAAAGACTGACGTGAGGTAAGGAGCGTACAGATGTTTTATACATATAAAAGGAAACACGAACATTTCTTTTTTTTCTAATTAACTTATGCTTACGTTTTTTTGCTTTTGGCGTTTAGCATTCATTTTCAAAATCCATCGTTCGATCGTGCCAAGGACATCGAGAAAGCAAGTACGACACCAATTTTGGTTCCTGGAGAACACGAATACATCAATCCAACAGTCGACGTGCAGCCCAAGGTATCTGAGTCAGATTGTGCGTGACAGTTTATTGAATTAGTTTGGTATCCTTTATTTCTTTTTAGATTCACGAAAAAAAAGAGAGTCACTTACGTAAAACAATTGAATTGATGAATTCTGATCAATCCGAAAGTGAATTCGAAGATGCAACGTATTCTCATGACGTACGTCTGATACGTTAGGTCACGGAGAGGCTTATAATATTTGTATAAAAATATTTTCACAAGACTGGGCATTATTAATTATTGTAAGCGTTATACACGCGTGTATATATATATTTGTATTTTTACATTATTATATTATGTTATGTATTATTTTATAGAATTTTATTATTGTTGTTATTATACTATTTGATACAAAATTCAAATAAATGTATCTATCATGAGAATTAATTTTTCATTGTTTCCATGTCAAGGGGTTATTCCCATATGGGGAGGCTCGAATAATCGATATACTTTTATTGCATATTTTGATTGTAAATAATCTCAAGAATGTACGGTTCAATTTCTAAGGCGTATTGCAAAAAATCAACTTGCAGGGAATGGCCGGTTTTCCAAGTTTTGGAGTCCCTTTTATTTTCGTTGGCTCAATATCCTCTGGGGGGTCAAGTACTAGAGACATCGAGTTAGAGAGGGTACCGTAGCTCAGTTATGATAAGAAAAAAAAAGAGAGTCGACTCCAGCCAAATTGCAATGGAAATATTTTGTTTGGACAGCTATCGGAAAAAAGGACTGAGCAGTAAACTAAAAATCTTTCAAAATCCACTCGGTAGAAATATATTTTTTATTGGTTAAAAATAAGCTGACTTATAAACAATTAAAGTTTTTCTAGAAACCCGTGCAAGATATCGAAAAGATAATGCGGATTGAAATTGTAGAACTGAAAAAAGGTCTAAAAAAGGTTTCAAGAATAATTTTTAAATCTCTAAGCATTTTTGAGAAGCTGCGGCATATAGAAAACACGTGGAAGCCTCCGAACTGCTTCCATCCTTTTTCTCTTATTTAATAATTCCATTTTTCATTATTTTTTGACTTCTTAGCGCAACCAATAGAAGTGACTTAAAATATTCTTGAATTTTTTCACGATCCCGGCAGTCGTCGTTTATTTCAAACGTTTCGAAATTTTAACAACCTTTTCCCACGTAATTAAGCGAGGCGAGAATGGCCGGCAGTAATGAAAAACCTGAGGACGGGGAATTCGAGATCGACGAAAGTATCGTGTATGGGGCTGGAGTCGTCGATTCGTTGTAAGTATAAAAACTTGCCTTTTATTCGTAAAACAAGTTCTGTATATACGGCAAAAGAAAATTCCAAAAATTGCCTTACTTTTAGACCTCTGGACGTGAATGACCTCTCGATCCAAAAGTAGTACCACCTACTCCGAATAAAGAAGTTTCTTAATACTGGCATAGCAAACTAAAAAGATACAAAATAGCCAGAAACTATTGACCTGCTGGATATTTAAATAATTTCGTATAATCCATAAAAATAACAATAGCCACTCCTTGAGAACTTTTTAATGCTACAGCATTGTAACATCAAGTTCCACAAGTTCCTCCAAGGTAAATCTATTTATACCTGTAATATGTAAAATACCTCAAAGTACGAAAAAATGCTCTTCAAGGATAACGTGATACAAATGTGTTTCTAGAAGTACTTCAAGAACTCTTTTACACTATATGTATGAAGGATTCATTCCTTGCACGAAAATCTATCGATTATACGACTATCGAATCACCCAATCGCTCGATCGACAACGCACTTCGAGATATATCGAATTTATGAATTTATCAAAAGACTATACATAATTAGAACAACAATAAGCTGTATCGACTGGGGTCGACATTGAAAGCTATACCACGTGTTATATTTTTTCTTTTTTTACAGAAAATTTATTTTCGCGATTTTTTATAGACAATGTATTCGCGCAATTTTTTTACAGAACATGTAATCTTGCGATAAATTAAACATCATAGGAATATCGAACACTTATCGTGACAATCTGAAAGACACGATGAAAATCTCATTTAAATAGGGAATATGCATAAGTTTAATCTATGAGGAATCAATGCATTGACCAAATTAAAACTTACGCCATCCTATATTACATATAGATATGTGTAATCGCATGGAAGCATATATTTTATTTATTTATTCCATGAAAAATGTGTACACGGAGATGTATTTCCTTCTATATTTCATGTGACGTCAGTTCATATGTCATTTAGTATTCTACTCGCTTTCAAAATGTCAAATACAATAGTGGGGACCATACCGCCCTTTCGCAGTGTCGAATAGTCAGTTGAAAGTCAACGTCTGTAGAATAAGCTGCGCGGGATCTTCAAACTTATATAGTAGAAAGGAATTAGGAAGGTAAGATACCTAAAGGCGGATCGTTAGATGCTAATTTCATTATCGAATATTGAATATTATGACAATTTTTTTAATTTAAATTCCGACATGTCCAAAATTATTTTAATTCATTTCTCGATGCTGCACTGCGTTATAAACGAACGTGTTCGGAAATTTCTATCTAAGATAGACATTTGTAGAAATATATATTTATCGCTCAAATTTATTAATGAATAGATTATTTCGTTATTATTTTGAATACTGACCGTTATGCAAATCAAGGTTTTGTGTAATAACTAATACGAGCAAAGTCAAGTAATACGCATGTAACGTCAGAAGAAATGGGTCAGACTAAAAATCGTGTCCCATAATCATTCGTTAACATAAAAACAGCAATTGTTTATTCTCTAAACTTTTTATTCTCATCTATCGTTTCACGAATAAATAAGTCAAAGAATATAATAAGTCATTACTCTACAGGAATATTATATGAAATCGACAAAATAGCAGAGAAATATATCTGTGAACTTTACACCGTAGTCATAACATTTCACGTCCTTTTTCTCACCCCTAGAAGGAAACCTAATGTCGAGCTCTAGATAGGGTTACAAATGATTAGAAGGAAAAATGAAAAAGTAAACTGACTTATAAAATTTTCGTGTATCCCATATAGTTGAATGGAGCTGATATTATTTTTAATGATAATAATTTTTGTATTATCAATATTTTGTTTATTTTTCCTCTATTATCTTTATTTTATTATTCCTCTATCATTCGATAATATTTAGCAATTCGTAAATTATTATAGAGCTATCGTGAGATAATCTATTGTTCATAGAATGGCGGTCTCCGTGACTGTACTGATCTTGTGCAGTGCAGTTCTATGCAGTTTGATTTGGATAATGTTGTATCACGTAAGAAGATTCAGACTGTATAAAGCAGCTGCAAAGTTTCCGGGGCCTTTGGCCTGGCCTCTCTTTGGAAATGCGTATTATTTCATAGGGAAGAATGAAGGTAAGGATAATTCTGATACTCATAAAAAAAAAGCACTAGCCTAATTCAACTTTACATGGGTTGACCTTATACGCGATAAGTTTGCACAAAAACTCTTTACTTTCTACACAATAACCTGTGTTTAAAATCATTACACGTAAAGTTAGCCCATGCGGGCTTAGGTTCCAGTCAAAAAATACTATTAGAATGAAAAAAGTTATATTACGCAATTTTTCATACATTAACCTTTAGAGGACCAGCCAGAACAATATTGAGTTTCAGAAGAACCCCAAAGATTCTACTCGACGTGTCTTGTTCGTGTATCTATAAATTTCCAACGTAAAGATACTTCTGCTTTTTGGCGAAAATAACTCTCTAAAGGTTGAATATCGAAAAAGAATCTTTCAGCAAAATTTTTGTTTTCCCCGAATCGTATTCTTGAATATTGTACAGGCATCTTGCACTAGAAACGCCATTTATAATTATCTTCCTCTGTAAGATATTTTCAACAAAATCACCTACCTAATGGACGCCTATCCGTCGCCATTGCGTTTCTGGTTGGGACATCGTTTATTCTTTGCAGTCTACGATGCCGAAGAAATGAAGGTACAGTGTTGTTTAAGAAAAATTCTAATTTATCAGGACTATAATCATAACATATTACAAGTTACGTGAATAATCATTACCTTAGACTGCACGATCGTCATCAAGACAATGATCTCGTGAAAAATGCAGTTGCTCATGAAATTCATATGGACTCATAATTACGTAATAAAAAAAAGAAGCCAAAAGCAAAAATACATCTGAACCCATTTAACCTGTGACTAAGTGTATCAGATCTATGAGAATTACGAAATTAATCACGGGGATATTATCATTTAAATATTTTCGTAATAGAACTTGGATGACGTTTTTCGTGACCTTAATAATATTGTCTTTAAATTATAACCTTGATAATAATAACTCAAGTGCAAACTGGTTTTGCAGACAGTTTTCCTCAGTCCTAAAACCATAGAAAAGGAAGATCTATATAAGTTTGCACGGCCCTGGCTCGGAACGGGATTATTTACAGCACCAGGTGAGTTTCTTCGAAGTTGAGACAAACGTGCTTCAGGTATAAATTGGTCAATTATCAGCGGAAATGTCTAGAAATTCTATTGTATGCACGTGCAAAGCATGACGAAATGGTCAACCGTCCCTTTTAATTACAATCCTGATAACGCACGCTTGCCATTGTAGTATTTTAATCGCTAGTATGCTAATAAAGTCTAATGCCTTGACTTCTATTTACTTGCTGGAGCGAGGAATTATTTTTTCTTAATTTAGAAGACAATGCAGGTATGTATGATAATCTCGTTATTTACAGCATCGAAATGGCGGGTACATAGGAAATTGATACTGCCAACGTTTAATCAGAAAATACTCGAGTCTTTCGTGGAAGTGTTCTCGGCACAAACTCAAATAATGATTAAAGAAATGGAGGTGGAAGTGGACGGAAAAGAATTTGACATATTTAACTACGTATCACTGTGTACGCTGGATATTATATGCGGTGGGTGATTATTTTAATTTTACAACTTAATATAACCCGGATGGTTCCTTGATTATTTTTTTTTTTTTAATTAGAAACCGCTATGGGCGTCATTGTAAAAGCTCAGACCGAAAGGAATTCTCGTTATGTCGAATCTGCTAAAAGGTATAAAAATCCCAATATACAATTTTGACCAAAGCATCGATAAAATTATACTATAAAATAATAACAAAATTACAGAGCTTTCGAAGTAATATTTACCAGAATGTTTAAAATATGGCTGCATCCTGATATTATTTTCAATCATACTCAACTTGGAGCTGATCAACGTAATTGTGTGGATTATTTGCACAGTTTGACAAACGATGTACGATAATATTTGGGTTTTAAGTATAGAACAAGATTTTGATTAGATAAACCAAGTAACAGCAATTACATATGATAGTAAATAGAATGAATTCTTCACAGGTAATACAGAAGAAGAAACAAACATTTAATTCAGTCAATGGCAAAGTAGCAAATGGCGAGGTAGTAGGTGAGCATAAAACTTGACATACATTTAAACCAGTGAATCTTTTGATAAGCACGCTTCTTAATATATTTATAGAGAATCAATCGAATCAACGAAAAGCCTTCTTAGATTTATTGATGGAATTATCTAACAACGGTACAAAATTTACCGACGAGGAACTAAGAGAAGAAGTCGACACAATGATGATTGCAGTAAGAATGTTTCTTTTTTTTCTAGCATCAACCGTCAACATGTACAATGTACATTGTACATGTCAAATGTATTATATTTTAGGGAAACGATACTACCGCTACTATAAACTGCTTCGTGCTGCTGATGATGGCGAATTTTCCAGAAGTACAAGTAAGAGTTTTTCAATAATAAATCATTCATCCAATCCACTCGTATACGATGGAGATTACACAGTTTTCTTATTTTTGACAGGACCGAGTTTATCAGGAGCTTCACGATATTTATGGTATGGCCGATCCGGACGACGCACCAATAAAACATGAGGATTTACATCGCATGGAGTATTTAGAACGTGTCATCAAAGAAACTCTGCGACTTTTTCCAGTCGGACCGATTCTTGTACGACGTGTAATGGATGATTTGAATATAGGCAAGTGGAAAGCTCCATTCATAAATAATTTTGTTTTTAAAAGAGATACTTAACAAAAATAATACGCTTTAGGAACACACACGTTACCAAAGGGTAGTTCCGTGGTTCTTGGAATATTTCACGTTCACAGAAGCGAAAAGTATTGGCCTGATCCACTGAAGTTTGATCCGGACAGATTTCTTCCTGAAGAAGTTGCGAAACGTCATCCTTTTGCTTTCACTCCATTCAGTGCAGGTCCGCGAAACTGTTTAGGTACGTAAATAATATATGAATTGCGAAAAGAAATTTAATTAAAACTGGCAATTGAAATTGATGGTGACCTTACGTTTAAGGACTGAAGTATGCTATGATGGCTATGAAGGCATTATTAGGAACGGTACTCCGAAGGTATATCATTAAGAATGATCACACAAGACCTATATCAGAAATTAAATTAAAGGCAGACGTCATGCTGAAACCAGTTGAGCCTATTAAATTGAGAATTGAAAGAAGAATTCCAAAGATTGGTTGTATCGACTGATCGTAATATTCCTGCTTATTGGCAATATACAAATTATGGACCGACGAACGAAAAATAAATTACTTATCAATTTTCTTTAAATAGTAATAGCATTTCTTTATTTTAAAATTCAAGTTATCTATGGATAAAAAAATATATGGCATTTTAAATTACGAGGTATGGGCTGTCTAATGCACCAATGCCCATTACAACTCCACCCTCAGTAGCCGTAGCCGGTTTGGTCCGTAAAATATGGCCTACTTGTTTGTTCACTTTTATTTCCTTTGCGTCGCTGCAAAAGTAAAAATGGTGCCACAGATACAATTTTTATTAACTTCTGTGCTCATTTGATATAAGATACATACTATGGCGTAATATTAGAACAGTAATATATGTCTCACCCAATAATTATTCCATATATTCCAAGTTCGCAAGTAAAATCTTGAACTTCCAAGTTATTCATGTCACCAGGACGTATTATATAATTTTTTTGTAACGGAGGATAAATCCGATCCATAAGAATCCAGGCTGTTCGTTCTTTTGATTCTTTCATACTATTCAACTGAGTTCGAATATTTTCATCGTAAACATTATTTCCACCTCCTTCTCGTTGCGGCTTTAAAACGAACTTCTTCGGCTCCGCTAATGCCATATCAATTGCTTGATCCCCGTACTCATTCTGTTTAATAAATGACATAGCTTATTATTCGTTAAACAAAATTATTTATAATTGTTCGGTTCATAATCTGAGAAACTTACAAAATCCAAGGAATAAAGACCAGTGAAAATTTCTTGCACTTGACGCGCAACTGCACCATCTTTTATAAAATTATCTAAAGCACCTGGTTGAGCTAAAGCTTGTTGTACCTAGTAATTAAGTTTGTAAATTATTAATAATTCTTACATATCGTATAATACTCTGGTGAATGCTTATGTAAAATATATTTGACTATTGTGCTATATTATTTTGCGATATACCTTTTTAGTTCCTGCCAAATGGTAATGTATGGTCGGACATTTCATTGCTCGAGAACGTTCTATCAAAAGTCTTGCCGACCATTCACGTTCTGTTGGATAATCATTTGGTGTATAACCAGAGCGAAAATATACTACAGATATCACATTGTTTCCGCTGAAATGAAAACAATGAATTTAATGCTTATGATATGAAAACACATGTTAATAATTGATTAAATTCATGAGCTTTTAATAGGAATATGAACAAAGAGAAAATTATTACATTATTAACTCCTTATCAGGTCCCAGTTGCGCCTGCGATATAATTTGTGTTAAATTTTTCCTAATAATTCGTATTTTTGGATTCTGACGTCTGATTTCAAATTCGTGAAATCGTTGATCACATATGTTATGTGTCACGTTTTCCACCACGAACAATATCACAGCTCTGAAAAAAGAAAAACAAATTTCGTCTAACGTACGTGCACTTCGAGTTATCAAGGGTTGAATCTGGCGCCAAGTAAAGGCAACCGACAGTACAGGCAAGTGGCCGACTAACGATAAGTTATCTTTATCCAAAGCAAGTACTGTACGTGTCATAATAGATAACGCAATAGGGAGCGGCTTGACAATTGATGATATTTCATCCTAAATCAAACGTACTTCTCATTATTATATAATTTCCATGCTTCGATGAGTCCGGTACAAAGTCCGGATACGGCATTATTTTCTGGAACCTGAAAAATTTGTTTCTGTAGCCGGAATAAAATATAGGTGTACATTAATGACAATGGTCATTCAACAGCATCTATTAGGTGCAAGCATTGTTATAATAATAATAAATCTATCGTTATGTTATTGAAAGTATCGGAAATGGTGGAAATTGTGATTTATTAAATTTTATAAAACTTATACAAAAGTGGAGAAAAATATGGTAGAAAAAAAGCTGCGATAGAAATAGATGAATATATAAAAAATTACTTACGTTTATTAATTTATCCGAATGTTCCAGTTCTGTTAAAATATATCTGAGGAGAATTATAAGTATTATAACTGAGATATTCAAATTGCAAGTATGTTGAAAATATGATACCTATGAAATTGTGTTACTCTCGTAGCTATGCCAGCAAAGCTGGATGCAATTGTATTTAATTCAATTTGTTTTATTTTAGAATCTTCAATACCATGCAGCATGTAATCGGAACGGAGTAAACCAATGCTAATATCCTATAACATAATTTTAATACTCAAGGTTATTTAAGAAAACGAAACAAATTGATTACTTGCACAAATTAAATGATATTTATGAATCACATACTTGTGCTACACCTTCCGCATGCACTGTTTCATAAATATGAAACAGTTTAGCTGTGAATTCATCTACTGCGATTGTACTAAAAGAAAAATATTAGATATGCAATACATCGCTGCAGAGTATATATTTGAATAATATCAATGAATGATTTAAATAAATTTTAAATGCTTAGTATATATATTAAAAAATAATGAAGTAGAATCCACAAGAGGAATGTATTTCACGTACATAACATTTTCCACTCACCTAGCCAACGTTTTCTTAAGAAAACCATAGTCGTGGGCAACCATGTGCATTAGTTTGTTCAATATCTTTTGGACTTGTTTAGCCTTTTCAAATTCCTGTTTTGGAAAGCTTGTTGGTAATAAAAGAAATGGAGCAACTTGCACATTATCCTTCGTGAAATGTTCCTTTGATCTCATACTGATACCTAACAATAAGCAAAGCATGTGTTTTCATGAAATTATGTTTTCTCTAAACATACCATTCTCCTTATAATATCAAAAACTGGTTGTATATCGTAAGATAAATTTTTTACCATGCATAAGAGCCCAATCCTTTGCTTTTTCTACAGTTTCTCTCAACACTTCCTTCTCCAAAGGCAGATCAATGCAATATTGTAGACACGAGGAATGCATGTTGTACTAATTATTCACCTATTCATTAAAACTAATATCTAAAACAAAATAACGACGTTTCAGGCAAGTCACACCGATTAAACAATACGTGTGATGACAATCACTATCTAGAATGTACGAGGCACGCGTAGTGATAATAATATAAATATGCGAAAGAACAAATCATTGTAACTAATAAGGTTATCAAATTCTAAACAGATTATTTATAGATAAATTTTACCGTGGGAGGTACTACGGTTTTTTCTTACATGTAACCTCGAACGTCATACGTCATACATTCATTGATATATATATATATATATATATATATTACACAACATTACACAACATGAAATCATGTGTATGTAGTTGAATGACTGTCAGAAATTACTACCTACATCACAAGTCATATGAAAATAAAATAGTTTCTACAATTTGCATAATTGCGCATAATAATTGCATAATTCAGTGTCAGAAATCAAAGTACGATAGTCGAAATACTATAAGATGCAACCAAAATTGAATTGTAAAATGTGATCCTTATATTATTTAATAGTTCTTATTCAGACGATGAATTCTAATGTTAAATATAGCAAAATAGGTAATTAATAATTGTCATGGAAATTAATGAGACACAAGCTGGAATCGGTTATATCAGACATTACCTGTGGATTGTGCACAAAAAGTTAGTTAAATAAGTATACAAGCTGTTTAGCACGTAATACGAAACAAATTCAGCGCCAGCTTTTATTTCAGTTACAGCATGAGTCTCCCGATGGCGCGTATTGCGTTCATAAGAACTTTCTAAAGTAATAAGTGTTCCATCTTGTATTGCTCCAACTATGGCCGCAATGTGGAATATATGATAATCTTTAGCCGGTATCTCGTACGTTCCTATATCAGCGTGGTATCAGCTAACAGTAGTTAATCATTTAAGTAATTATAACCGAGCTTGTGAATATCAGACATGGGCCAGCACGTTTCTAGGTCCGATTTTGAGTGGATTTATACGGAAGAGCCTCACGCCAGTCGACGAAAAATAATTTTAGGTATGAAACCAAAATATTAACGACGTGTTGATTAAAAATGCTGATAACTAACAAGCATTTAAAGGTCCAAATTAAATGTATCAATTTAGTAGCTGTTATGCTGCTAGAGATTTATTGTTAAAACACATAAATAACTTGATTGATCTATATTTTATGAATCGGTAAATTGCGTCAATTAGGATAAGTTAATTGAATTTTTATCTACAAATGACGTCAGTCCTCTTTTTGAAAGGCTGTGATCAGAATATTAAGTAAAATATATGCAATATGAAAAGTGGGCGTATGACGTTATTTGGATCCAGTAATAAAGTTTTTTCTTAAAGTTATTACACAGAAATACTTCTATTCATTTATTAAAACTACAGTTTTTGTATTTATATGAAAATCGAATTTCTTTACTTCATATGTATACTGCTTGCAAAGACGGCTTGAGAAAAATTTAAAGAAGTAACATAACTTCATAACTTCTTATATATGACTCATAAATGTTTGATAAGAACATGCAGCTTGTGCTATATGAAACCATTTTTTCTGATGCAGAGAAATATCCACAGATAAAGAAATTGTTTGGTTACGATCCAAACTTCAAATGGATAGTAACAGCAATGGTTTTGGTACAATTTGTATCTATGTTCATAGTTAAGGATTTGAACTATCCCTTACTTCTATTGTTGGCATACTGTATTGGTGGTGTTATCAACCATTCTCTTATGCTGGGTAAGCAGTCCTTATGATTTTGTAAGTTATCAAATATATTATAAGTAGTTAATGTACCATGCATATTGTTTCAAAAACAAAATTTCATAGGAACATAATATAGGTACAAGTACACTGACTAAGATTAAAATATATGCATGTATATTCTGTGAAAATTAATGTATAGTATTCAACTTATAAGAAAGATAATGGGTTAGTGCATACATGATGTTAGTCACGTACATGATATCTATATAGTTTCACACATAAATTTATGATATACAGTTTTTCTGATAATTTTATGAATCACATAAATTCTAAATTTAGGAATATACTTGTGGAAATATTTTTAAGAGCACAATTTTTATACACAAGGATTCATTGTTACAATTTTTTAGCTATACATGAGATATCGCACAATCTTGCTTTTGGTCACTCAAGACCTATGGCAAATAAGGCCTTTGGAATGTTTGCAAATTTACCAATTGGTATTCCAATATCAATTAGTTTCAAGAAGTATCATCTTGAACATCACAGAGTAAGTTTATTACTGGCGTTATATTCTTATTAGTAGAAAACTTTGTAAAATCTTCTATCATATTTATGCATGTAATCTCCTATGTTATTACATGTATCTGTAAGATCTGTGTTTACAGTATCAAGGGGATGAAAAGTTAGATACAGATTTACCAACTTTACTGGAAGCTAAGTTATTTTGCACCACATTTGGAAAGTTTTGCTGGGTGTGTTTGCAACCATTTTTTTATGCTTTTCGACCTCTAGTCACATACCCAAAAGTGCCAACGAAACTAGAATATATAAACTTAGGCATCCAATTAATATTTGATGCTGTTGTATGGTATTTTCTTGGTAAGATACTTTGAAAATTGAAAATTTGATTTTAACATTTTCCTAACAACATTAATATTTATAATATATTGTTTCAGGTGGAAAAGTATTAGTATATTTAATTTTTGGTTCTGTAATGGCAATGGGCTTACATCCAGTCGCAGGACATTTTATTTCTGAACATTATATGTACAAAAAAGGTTATGAGACATACAGCTATTATGGTCCATTAAATTTCATTACATTCAATGTGGGATATCACAACGAGCACCATGACTTCCCTGCTGTACCAGGTTCCAGGTTACCGGAAGTACGTATTCTGAATGTCATACAGTTTATAAAATTGTCTACCTGTATATCATTAATTTATATTCTTCAGGTGAAGCAAATAGCTTCTGAATTTTACAATGATTTACCACAACACAATTCTTGGGTATCCGTTCTCTATGATTTCGTAATGGATCCCGATATTGGACCTTATGCACGTATTAAAAGGAAGCACAGAGGCCTATCTTCGTAAAGCTATTATTCGAGACATTTGTATAGTTGTATAAGTGTAATCAAAACGGTGGAGTTTTGTACCTAATTCTTAGGAACGCTGAGAAATGAGATTCTACCGTATGCGGTATTTATCCTATTCTGCTGCCGTCTTCTACCAAAAATCTATTCTCCCATTGAAGATCCTGTATTATATTCAGGAACAATGTATTTGCGCTATTTCATGACTAGGCTGCAGAATTAAGTTTACAAACTTCCAGTATGAATAAACTTTAACATGTCACAACGATGTTCTGTCAAAATTGTTACTGGACATTCTACATATTTTGCTACGCAATGATTACAAATCTGTTTAAAATATAATTATTATAAATGTGTTTTCCTTTACACGTTTTGAAGCACATTGATCTGGCTTTATAAAATTGCATTGTACTGTGATGTCTAGTAGTAGTAATAATATTTTGAAACTTCTTTAAAAATATTGTATTTTCTGAGTTGTCAAGAGAAGTCTCTTCATGGTTAATTTCTGGAGTGAGAATGGTCATAAATATGTAGCGTAATAACTGCACCAAGTATTATGTGACTCCTGTAGAGTAAATTATTTGACAAAATGTGTGTTCAAGAATTTACCATTCAGTTACAGGTTCTAGTCAGTTCGAGAACATCTCGTTAGTTAATTCAATGCGATATTTTGCAGTTTCAACCAAATTTTTCGGACATACAATGTTGTTTTAAAGAACCTGTCATATTGCTCTTCACTGTACATTATACCCTTCTAGAATATTATATGATTTGTGTTCGTCATTAATAAATCGAAAATTACGACGTCAATCAAAATAATTAAGCTGTATATATATATGTATATGTATGTACACTTCAAACTAGCACCAAATAATATAAAAAAATGTAGTACAAATATATTGTATTACCTATATTTCTATATAGTTATTTATCTAATAAAAATTATTACCGAAAATCATTTTGGACTTTACGTCAGTTTATCGCTCTTATATGATCACTGATATAAAGAAACTACGAATTTTATTATTGCATATTGATAGATACGGATAAGTAGGTGATAAATCGCTGTAACGCGTGAATATTGTGAGTCATTGCAAAAAAGTTCTTACATTGTTTTTCGTCTGTTGGTTGTCATTAAAAATATTTATTGTTACCAAATTAACCGACCATTGCTTATTTGAAAACTTTGAATATTCGCGGCAACGTGAGTGCCCTCAATTGTCAAGGACTCAATTCTCTGTTGAGACTGTGTT
This sequence comes from Trachelus tabidus, assembly GCA_030142655.1. NCBI lineage: Eukaryota > Metazoa > Arthropoda > Insecta > Hymenoptera > Cephidae > Trachelus > Trachelus tabidus. Next base: position 782,873 of record JARQTI010000781.1, on the reverse strand, counting down.
GTTGTGATTTTTCGAGAAAGTACGAAATATTTCGAAAAATCTATGACTGTAGTCCAATGACTTTTGTATCTTGAAATTGTTCTGCGGATTTTGCAGCGAATAAAATTGTACAAAGCTTAAATGGCTACTGGGGATGCAACATCCAAAATGCCAGAAAATGAAGTACGTATTGAAAATATATAAATCGGTTGTGAATAAATAACGCGAAAACGGAATTTTCTTTATTTTACAATATAAATTTTCTCCTAGTTGCCAGCTCCAAAAATAAAACACGATTGGTATCAAACGGAGACGCACGTTATTTTAACAATTCTTGCGAAAAATGCGGAGAATGTTAAAGTTTCTTACGGTGAAAGGACGGTAAGTTTTATTGAGGTTAAATGGTATTTCATTGTAAACATATATTGCTCGAATTTTACAAGATTTTATATTATTTTAGCTAAGTGTGTCTGCGAAATTGCCTTCAGGCAATGATTATAGTCTCGAATTAGATTTAGCACATCACATAGTGCCAGATCAGTGTTCGTACAAAGTGGTTCCATCCAAGATAGAAGTTAAATTGAAAAAGCGTGATGGTCTCAGATGGACCGTTCTTGAGGGGAATCCTGTTATTCAAGATCCTGTTCAACCTATTCCGCAAGGTATATGATTTTAACACTGAAGTAATATTGAAGAATATCTTTGACAAACTTATTTATGATGAATTTACTGTGACAGAAATTTTGCAAGCTGGAAATAAACCACCAAAGTATCCAAGTTCGAGTAAAAAATCAAAAGACTGGGATAAGGTTGAAAAAGAAATAGAGAAACAAGAAGCTGAGGAAAAACCAGAAGGTGAAGCTGCTCTTAATGCTTTATTTCAACAAATATATGGGACTGGCTCGGATGAAGTTAGACGTGCGATGAATAAATCCTTTGTAAGTATTATATGACATTAATTACATATTAGTAAAGCAAGTTTTTAATAATTCTACAAATTAGCAATGATGTTATGTGAAATTTGACTGCATTAATATAATATTAAAGACTGGAAAGATTAATTATAATGGCTAAATTAAAATATAATTTATATTTCAATCATATTTTATTTCTTCAAAACAGCAAGAATCTGGTGGGACAGTGTTGAGTACAAATTGGTCAGAAGTAGGTAAAGGTAAAGTGGAAAAAAAGCCTCCAGATGGTATGGAATGGAAAACATGGGACTCGTAAACTTGGGGTTCAATGATAGATGAATACTATGACTGAAACCGTATCTGTCTTACAACCGTGTTATAATTTCGTTATACTGCACATATAAGAAGCATAGTGAATCGAAATTTTGTATTTTTGGTGATCTTTCATAATCAGTGTTAACATTGTAATTTGAATGTTACTTCTGATAAATTATTTAAATATCTGACATGTCATTTGTTATTTTACAATTATTTTACTTATCCATACATGAGAAATTCTTTAAAAAATTTAAAGTACAGATACATCAAATATATCTAACTAACCAAATTGTGTAAAATTTGTAATCTAGTATAGTAAAGTTCAGTAACATAATACATGTGTTAACACTCATTACATGTATTGTTTTAGAGATTGAGCTAGTTAACATTCTTGTTCAATTGCGTCTCTTATTTATATTTCTGTAAAGTTAACATTGTAAACCAGCATTTTTATTAAACAACAAATGTACTTTGAAAAAAAATCATAAAATCTACTTAATCATTTATTATATATCATTTTTTATTTCTCGTCCAATTGACGTTTAATTTCCTTAAAATAAAGCGGTAAATATACAAAAAAATATTTTGTTTATAATCACGAAATTGAGTACCATTGTTGTCTCCTATACAGTCAGCCCTCTTATTGAGCCTTTTTTAAGCTATAACACAGTACGATGTGAATATAAATGCCACAGTTGATCATACGACTAATTACTGTACTTTGGCAAGTAACAATAGCAAATATGATACAAATACATTTCTATGTTAAACACCAAAAAATTTGGATAAAAAAATTATAGACAATATACCAGCAGTAACAATAGTAAATTTACTAAATTGAGGTCCCAATTCTTCCACATAGGAAGTGATAGCTGGGGGACTAACATTTGTCTCGTGATTTAGTTTTGATAGAGTTTCAAGTGAATTACCAATTAAATTCCCCTCTGTTTCAAGGATTAATTTTTGTATGTCAATTATTTTGTTATCAAAGTGTGATAGAATTTCAACCTGTTTTTTACTTGAATTATTTATCAAGTTCTTTTCTGTATCTGCAATAAGATTTCGTACATCAGTTATCCGTCTATTATTATATATCATAGATCCAGTTAAAGATACTATTGCTAACACTGCTGATGCAACAATTGATAGATACTTATATTTTTGAGCATTCATAGCTTGACTATCGTGATACTCTTTAATAGCTGTAGCTAATTGCGTAAAATAGTCTCTTTCTTCATTTTCTAGCAATAGTAGTTTCTTATTCATTGCTGCTTGCTCTTGTAAACTTTTGTTCTCCAATATAGTAAGTTGGACATATTTAGGGTCATCGCGCCTTGTTTGTACTAATTCTCCATAAACTTCCCTTAACTTATCATTTATTAATGAAACTTGACGAGTTAGATCCCTACGTTGTTCTTGGCATTTGAACAAAATATCTTGAACACGAATAACATGTTGCTTTGCAACCTCCACTGTATCCAAGCCTGTCAATTGCTGATACCACTGCCACCAATTGACAAGGCGTTGTGGCAATGGGCTTGCGGGTTGTAAAGAAGCAGCTCGTAAGTCTTGAATAATGGTGGTTCCATTAACTTGCTGAAATTCAATACCGTATAAAAAAAATGAACAATATTGCATTTACATTGAGGTGAAAAGGAATAAATCTGCATTGCCTACATCAGATCAAATTCTACATACTGCTGTAGTCTTTAATTGCGAGTGTTAAGAGTTACGCTGGAATTATTGTAAACAATGGATCAACAAAAATTAAATACCTTAACAACATTATCGTACTTTGTAGATGCAAGTGACCGCATAGTAATTAACTTGGATTGTGCATTTTCGATGGCAGCATTGTATATCATTGGCGATTTATTTACTGCTTTTGTTATTACTTCTAAAACTTTTCGCGAGTTACCAGCCATGATAATGTTTAATATAATAATAATTATATTAAATGAAGTTATGTCAAGTTCATTATTTTACATTAAACCGGTTCAAACGCGTGGATTAGGTTATGTTTAATTATGTCATATGCACGATTAGCAGAAAAAGAGTGGAGAAACTACACGTCGGTACTACTCTTCCGCATGCGCAGCTCAAAAATAGTGCATTACATTATTACCAATTCTTACATTAACGCATTGTTGATAACTTGAACGAGATCACTATTTACTTTAACTATTAAGAATTCTAAGCACAATAGTGTATAAATTTTAAGTCCTATTTTTAATTAATTCAATTACTATAGTTCATTATCGTTTTTAATGCAATGGCAATTTTAAAGCAATTTCATAAGTATTTCTTTAACAACAAATACATGAAAGAAAATGTATGAAGTAGTATGTAATCATACTTCATATGAAACAATTCTGATTTAAAAAATTTCTATTTAATATCAAAGAAGTTTGCTGTTAAGTGGTAATATCATTGATTCATATATCTACATATAAATTTCTTTACTTATTAAGTGCGCAATGGGTTTGATATTTATTCTTTGAAAATATGAATAACAATCTGTTCTATTGTAAATATATTTCAAAAAAACTTACGAAACATTGTTTTTGTCTAGTGTTACAGTTTAGTCTCACTTTTATTTTTTAAAATAAGAGCAGTATTTTCATTATATAAAATTGAGTAAGTCTTTATCTCTTTCATACTCTCGTATATGCTACAGGTGACTTGTTGATTGTTTTCGATATTACTTCTAATAATTTTTGAAATTTTCTTGCCATAATTGAAAATCAGTATGTTTACTTAGCACAGGATTCTGACGCGCCCTTTTTCTTCTACCGTACATACATACGGCGATGTGGTTTAAGCCTGGTTCAAGTTTTTAAATATAGCTTTAAGATAGGGTAACAAGAGTTTAAACTTCGATTAACGCTGGAGGAAACGAGCACTAATCCGTCAAGTTAATTCTGCTTTAAGGAACTTTAAGTCACGTTCAGCTACGTTTCATGTGTCTCATAAATCAACGAGATATTGGGCCTTCCCCAATTTACTTTTAAGAAGTCGTTTCATGCATGGAAATGAAACGGGAATACATGGAACCGGAACGATGTGGTAGAGAACCAACCACGATCACTCCGTTCAAAATTCTAATATCCTGTGCTCCCCATGTAGCATATTTTACGGAAAACGGAACGTAATTCTCCCATCACTTTCTATACTTGATATATTTACTAAAATTTAATTCTAAATTATATAAATCAGTAGAATTATTTATTATTAAATTATTTCCTACAATAAAATTTATCTTAAATCATGTTAATTAATAAGAATAAGCTTCCCATAAGATTAGAATTTCGCTCCGTTTTTCCGATGAAATATGCTCCATCTGAATTCCAGAATACGGTCTTACCAGAGATGAGTAAGGAGATGCACAACGCTACGATTTTAGACGATACCAAAAACATTATGCTAAATCGTAGCGGCAAGTCCAGGAGTAGGATTTTGTGATGATCGCCTCCATCGATAATCCGGATCCCGTCGTTGCCCAACTGACCGCGATTACGACGTGTAGCTTGGCGAGCAGAGGCTCTCCGCTACTTACTACTGGTTCCCAGAGCAACCCTTACGACGAGGCCGCTCATCAGATATTGCCTAAATATTTCTTTTGAAATCTTAAATTCCGAGTGCACAGTCTAAGCTCGATAAGATTTACTAAGCCAAAAGTCAGCACCTCGTGCCTGCCCGCGTTAAGGAGTACAGCGATGCGGTGCTGGTTTCCAGCAATATTAAAGAAAAACTGTGAATGTGGAAACGATGAAACGCAGTGGAGATGTACTCACCGCAGCCGGTGCAGCTGATCCGTGACTGCCGAGAACTGCATCCAAGAGACACTCAGGTGGGCACTGCACTAGGGCGCACCACTGCACTTCCGGAACACTCACAGAAATTCCACGGAATTTTTCGGATGTCACGAGAGCAATGCGAAAAGTACACGAGCGAGAACTTGGTATACCGTATCGAAACACGGCTAGAGAAACTGTCCTCAGATAGCACGTGAGCGCGATACATCTCGTAACACCTCGGTCGGTGCCCCGAGGCAGACTGCTTTGACAGCAGCCAAATTCGAGAATTAATCATACTGATCATCCGATTGGTGGAGATCCTTATAGCCGTTAACTCTTCCATCTCCCTCAAGTCGTCCCTTTAAGCCAAATCGAGAGCATTCTTTAGCGAATCGGTACGTAATTTTTGGAGATCCTTCACGGCCGCTTCCCCAGGGCTCGGGCGACAGCTGGGCAACACTTTCTTACCTCGGGTCAGGGGATTCCTCCTCTGCTCTTAACCATATCAGAACTCTACCTCGGCCCGCTATACAGCCCTTTGCCCATCTCCAGAAGGGCGCCGGCATCTCACCCGGGCTTCTGCCGGTCCGTGGAGATGTCTCCGTCGGGTACTCTACTTTGCCGGACAACTCTGTACGTCGAGACTATCTCTTCACGGCAGGTTCGAGCACCTGGACCTCAACTAAACAATAACGAAATCTTACGATAGCATTGGCGCAACTATACGAATCAACCCGAGAGCGCAGCTTCCGAGCAGGATGGTGACTCGAAGGGAATCAGAAAGGGAGAGCGTTATCTGTATTGGTAGTCGGAGTCGCCTTGTGACCGTGAATCGAAAAATCACGTCACAAAGCTTACCCATGTACCAACGTATAAGTATATCGTTCAAAGGGTTGCTCTGGGAACCAGCGGTAAGTTGCGGAGAACCTCTGCCGGCCAGGCTACACGTTCGTGATCACGTTCAGCTCGGCTACGACGGGATATGCATTATCGTCGGAGGCGATGATCACGAAATCCTACTTCCGGACTCGCCACTACGACTTAGCGTCATGTTTTTGGTATTGCCTAAAAACGTAGCGTTGTGCATCTCCCTACTCATCTGTGCATAAAGTCAGTCTGACATAAAGTGAGAGAGTTTAATATTTTGTAGTAAAATTGATAATAAATTTTTTACAAAATGAGTCATATAGTAGTGATACGTAGCTATAAGCCTGGTGATGAGATACACTGCAGAGAAATAATTAAGGATGGTGTTATGTCCTCTATGCATACTGCATTTTTTGGAAATGTCTTTAAGGAAATAACGTTTCAGCTAATGATATTGTTCGCTGCTATAATGTTTATATTTTTTGGCGTTCCATTCACTGTGTGCCTTTTAGTAATACCTGTTGTTATCATATTGACTTATATCAGTACATTTATGGCACATACGACAAAAGCCATGGAGATTGGTCAAGAAATAAACAATATTCCAAGGTGCATAATTCTGTAACATAGATTCAATTTGAAGTTGTCACTGAACATTTTATTGTGATTGTTAATAATGTTTTTCTGGCAGGGTTTATATGTCGAATGCATTCTCAGGATTCTGGGTGGCCGAGGCATTTGAGCCATACCTTATGACTCGTCATCCACAGGACATTTATTATACAGTGATGACGGAGGATCAGTTTCGTAAATCTAACATTGACATCTCTTCGCAGGCTAAAAAGATTGTAGGCACTGTAGCAGTGACAAAAAGTCACAGATTGGATAAGGGTGCATGGATTAAGAGACTTTGCGTTCATCAGCATTATTGGAGGAAAGGAATAGCGTCGTGCCTTTTGAATGTAGCTGTACAGTTCGCAGTTGATCAAGGTTACAGCTGTGTCAATTGTGTCGCCTCGGAGTATACAGAGGGAGGTAGAGAGTTGTGCCTTAAGAAAGGGTTTGAGTTGAAACAAATGTACCATAAGCTAATTGTGGGATCTCTTGTCACTGTACTTATGTATGAATTAACTTATCAGATTAAGCCAGGGGACGATGATTATATGCCTAATTCGTACAAGAACTCTTTTTTATTCCATTGATATGCGAAGAGGTATAAGTTCATGTATTGAACTTTTAGTCTGTCATTGGTATACCAAAGCTGACCATGTATACTTTGTTCGACATGGAAATATCTTGAAAGGTTCATTCATTTTTCATGAGATTCTTATATAATTAGCACTGATGTGCATATTTTGCAATATACTATTGCATTTGTTATAGACTTTATTGCAGTTAAGTATTATTGACGAGGTAGAAGACTTTTATGGAAAGAATTTTACAGTTCTTTCCACCATTCCACTGTGTTCTTACATTTATAACCTAATTATCTTTCTTTATTACAATTCATCTGGTAATAGTCTTATGATAATAATAAAAAACTGTAAGATACATCATATACATAATATTTAGATACAGATCTGATATTTTTATAAGAAATAGAATTCCAGTATTAAGTCTCTAAAAGAAAATTTCCAAGAGAAACTAGAAACTTCCTCACAAATTTTATTGTAATTCAGTATTGTCATACAAAAGATATATACACTAAAAAAGAATATATATTTTCTATTGGTTCATTGCGTTCCAGTACTTCTTAAGCTCGACACCTTCCCAATGCTTGTCCTTGATCTTCGAGAGAAATCTGCATAAAGGACAAAATAACAATATAATAATGCATGAAACAGTTTCTTTATATAACTGAAAAATGCATAAAAAGCAATGCAAAACAAATTCCATAATATCAGACGTTCAACAATCATGAAACTATAAACAGAAAGCTTCTAAAACAAATTTAAAATCACATAATTCATTTAAAAAATACTAAAAGTCAGTATATAAAAATATAAAAATGCGTTTGTGCCTAGTATTCTAATTTTAGAGAATAATAAAATATACTGTTTTCTGTCATATTAAGAATTACAGAATCAATACAAGACCGAATGAGTTGTCTTGATTTTGATTTTTGGTTGTTTCCAACTTACCAGGGCAGACAGGGATTCGGCAAGCTCGAATTTCGATAGACGTATTCTCGCGATTTATATACATTTTGGCAAAGTGTCGAGTATGTCACAATACGTCACAAGATACACTTTAAGAGTCTCCGATATCTGGAGCTATCATAAAATACAAGAAAATCATTTTAATTCTCTTTAATAATTTTGTCCCCACGTGCTTTTTTATTTGAAAATTTCAAAGCTACGTATAGTCCTGACAGGCAAACAAAATTAAGCTACCGTGAATACTACCACTGTTCATTCGCATGTCACGTGGAACTTATAGACACGTTATTCCAGTTGGTCCTAATGAAATCGAGTCGTCATCGATTTCCGTGCTCCCTGATGCCCAATAAATTCGTCTCATTCCACAGGCCCTTTTCCTCACTACAATACATTCCAATCGTACCACCTTATACCCAGACTAAAATTATTGACCTATGTCATTATGGGGTCAATAGCATCTCTTCGCTATCTTCCCAAAAACAATGATACAATAACTATTTTTATAAAAGCAATACTGATCCCATTTATAGAGACACTTAACAGAGAACGTAGAGCCAAGCAAATATATTAATATGACGAAATTATTGCATAAGATGCTTTTCTTATCAATGATTTTATATGGCAATGAAAATATTTCTTTTCCCATGTTCCATCATGCAATGATTCCTGTCACCTTATACCAAAAATGTATATACAAGTAATACTCATAATATGTAATAAATAGTTAGCGTATACGTGCTTTTCTTTAATTTCTTCAAGCAGTTTCTTTTCGTCATCGTTTATGCCCTCGTAAACCACCTGTAGATTGCATCGCAAATCTCTCATATTTTGTATGCCAATCAAACTCGTATCAATATCCTTGCATTGCATGGAGTACCAAGCGGCTAATTTTGCAAGCTCAACATTGTGGTCCTGCAATTTGAAACAGTCAGTAAGAATACACAAATGATTACTTTTCAACACAAAATTCTACTGACCTTGCAGTACTCTGCAGCTTCCGAACACTTCTTTTTTGTATCTTCAGAAGCAGGATGCCACTCAGGTGGTCCATGGTTAGTCAATAGACCCATGCAAGGTGCGGAAGCGCATATAATTCCAATATTACGTTCCTGATAACGTAATCAAATTGTTATCTCAATGTGATATAGATTTTGAACTAGACTAATGAAGGATACCGATAATTACTTTGAAGAAAGGAATGTAATGTTCCAAAGTGTCGTCTATCAGTGTAAAACGTGAGTAACTTAATATACAGCTTATTTTTATATTACTCAAATCAATACATTCTTTTAGGATCGAAACAGGATATCCGGTGATACCTATGTGCTTGGCTTTTCCTTCGGACACTTGTCTTGACAGTTCTGGCAAGGTTTGAGTTATTATCATGTTCAACGAAGGAGCAAATTCAATGTCATGCACTTGAATTATGTCGACGTAATCCAAACCCAGCAATTCTAGACTTCTCTTGAAGCTCTTTCTTGTCTTTTCAACGGTAAAATTGAACATATTTTCAAAGTCCAATTCGTATCTGCCAATCTTTGTTGCTATATAATAAGCCTCTCTGGGTATTCCCTTAAGCGCCTGTTCAAATAAGGAATGAATTATTTATTTGATTTCTTTATTACTCATTTTTTTTTAATCACCTTTCCCAGGGTCGCTTCTGATTGACCTTGACCATACCAGGGCGCTGTATCTATGTAATTAATACCCTGACGAATGGCGTGTCTTATCGTTTCGATTGCTTCGTTCTCGTCATACTTGCTGTAGATAAAATGAAGATATATTAACGGCTCTTGCTACATCAATCAGACGGTACTATTTAATCGATTGCTTTTGTTCTTACGTAATTTCGATATCTTAATTTACGCGTTATTTTTTTTTTAATCACTCCAAGAATTGGTGTTTGTGATTTTAGAATAATTTATATTCATTTATTTGATTACCCGTAATGACAGCCTAACGGTCCACCACCAAACGACAATTTACTGACTTGCAGTCCTGTCTTTCCTAGTGTTCTGTATTCCATCTTCTTCACAGCCTCCAAATCGTGGAATCCCTCCACATAGGTTGGCGGTAAATTTTTCCTAAGCCATCAAATTCCAATTATCCACTTAATTATATAGAAAAAGTAAGAATTACTCTAACAAAATAATGAAAGTTCTGCACTAGAATCGTTCGCGATTATCCAAAAAACTTCCTTTAGTTTCCAACACTGCTGCAAACACTAATTTTCGCGCTAATCATAAATAATCATTTGTTTTGATCCAGAATGTCGACAAAAGGATACTTATCTTTGTGTTATCAATAAATTATTTGAAAAATAAAGCAAAGTTCCTTCTGAACCAGTATATCGGGTGTTTCAATATTTAAGCAAGGATGCACTTTGGATATTAGAATAATGTCAAACATTTGTATGTTATGGCGATGTTATTCGATATTTCATGTCACCTAGAAACATCTCTTTTTCATACAAGAAAAAGTTTGCGAAAGAGTTGCATAAACTTTATTCTCGAGCGCGACGCCCAAGGTTGCTTTAGTTATTTAAACCTCGACGGGAATTTATAAGTTCAAGGCGCAAGAGAGAAAATGTCAAAGTCGACATTCTTGAGAACTATAATTACAAGTACATTGAACTTGAGCGATTAGATCTTTTGAGAAATTAATGTTTACGAATCCGTACAATATACAGTTCGTAAATACGCAAGTAAAGTACACGTAATAAATTGAAAATAAAATGAAACTGTTCGTATTAATTTATATTATTCTGCAAATATTCTGGGAGTTATTAATTCAATTAAAATATTAATAAAATTGTATACGTACATGATTTTTATTTTAGTCTTCTCGCCAATTAATGAAGAATTTGAATTTTATTGTTGTCCGTTATGAATTCTTTTTACAGAACGGCGGAAGATTTTTTACGATATGCAGCGTAGCTAATAACGATGAAGTTATTAGAAGTAATTTAATATTTATCACTTTTACTAAATCACCGGTTCACTTCAAAGAAATTAGGTCGTATTGTTGTGCGACGCCTCTGAAACAGATTTTACAAATGCGTGTTCTATAGCCAATGACGTATGCAGCGTATCATTGAGTAAGTAAGCGGAGTGGGGGAATTCACAAAAATCCATGGAATATCTACTGTACGTTTATGGCACTGAGGATTATAAAATTTGATAACACTTTCATCTTATAGAACTTTATCGCAATGGCTATGAAAAAGTAAATAAGGACGTTTTGCTGTTAAAAGAAGTAAAATAGATTAGGAATTTTACCAGAATTCTCACGTATGCTCCAGTGTTGTGTGAATACTCGTAGATCGAGTTATCGACTGAAACGCGAACATTGAGAATGCCCTGAGAGATGGTGCCGACCAGAAAACAAAATAAGAAGAACGAGCGGCCGAAACACGTAACACAAAACGTTAATTATTTGTATTATGTAATGATATCAAATGTCAAGTCCCAGAAAACTATATTACCGACCGTCCCTTATTTACCGACGGTCGGTAACGGCGCAGTGCCTCGTTATCGGCAAGTTTGAAAATATTGTGATAATTGCGGAGCCATAAGCGGATGGATTACGGCGCAGGGAAAATGTGTTGTTTGCGATTTACATTTCTAGAATACATAAGTACGCTGATATTAAAAGTATATTTTTATTTAATTTCATACACTGGAGAGAACCGAGTAAAGTGTAAAACTACCGTTTTTTCTTCTCGGTCAAGAACTCGCTATGCTCCAATTTTTTTCTCACCTTTACACGGTCATTCCGCCAACTTGTTTTTCTGGGTTACGTGCAGGGGCGACGGTTGGAGATTATATAATAAATAGGGACTTTGTCGAGGCCATGTGCCCTCAGGGCCCGAAACCACAGCCAAGGTAGAGGCCATTGCTCGGTTTAACCGTTGGTTACTCGTTTGCTTTAATACGGGATGAGTTTCGTACGCGCGTCCCTCGAAGAGACACCCTCTTTTAATTTCCTAGTTTTTATAGATCTTCGACAAAGGATATTTCGTGTTTTGAGAGGAATCTTCGATACTTTGTCAGATCTTTCGGTAGAACTTTAATCTACGAGTCTCGGCAGTATGCCGCGGAGTGGTAAAAGATTTTGTGTGCTGTAAAAGAACGATTTACTTCGCACCTAACCTACAATCTACAACGTACTGTCACTATCCTTAAAGAGTTAAGGTTCTAGTTTTTTGTTATAAGTGTTAGGCGTAGTGTAATAGTGTACTGAGAGTCAACGAAAACATCAAAGTTATAAGGTATGTAAGTAAAATTATTCATTAGAACTCATGACTGGACTACTTCATTACACGTGGAGTAATGGTGATAGAGTTTTTCACTTTCATTCTTGTATCTTTATGGCTTCTGAATAACAGTAATGTTCGCTATTATTCTCATAGCTAACAGATAGTCTTCTATCATTGTCGTGGAGATGATTCCTTTAACCTGTCCAGAGGGAAGTATCGTGTATCTTCTCGTCAGGGGATTATCAATCTTTTATATAAATGTGCAATGCTGTTTAATTCTTCAATGACGTATTACGATATCTGTTGTTGACGTTCAGCACGTCTTCTCATGATGTTCAATTCCTCAGTATATTCGCTCAGGCAATTTTCTCCGTCCAGGTTATTCTCCCTGAGAGGTACTTTGAGAAAATCACAAGATAATACAAGAGAAATTTCATCCGTTTATATTGTTCGTATTAAAGGAAATAACGACGAGCTTTGTCAGTTTGAAAAAATGACAATGGTTATTTGAATCGACTATAAAAAGTTTAATCACAATTAAATACAACACGTTCAGTCACACGTAATATATTCTTGTCAGTATGTTTTGTCAATTCATTGATATTTTTTATTCCTTCGAATTGTCCAGATTATGAAAAGATACAGTGGCTAAACGGCAGTCGCCATTTTCTCGAACGACTCCATTCCGTGATGCAATGTCAGTAGCACCTTTTGTATTGCAAGAAAGTAGTTTTATCTTTTTATTTCGTTTCTTGTGCATCTTTTCCTGGTTTGCTTATTTCTTCTCTTTCTCTTTTCTTTACACGCAAATCGACCCGTGACCCATTACGAGGCTGCTAGTTAATTCCTGTCTGCGGTAACAGAATCGCAAGCTGTTACCATTCCAGTTTCATGCCGGAATACGTCAGCCCAGAGTTTAATTCATGGACCTTGCATCGTTTTGTCATGTCGTATAATTCACGTGCCGTAAACCGTGAGTCGGCGCTGCCACGTTGCAGAAACGAAAATCATTACGGCCAATTCTAATTTGGGAATTGGGAATATCAGTGTCTCTATAAATAATGTTTATAGCGTATATGACACGTATGAAGCACGAATACGTACGAGATGGAATGTAGTTGAGTGAATTTTTTGATTACCCTGATAACATGAAGAAGTCTCAGTAAAGTTTGGAGTAGACTTTATTACTTTTTATTTTTTATACATTCTGTTGGTACCAAAGGGTTATCTTGCTCGAGGCATCTGTATCACAGACTTGTACAGTTGTGTCTGGATGGACCTGTATATGCTACACTGTACTAGGAATGGGCTAAAGTTATCTATAGCATTTTCCACAAGTTCTACTCTACAGGAAATTGAGTTCTTTCTCAGTCCAGAAGGAGATAGTCGGTACGTTTTTCGTTTTCTTCTATTTCTCGTTTTTCTCTCTCGGGACGTTTCGAAACTTGAGGTTCTTCACTTCGGCTGTACGAACTTCACGTTTTTGTAAGTTGTGCAATGCAGCATCCCGGTGCTTTTAATGGTCCAAGACCTGCTAGATCTCTTAATCTGTTGGTACTTTTGTTAAAATGCTTATGGCAGAGTTGTGGTTAGGTTAGAGCTGTAGTAATAATATTTATAAGCTCCAGCACTGTGAGTATTTTTTTTCATGCTACAATAATCTATTGTAGGATAAAGCTAATTCGACTATTTTTATTTCCATTGTCACGTTGACTTCTCAGGTACTTTCTCCCTGAAAGTTGAGACATTCATTTGACATTTTATTGTACCTTTCCAGTAAATCTTCAAGAATGCCAGCTAAGAAGGAAGAACAGTGGTACTCGGATTGGATCGTTCTAGGAAAATTGCAAGTGGAAACGTCTACGAATTTTCCAGAGCATCGCGACGCTGCTGTCATTCGACGTCTGGATGATCTTCTTCATCAACAAGGTAAATTCCTTCTACCTATATATTGATATTTCTCTTCTGGTTGGCTTCCATGGTTTCCGGTGGTCCAAGTATACTTACGTAGACGCTGGTCCACTCGCTGGGAAAACCTAAACCGAGGAATATGCCATGTCGACAGCTGAATGTAAATCGGTCTGGTTTTCAACGGACGTTAAGTCCTCCTGAGGAATAGCCGTGGAATCGAAGCGATGCCCCGGAAATATCCATTTAGATTAAAAACACTTTTTGCAAGCACAGATTTAAAGCCCAGTGAAAAAGAATAGACGCTATGGGAAATTCTCTTGGATGGTTTCAAACTATTGATCCGTCATATTGGCAACCGTTCATTCCATTCCGCCAGACCTAACCTAACCGACTGGTACATAATATCCATTAAGCTTAATTCATTCTTTTTCTGCCTTTTTGCTTCCTGTACCATGATGCTGTCTTTCCTTCTGTCCAGTTTCTACTTCGTATTTCTTCTTCATCCTCGCGCAAGGAGGACCTGTCGGGACGTATAAGGTAACTCAGTGTAAATTGCTGGGAAGTTACTACACCATTGGATACTCTCGCTCTACGTCACTTGGCCAAGAGAGAATTGACTGGCAGGAGTCCCAATTCGATATATGTATCCTATCTGCTGAGGTTGCGGCACAGTTTTGTAGGATAAAACTTCTGCGACAGATCCTTGGCGCAGTCATATTTCTATGGCTCCTAAAGAGATTCTTCATATGCCACTAAATCCGTCCAGGATCTATAGTCAAACGTAACAAGATATACGCCGATATTACAATACCTTCAGGATAAGCAGATAGTAATTTGATTCGTTGATCTCTTGCGTCTTTCCATATTATTGCTTCTAAACTTTTTCGTACCTTAGAACCATTAATTTACAATACTGAACTAGACAGGCAACCAGTACTAATCGTTAGTTCGACATTTCATTCTACTTCGTAACAGAGAGTTACCACGAAGAAGTATATGTAATCAACTCGCCAATGGAGTTCAGGGTTCCAATAGGTTTCTCCACAGATCATTTCCGGCGGTAAAAACTGGCCCATCACCTGGATGGGTACCTAATGGGATTTTCGCGTAAGTTGATAAACTTCCAAAGAATTGGTGATAATAAAGAATTTATAGCCGAGGTCGATGGGCCACTAAGAATAATTGCAAGAGTACAGGACAATGGCGGTGTAATTTACGTCTGCGTAAATTAATTGTACCATATACTTCAACGATGGGTGACAAGTGCGAGGCTTCTTTCAGAACTAGGAGAAAACAGGATTGTTCACGGAATGCCATTACCTACCTGACAGCTCCTGGTAGCCATGACACTCCTTTGATAGGCGCCTTTTGGCCACGTGGATGATTAATGACACCCGTTACCAGGAACCAGCTCTAGGAGCACAAAGCTTTTTTCTTGATATCAACCGATTTCTAATTCCTGTTTATTTTTAGGTACCTATGAACTTGACTCCTGGTAAACATTTTTCAACGCTGTCCGACAACAAGTTTTTCTGGTATCCTGACTACGTTTCTTATCGTTTACACGCATTATGGAGATCACTGTGACGTCTTCGAGGAGCGACTAGGACCTCGATTCGTGAAGAGAAAATGGCCGATGTTCACTGACCTCGAATAAGGCTCTTCGATCCGCGAACATGCTCGGTGTATCCTGGCAACATTTGCATCGGGCTTATCGCTGACGCAGGACGCGCTTGACCCTAGACGGTTTATGTTCCACGGTTAGCTTGACTGAGATGGTATCGTTTCGTTGAAGGTCGCCTGGTCTATTTTCGTTGGTTTAATATGTATTTTGCCAAGGAATCGTTTCCTTTGACGACAATGATGCCTGCTACGCAGTGCGGCATAGAGCTTCTGTATTTGGGTTTTGTAGCTCGGGGTTCTGTGTTATGGGCAAAGTCATATATTAATGTAAACGCTATTGGTCTAACGTGGATAAATAATGTGGGTTGAGTTTAGTAATTTGGCATTTTAGTATTTGTCAAAGACAATATCAGTGTGGAGGGATTCGGGGGAGACGGGTTAATGCCCGGAAGAAGAGTAACGATTCCTATTTTATTCGTAATAAAAACTGAGGCGTTTTCGTTTTCTAATTTGTCTGCCAATTTCACTCTTATCGGGCCATTTCTCTCTCTTAGAGGAAGCTCTCGTGGCTACTGGTTCAGATAAGGGAGATAAATCCGATTGGTTTTTCACGGATGATCTTTCGTATTCTGGCTTTTGTATTTGAGACTATTGATTTTTATTTGTAACGTTAGCGCAGGTTATATCGTGTTGTCACTTTTGATACTGGAGGATTCGTTCGTTCAAGATCATTTAATTAGCAAAATTAAAAATTTTTTATATATTTTTACTCCGATTCATTTTAACGTTTTGTCCTGTGTTCATGCTTTTCTCTTACGTTCCGGACTTAAATTATTTGCTTCTTTAATTCTTGCAAACAACCTACCTGTCTTCCGTTTCCGGACGAGATGAGTGGTCCATTGCGAAAATGAGACAAGTCTAGTTAATACCCTGAAAACATTGTCGAACTTGAAAGCGTGCCTAAAGCTTATATAAACAGGGACGTAACTTGACTTTAAATTTTTTTCTTCTCCAACTTTCATGTTGCGGCCATTATTGTGAATTTAAAAAAAATTTTAGACTCGTTAATATTAATGCCGACAGCTCACGTTTTACCTAGTAATTCTCTGAGAAAAAGCTCGAGCTTGTCTGACGTGACTTTTAATACCAGCATAAGTGTCCCCTCTTTTATTTCGCCTCTTGATATTCATGTAGACAACTTCAGGGACCACCTTGATAGTCTTGATTTTTATCAGTCACATATAGATCTACCTGTAATTAAATTAAGTAACGTACCAATACCGTATAGTACCAAATTGACAGCAGGTACCAGTTTTTATAGAAGATGCAATACAAGTGGTACCAATCTGTGTACCTGTACAAGGTCTTAGAATTTGAGAAGAAATTGGACCAGGATGTACAAAAAAAAACTAATAGTGCCTTTCGAATTCATTGAACTGATTTATCTGTCTGGTTTTTATTTTTTATATTTTTTCCCCTTCCGGTCTTATCCGTGATAATACCTATCAAAGAAATCGATCGCCCCTCGTATTACGTCCTGTGATAGCATTCGAGAAAACAAGACGGGAGATCTCGATCATGAGATGATCATGGGGTCAGTGTGACCTGTCGAATTTTTGTTGACCTGAAGAAAAATGGTTTACCTAGATTTAAGATGGCGGAGAGTCAATGTAACATAATATAGAGCTAGTATACTCACAATAGAATCAACGAATGGTGGATCAAGTTTTGTAATAATCGTGAAAAAAAGGTCTAGATCTCTAATGGCGTCACGACGCTCGATTTCGGCGCGATCCTTGAGGTGGATACTTAATTCAGAAATTATCAGCTTGTGATCAGGTCGAGGTCCTGAATTACGGCCATTGGCTGATGACTCCATCGCATGCTTCTCAACGATAATCGACCTTCTTTCTCGGAAAGCAGGAACTGGGTCTAACATCAAAAATAGCACTATGGCATATTTCTAATATATAATTCATACACAATATATCATTTTTCATATCTTTGTAATATCCAGCATTGGTCTCTGTGTTTCTTAAGGATGCTCCAGTGCATGTACTGTTCTTTGAGATCTTTGAGGATGAATATTCCTGGATGATGATCTTCAGGGTTAATGATCTATCTGATTACGTTCTGGGGTACTGACCTGGATGTCGAATATGGGAGCCTTTAAGCCTGCCACGCAAGAATCCACAGGGAAATGGCCTTCTACTCTACCTCATTCATTCATTTTCTCTTTATCTTCGCACAAAGAACCAGGACTGTGTTATACAAATCACACTATTTTCGAGTGGGACACAATTCTGATTTCCAACAACCCCCATAATAGAGGGAAACTTTATTACCAGCATTAAGCGGAGTCCACACTGGAGCGAGGTCATCAAAAGGCACCGGATGCTTCAGCCCTTTCAGGAGTTTCCTCAAAATCGCCTATAGTCGACACACGGTGTCTGGGGATGATTTATGAAAGAATGTGCTCAACTAATACGATATCTAGAGCAAAGGGTGCGCCATCTAAAATCTTAGTAAATACCAGGACTTAATCCCTGATAGAACTGGACTCTTTCAGTAAATTTAATCGTAATGATTTTATACCTAAAAAACATTATCGTCTGACCATCTTTCTGACTCTTATTATCGTCTTCCAGAAAAGGTCACGAGGTCGACTCCTGGGTGCATCGAGGTCGAGGTCTCCAGACGACACTACGCTACGAAGAAGCGGGGTGCAGGTCGACGACGTTTCAAAAAGGTAAATTTATTATTATATTTATCCTGCCTGAAAGTAAATGCTTCTTGTTATCTTTACTGATGTAAGTTGTCGCTTGAATTAAATGATAGGAGGGATCCATCTGTTTATCTGCAACTGTGCACTGTTGAGATCGTCCTAGGAACTCATATTACTGGCTGTCGTTGTGGAGAAGATTAGAGATCCATTAAAACGACACAACGCCTTGGCATTCTACCTCCTCAGGATACGCAGATAGCTACGTACTCTTGTGCAACACGAGTAACAAGCTTGTACAATCTCGTTGCTCCAAGATTCACCAGTCTGCATATCGCTGCCAGTTAATTTCGCGCAAGGACAAGCTTAATAACTGCTCTCATAACGGCGACAGGAGTGACGTCTTACATTATTCTTGTATCCATATGGTTTGTCGGTTTTGTTTCTCAAACGACCGGTTACTTAAGCTCGGATCATTAATTGGATTCTGTAATTTAAAGGGTTGTCCGGGCTTTCATTGTTGCCATTTCGCTTTGGCGTGTTTCCAAATTGATAAACTAGCTGCTTGGACGATAAGCTGGATGGTTGGTGGTTTTCTTTTTTCTTTCTTTTTGAGTATTCAATGTTTACCCTGGAGGTCGATCTCTGGGCTGCTTGCTGGATGGCTGACTGGCTAACTGGATTCTGGGGTGATTCTAATGGAACTGTTTTAAAGGACCGTCGTAGGCGCTCACTGATTTGAATTGCAAATCCAAGCGCGCCACTCCCGGAAGCTGGGTTAAGAGGTTTGCATCAAGATGCAACCCTTCTCTTTGGCACCGACCACTAGCTGTTCCACTCAGCCTTGTTCGACTCTCGAAAACAATTCCAGTCCCTTTCACTTCTTTTATATTTTCTCTTTTCCTCTTTCTCTGTACTAATAAGACTTCGTTTCTAGAGTCAAAAGTCGCTTGAGGATTTCAGGAAAATTCTTAGCCAGTCCCCTAATTGCACTTAGCACTAGAGAGCCTTGGACGGGACGTTCGGTTAAATAAAATTAGGCTAGAATTTACCTTTGCAAGGGATTACAAAGAAAGGCACTAAATAAAGTTGATATATATACAGGGCTATTCACACTTAGCAGTACCAGATTTGACAGTCAATCTGTCAAAGCTCTGTTATTATATTAGTTAGTTACTGTAGATTCATACTAGAGTACAGCTTTTTGTTTCTTACCAAACAGTAGATATATAGTTAAAAGTTTCTTCGATGACAGCTGTCAAATTTATCCAGTATATTTAATTTGACAAGAGCTGTATATCTATGTCACCAGATACAGTTCAAGTGTATCTTAAATTATTGGCCGTTGCTTTTGGTCCTCATCAACGAATTCATGTCAATTTATTTTCCACATTCTCGCGTTTAGCTAGGACCACCTGAGGGAACTAGAATTTCTTTATTACAGGAAATAAGACATTCCAGCAGTTAAGGCTTATGGCCAGGGGATGACTAGTGGCAAAGACTCGGAAGGTTCACGAGACCTGTTATCCTGCAGCCAAGGAATCCTCATAGAAATCCATAAGACATCTTCCGTCGAGAAATTCTCAGCTAACACACCGGTCCTCTATCCTGATCCTGAGCATCCTCGCATCAGGAAGACCTCCTGGATATACTTGGCACGCCTTCACTCGGTACACTCCTGTAATATTTCTGTAAACACGTGGCATTCTTACAAAAGCACGTACCAGGAACCTCATCTCTATCCGATAGTATACTTACAGGATAACTCGAGCAGAAGAAGAGCTGTCGTCGTGCATGAAAGGTCCTCTATGATTTTCAACCGGACGATCGACGTACCAGTAAATCCATGAATAGTTTCTCATGGAAACCACGGCGCTGTTGGGTGGAATTGAAACGTCACATCCGGACCTCGGATACCTGTGTATAGGTATACCCGAGTATCGCTCTCGTTAAAAATATGCTGATAACGAATCAATTGACTGTCAGCAAACATGCAAATTCGAGGATCGCGACAGGGTCTACCTGTCGGATACGACGATAAAACGATTAAAAAGTCACTAGCCTGATAAAGGAAGCAGAGAAAAGTGAGAGGAAGCAGGGATCAGCAGGAGGGACGAGTCTATTTGCTTTCCTAGGAGGGTTAATGGCTCGTTACGGCAGATGCGTATCTCCCATGGAATGACGTCAGGATCCACGTAGTCGCTTGGCAAATATTGCGTTCCTGCGAGACGGGAAGAGCGATGGTATCGTGCGGTTTATGGTTCACGTTTATGTTGATCCTTTACGATGAAACATACAGGCGACGTTTCTATCGATCCATCGGCCCGTGACGCTATCTTAATTTCACTCATTCTCGTTTCTTTTTTTCCTTTCCTTCTCGTCTTCAGATAGACAGTCTTTTTGTCGTCAGTCACATTGTCGTTTTGAGCCCTCAGATCTGTTTTTGTATCGACATTGAACACATTTCAGGGATCCTCGGATACCGTGCTAAAGAGTCTTTCTTATTCACTGAATGTCTTGGCATCTGCTTTGGACTCTTGGCAAATAGCTGGATACACCTTGTCACAATGACGCCTTCTATTCATGAGAGTCGGTCTGGTAGACTTTGAATTTAGCCAGCCGGAAATTAGCCTGGTGCCACCGCCTACCCCGTACTCACAGCCCTGCTTGGGGTTCTCTTGCTGCGACCTATGTATATCCATTTCCACTTATCCTTTATAGGCCGAGCTACCCCCTCGAACAAACATGGGATAAGCTTAGGAAAACATTGGCTCTTGGGCTAATGCGAATTATCTTGGATACTTATTTTCACGAATGATATTCTCTACAATAAATATTTTTAATATTCGACTCGCGAAGCTGTCGGAAGGGTTAACGTAATATCGATACATGCTTCTGGCACTACTGCAACACTATAGATATACATACCATTGTACACAAATTATACTAACTTAAATCTGGAACCGAAACAGTATACTTATGTAATTTTGTTTCAATCGATATCTATTTTGTTTTAATGTATTGCGCAACAGCAGATACTGAAAAGTACAGTATTTGTACCGCGATTGCATGGCTGTTTATACCAGTAAGGACAGAGCCATTATCTACCGCCAAAGCAGCCACAGAACTTTGTTAGTAGTTAAAACGGCAACTTAGGCAGGCGGATAAACTGCGCCAGAATGATAACAGATAACGCGTGAAATCCTAACTTCAGTTGTTTCCCTTAATTTACTAGAAGCAATACAGACACGGATGAACGTACTTGTGAAGCGTGAAATTGTAGTTTGTATTTTTCAATTTTTATAAATCTCATTCACTGTCAATAGAGCATCCTGATCCTGCTTATATGGTTTATCGTAGCAGAAGTTACCGCAGAGGGTGCGTCAAGGAGGAAGCGACGGATGGAAAATATCTGATGCTAGATATACAGATACGAAGAACGAAGGGGATGGGGTGTAACGCAATAGGAAGCAGAGGAACGAAGAGGCAAAGGAAAAGGAAGGATAGACGGGTTCGTGTCCCGAAACGTCTGGCATGCGTTTCACTTCTGAATGTCCATCCGTGGCGAAGGCCCTGCAGTGATTCAGAGTCCCGGTGCACGCGAGTGCTACTTAAATACGTTTGAACGTCGACGGTAGACGTGCCGGAACCGTATTTCTGGTCTTACATATGTAGGCTATATGCGCACTTTGTGTATACATATTACGCTTTACGTAAGAGATAGGCGCAAACTGCAGCTTCTGGCCGCCATTTTGTGAAATCAATACCGTATCGTATAGCGAAATCGCTTGAAAATTTGATTCGACGTTCAGCCACGGATTTCTTCCGCATTGCGTTCGATAATGTCAGATAGTAGAAAATATTATTAATCCGGTAACACGTGCGGGCACAAGCACGGTGTGTATTGTGAAATTTGTATTGCGGTTTCGAAAGTCGGCTGTCTCCTCCCCTTAAGTCGCTATCGGAATCTTCCGTAAGGAATTTTAAGGATGAAAATGCCTCGGGATCGTTTTAGGTTAGGTTAGACGCGTTCGACCCGATAAAACGGAGTTTTGGTTGCTGTACTGGAATAGTGCTTGGAAATGTGTGCTAGCTGCTAGCGGTGGCGTTAACCGTCGGCCTCGAAAGGTACAGAAAGGAGAAAGCCGATAAACTCGACTTGGCGATAAAACGAGAGCGATTAAATTGACGGGGAGACCAGCTATGTTTATCTGCTGGCTCACGCAACGTCACAATGTATTTACTGGTATTGCGTTTCTATGATTAATTTCGTAAGGCTCTAACGGGCTGCGCCTGATCAGTTGTCAGGAAGAAAATGCTTATCGTTTAAGTCGAGTATCGTTTGATTGTTGCGCATGCGCACAAAATTCGAATCTCCCGCCATTCGACGGCACATTTAAATGCGGAAGATGTTCAACGTTTCTGAGGTAGCGACAGGCTGCTGACATCTATAATGTATGGATATTTCGATTAGGGGGTTGGGAGATGGGCTTTTTCATTTTTCAAATGAAATACTTTGGCAAGAGGGCCGCTAGCACGAAGGGAGGACGCAGGGATCTAGTCCTCACGGGCAATTTATGAAATTTTGATATTTCAATTTTTCTTACAGCCTCTTCATCAGTAATTTTCGTAACGCGCTTCCTCGTCAGATTTTAAATGTAAATTAGAACTTTTTTTTTATTTCTTTTTGCTGCGTATTTGCGTAATGTACTTTTGTCAAATATTTCTCAAGGCTGTCTTACGCTGCGAGTGTGACGCTTTCTACGTTATCGACGTAAATCATCGCACACTTAGAAATGGCGCTGCTGTCTGTTTCTATCCCTCCCACTTAACAGTCCCAGCGTTCAAGTACATCTAGGCGCCCTGTGTGCAGCTAACTCGCCCCTTTTAGGTCTGATAACACTGAAGCTGAGTACATCGTTGACGATGAAATGAGCTGAGGTATTCTTACTTTTCTTTTTATCAGGCTCTTATAAGGCAAATTCATTGCTATATCTATATTTTTCTTTATACTTTCGTATCTGATAAATTAGACGATAGGGCCCAAGGTTTAAGGGGTCTTTAGGTCCGTTATTATCGAAGGAGGAAATTTTATTCGTAAAAAAGCCTTTTGAGATCTACAACTGATATTACAACGGATTTCGATACGGATCGAACCAACTGTATTGCGACTCAATTCATCATATGACACGCTGAAAGCTGTCCTATTAACGATCCATGGAGTCAGCAGGTCACGAGCGATCTTTGTAATTAGAAGAGATAACCAACTGAACAGATAAGATTTTTAATGTTATTTCATGTTTTTATTCTTTGTAAAATTTATAACTTGTTTATTTACTCAAAGCGTTCATGCTGTATCGTTTCGTTCATTCGACTCTGATCTTAAATTGTCTTATTTTTTTAATTTCTTCATTTACTCGTCAAAAAAATAATAGACGAGGAATTACTGGAACGTAGCTACCCCAATTGGACGGAAGTTGACACGGCCCTGTGTCCAACTTCAAAGTCCCGTATAACCTCATTCAGGACACGCGTTTGAGCCATCTGTCTATGGCTGAAAATGTCCCTTCGTCTTCGACTTTGCCGTCCTCGCGACCCCTAGTGTGTTCTTATGCCGCTCAACCCTCTTACTAATTTCGAGGCAATTCATTGTTCAGCCCGCAGAATAAGTCGCCTGTAATATTCCAAAGGGACGAAGTATACCGATAACAAACAGCCATTAGAATATTTGGAGTTTATTAAAAAATCCTGCGAGGTTCTATTGTACAAATAAAAAAATGATAGCTAAGAAAAAAATAGGAATAGAAAGAAGATGTTACTTTTTTCTAATCGGACAGTTCTCACGCGTTTTATAGCGAGTGTCGTATATTTGTTCGTTTAATGAAAATCTGCTCGATCACTCGAATCTTTGACTTCACCTGGGTTCGCTGCTAATTCGCGAAAGACAATTTTGAAATTCCAAAGAAGAAAGATACTCTTCAGGGTCTTCCTCGACCTCGTGTCTGCATGGAAATACATGGCTTTTCTTCGGCTGTTTATCGCTCCTGAATTCGACTCCGTATCGCAGGCACCCCCTGGAGGGTTTCCTGGGTCGTCGGGGTGGGTGATTCTTGGGCCGTTACTGAAGGGGTGGATGTGCTAGTGGCTAGTGCTGGGGCTAGTGGCGGTGGAGGTGGTGGTGGTGGTGGTGGTGGAGGTGGTGGCGGCGGCGGCACAATAGTGGGGGTAGCGTGCCACCCTGTGTCAGGTGCTGTGCCACGCGGTCGGCCGCAGTCAGTCAGTCTTATCGAAAACATCCCGCGTCTCTGGCAGATTTTCAATCTTTGTCCTTTTGAAGGAAAAAGGAGGAAAAAAAGAGACATTTATAAAGGAAGTTCACAAGGAATCAATAATTTTGAAATATCAATGAAAATTTTCTTGGAAGTTCGGTGATTATACGAAAAAAAATTGCAAACTTTAGAAATACTAACTTTTCGGCTTAAAATTTTATTGCCCGAATATTTCTTTCTTCTGTCCTCTTTCTTTTCTCGAATCTCATTATTCATTTGATTTTGCCAAAATCGCGCGCTGTCAAATTTATTTTATTCGCGCATATCGACAGACTTTCAAATTCCTTTTATGCGAAACTGTAATCGACGGGAGAAATTATATCTTCGGTTGTGACATGTGAATCGTGAATTGTATCCTCGTTTACGCCACTTAGTTATTTTTCGTAAGAAAAGGTGAGTTTTTGTAAAAAAATCGCATTACAATATACTCAAAAATGCTTAATCTTTTTTTTTTCCAGAAATTTTTGTCACTTTTAGTATTGTCACTCAAATTATTACGTAAACTCAAAAGCGACGAACTTCATGTCAATTTTACTGAAATTTAATAAACTGCGAAATTTTCATTCAAATTTAATCGCGAAATTTATTATTTAACTAAATCTGTAGTCTTAAGTGTGCCTACGTACACCTATGAGTTTGTCGAAAATACCAATCGACCTGTCTTTCCCTTAATTAAAAATTTTCTTAATTACATGTACCAAATGAGCCGAAGTCAATTGGTGGCTTTTCTCGTCGTTTTGTATTTCCAGTCGGAATTAAATTCCAGGATTGCCGGTTTTCGACGACGGACGTTTTTTGCTTGTTTTTTTTCTCTCTCAAAATCCTGATTCTCGATAGAAAGGTTTTACATGGGATAAGGAGTTAGCAGAGGGCTGTTGTGGGTGGGCGTGAGACAACTGGAAGGGATCTTGGGGATTGACTATCTGGCGAAAGAACAGCCTCCCCAAGGGACTCCAATGGAATCTGTCGGACCGTGCTAATTATACCTTTTCGTCAGCCTCCCGATTAATTCGCCCGAGCGATCTTCATTTCGCTATCTTATAAAGAGAGAAAAGAAAAAAAAAAGGGTTCGAAGATCTATTACCGAACGAATGATCGGTTCGAAAGAAAACATTTTTTTGATTTTTTTTTAACATCAACGTTATCTTACTCCGTGGATAGGGATGGCATTCTTCTTAAGTAGATCATTTTATTTCATCGTTTCTTCTATTGTTAATTGAGAATTGTCATTAACCTTTACGTAATTACAGACTTTTTTTTTGGGGGGGGGGCAGCGTGGGCGTATAATCGTTAATGAATTCTACAGGGCTTGCTGGTTATAATGAGTTTTTATTAATTATTTCTCTACCACTTAGCCGAACGTCATTTCCGCAATTACCTGCAGTGCGTAGCGAAAGCGCGGGAATTTTGAATTAATCCTGAGCGATAAACCCGGTTAGGTATTCTCTTTCTACCGTTTCTGCTATTCTCTTTACGTTTTCTTTCCCTTTTCTTCCCCTAATAATAATAATAGCTGTCAAGTGATGTAATACGAGGATTACATCAGATCCGCTGGAATTTACATCATTGAGAAAGACTGACGTCGAGATTGGATTCTTTATTAAGGATACTCGATGTCTTCCATGGGGGGGGGGGGGGATACTTTAAAGTCGAGATACTCGAAGATCCCGTGGGAGTTTAAAGATTTCCTTGGGCTTCTCCGTTGCCGCAGGAAGGTAACAAATATTCATATGATGTTCGAAGCGACGGATATCCGGTTTGAATTTTACTTTTTTTTTTCTTGATTCAGGAAAAAAATTTGCTCCATAATATCTTTAGCACGCTTTCAGTTGCGCTCTTAGGGGAGGAAGGTTCGTTTCACTCTAGATTCCCTGGATGAGACAAAGCCACGTACGACCGTAGGAAGAATGTCGGTGTTGCTTTTGCTCTCGTGTAAATTTCTTTGTGAAAGTATAACGCGATAGGTCAATGATAAGGATCACCGAGGGAGGGGAGGCTAGAGAAGCTCAAGGAACTCGCGATAGGTCCAATTCTCTTGGCTTATCGATCTGAAAAAAAAAGTTTCTTAATGCTACAGGGAGGGGTTGTTTTTTTTTAATGCAGGGTAAAAAGGGGCGGTGATGGCGGAGCCAAAATTTTTTTTTACTCCCATAAGAGAACCTGCGAGGTGTCTTTTGTGCTGACCTCATATCAGTGGGGTTGGTACCACTGCTACTTGAATTTTCAGTGACAAAAGAGCCAAGTGCTAATAATTTTTCATTTACCGAATGGCACTTACTTTTTCATACTTTCACCCTCTGCTTGGGTTCTCCCGGGGGGGGGGGGGGGGGGGGGGGGGGGGGGGGGGGGGGGGGGGGGGGGGGGGGGG
>JARQTI010000781.1:559856-748688 GCA_030142655.1 Trachelus tabidus | reverse complement strand
GCAGTTTTCTTGAATTTCTGAAGAAAGTATCACTCCCACACCTTTCCAATTAGTCCCATTCGAAAGAGTTTTTTTTCTCAGTAAATCTCCTATTGTAAAAATTTTTTTTCTTATCAAACACCTATTCGTGTCAAACGTTCCTCGAGTTACGTAAGGATGGGCTATCAGGTCCAACTTTCATACTGTCCAGCCCCTAATCTCAACCCCGTAGCAAAACACCTGGTGGGCCTTTCCACATATCACGTGGCTATTTTGGTATCACATTATTAAGTTAGTGGATTAGAGCAACGTCCTCTGATACCAGCACGTAGTTGGTCGGACAACTGATAAGGGTCATGCCACGTTGGATAACAGGATAATCCATAATTTTCGTGGTCGACCGATTTAAACATTTTTGGTTAGTTACTCTTTTGACCGAGGAGGCCAATGCCGCGTGAATTTTTTGAAAAATTTTTCACTTCTTTTTGTTACAATAAAAATTTGCCAGGGGGTATCTTGCTTTGGGTCGTTTTAGGTAAATTTCTTGTCTTCACTGTAATCGTTTGTTTGTGCGTTAATACACGTCGAGGACTAGTCGCTACGTTAAAGTCCATTTAATCCCACGTTAAATAATGTCCGACTCCCCCGTTAACGGGAAGTGGGACAAAGTAATGGCGGCGAATGTTTCTCAGAATGTAATTTGGCAGCCCTGCGCGGTTGCGTCTTATTTAACGGGGTGCTGGAGCTGTAACGCATATTCTTACGTTAGGGAATATTTATCACGTGGGAAACCCCTTTGAAATACCTACATTCTCATTTTCACCCTTAACTCCAACCCTCGCCATCCACATCGTTGCCGGTTTCTACGTATCAGGACACACCGGGTATACGTGCTGACTGTATCGCACTGAGTTGGTCCTGGATAAACAGCGCAGAGGCCAGCGATACTTCATTGCAATTTTTTTTTCTGCAACACATTGCCACCGTATGGAACGAACCGGTGATGCCAAGTTTGCGTAATCGAGGGCTATTGATAAATAATAATTAAAAAAAATGGCACTGCCAGCTATTTCGAATCCGTCGGTCCACAAATTGCTGTGCTGTCGATAAAGAAACAAAAAATTACACTTGTGACGCGGTTACATTTTTTTTTCAATTTTTCTTTTTTCGAATTCTCTTCTCCGACGGTGGCTGAGCCAGCGGAAAATAATTCGCTGAATTCGGGAGGTCTGACGTGACGTTTTATTATTGGCTATTAATTAAATCGTAACGTGTATCTTCGACGTGAGGAGATAATTGAATTTTAAACAATGCTATTTTTTTTTTGAAAATCCTATGTCGTAGCTCTTTATTTTATATATTTGTATTATATATTTTACCGGGGAGAGGCTCGAAGTATTTACTCTGTTAGCCAATAAACAGAATCCCATAGAGCAGAACTTTAATTAAAGTCTGATAGTCGACACGTTTTTTTTTTCTTCTTCTTTTGAAGACTATTCAAATATTCCCGCCTTTCTCGTTTACATCGAGCGTGATTTTCGGGATCATTTAAAAGCGTTGGATTCGCTTGCTCTTAGCCCTCCCCACTTTGGTACACCAACCCTTAATGTTTTATGCATCCCCATCCCCCATCTCTCTTGACAATCTCAAACGGGACCGAAATGCGTGCATTGTCTGTTCTCATCCAACTAGTCCAACCTTATCTGGACCTAACCTACTGAGAATGATCAGCTCGCGTTTCGATGCATGACGGTTTCTTTGATAGGGATAAAATTTAACCCGCGAGTCAAGACAGAGGTCGTCGAATTTTACGAGCAGGGTCTGGTGCGTGGTATGAAAAATTTTGCATTTTTTTTTATAGGGCTGAATTTACGTTCGACCCTTATGGCGCTCCTTAGAACTACCCTTATTGTCGTTCTGGGACTAGTTACCCCATCGTCCATCGACTCGCGTTATTATTTTTTTTCTCGATCCAAGATCAGTCAGTGTCTATATTTGGAATTGATATATCGATCTTCATATGTCAAGTGCAAGCTCTTCAGACAGAAAACAATGACAAAAGTTATCGTGTTACATATTTCTTTTTTTCGAATGCCCGCGGGAATATTTCGATGCTCTATAAAATTGTATGAATTCCGTCATCGATCTTGTTTTCCCATTCGTTAAAAAATTTGTTCCATTCAAAAACGAATATATAACATACGACGGCTGCAGTAAAGTTTTGAGGTAATTACGAAAATTTATTTAAAAAATTTCTCAAATTGGGATATCGCGTGTCGTGTGAATCGAGCTTTAACTTCACGTCCGTTAAGCAGCACGCGCAGTGGCGCATAAACCGGACTTCCGGTATCGAAAGTTCGGCTTAACCAATCGACGTGACGATAAGTCATGGACTGAACTTCCTATAGGGAGGTTATTACAGGGTGGTATTCCAAAGGATGTACATATACACGGGACTCCATTAGTTTCCGTACTGCTTTCGGATACGATAACAGGCGGCCTACTTTTGCCAAATCTCTACGAGCGTCCTGGATCTTGGCGGGTGGGTTGGGTTTCCGTCTTATTTGTCAGGGGTTAAGGAAGGCGATAGTTTTCCGAACGACCCAGTCATTTCATTTTATGCCTTATCTGCCCGAGAGACGTTACAGATCTCAAGGCGTCCGATCGGTCTTTAGGTTATTTTGAATTTCCCGCCGCTGAATACGTTCGTTGAGCGTACGTATACATTCGATGAAGAGAAACGCCGGATAACGTATAGTGACTTTTTTTTAATGAATATTTACTGAAAATTACTGGTCACCTTAAAAATCCCTAGATTCATAATTAACCTACATGGCTGCAGATGATTAGAGTCATCTTGTCTTGTCAGAAGTAAAGTCATCAGATACTTGGCGTGTATCTGCGGGAAATTGGAACTGGCAGGATGCTTGTACAGAATTTCATTTAACGGGTGACACCATCATTTTTCATATTCTCGTATGACACTCGGGTATACGTATAGAGCGGACGAGTTGTCTCGTATGCACTTTATATGCACTTATCGTTTATGCAACTTTGTCGGAGAGCCCGGAGAGACTTAACTTTTAACTTTTGCTACGATCCTACCTACCTACGCCATTCCACGTAACGGGTGACTGGAATTTAACAAAAGAATTAAGACAATACCAGGAAGATTATTCGATGTATTCTATAACGGACGATTGTAATTTCCATATGGAATTCAAGTGTATATTCACTCGTAGATAAATTCGTCACGTTATCATTATTCGCGTGTTTAAGTAAACTGTAGTAATTGTATATAGACACCGTGTATATATGTTGCTCGCAAGGATTTTAAAAGTGCATTTGGGTTGCGACAATGCAGCTCAAAATGTCTTTCAGTACCGCCTGGTACGAATGCACTGAACGTTTTCCGATTCGCATCGCAGAGTAAAATGATTGATTCCAATTCAATGCACTTGCGACACAATCACTTGTGTAAATAACGTGTAAGTCAAGAATATTGAATAGTATCGGACAGCCGTATGGAAGAATGGTGAAATTGGTTTCAGCATAGCAATTTCTTCCTTTGCATCAGACTTTTCGTTTCGCGTTATACGCTATATCTGTATTGGGCTGTCGCGCCGAGACAGTGTTTACATGCACTGCGCATGCGCAGAGGACACGACCCAATGTGTCATGGCTGCGCCCAGCCGACTCGATGTGTCATCGTATCAGAGGAGGCGTTGCTTCTCCTTGGACCTTCCAACCTTCTAACCTTATAAGGACCCTTCCTCTGTGCTTGGATGATGAGCCTTACGAGTATTGCGCGAAGTCATCTTTTTCCTGTGAGGAAGAACGAAGAGGTTAGGGAACGGAAGAGAACGTCGGAGAAGGACACGAGGAACAATGACGCCTTGGCAAAGGTTCAATTCCCTGTGGGTATATAAAAAGAAATTCCCTAGTACGCATATCCTATGTATTTACTGCCACTCCTTGCGTTCCGGATATACGAAATGGATTCCGGTTTTCACTTTCGCTTTGTTACTATATATATATGCCATTTTTAAGATCCACGCTTCCGCCCACCGGAAATCGCTCTGACTGGAAGATCTTTTGGCATCGCTCTTGTCCGCAATCCTTAATCACTTATCCTCGTCCTTTTTATTAAATGTTTTTTTTCTTTTCGTTTTAACCGTGTCAAGGAAACTGCCAACATTTAAGGTGTTTTTACAGGTCGTTCGAAGCGTTGGCTCTGTTACTTATTGACTTCGTTTAAAAAAAAATTACTACCGACTACTCGCGTAACTAGTTTCTCGTCGTACGATCGAGTGGCAAGAAAAGATAATTAGAAATATTAAGAAAATTTATGAACGAAGTATCTACCCGACTTTCTTATTTTCTAATATATTTTTGTCAAAAAGTCAAAACCTACATTTCTCATTTATGTATTTATTTCGTTTCTATGAAAATTTTTCTCTCTTTTTTTTCATCCTCAGAATCACTACGTCATTCCACGATTCGTCGAATCCCGAAGGTACATTATTTTGAGGACTCGAGGCCGATTAAAAAAGGAGCGAGCGGCGTTACGAGTCTGTGACTAACTATGTGATAGAGGTCGCGTGCCAGTATTACGAAATCAATGATATCACGTTTCTCACTCAGATCGAAGGTAACTTTTAAAAGCCTATACATACTTACACGGGTACACAGTGGCAAAATGATTACGGTGTTAGTGAAAGAAAAACTAGACCTCGTACAGCTAGAAAATATAATAGATCAGGTCACAAGGTCAAAGTACTATGACGCAATAGCAAATGCATGCTTACGTATATCTTTTCGTTTGTCAGTGCGTCAGCCTAAAACCGGAAATTTCCACTGCCAATAAATTTTATTGTTATTAATACCAATCGAACCATGATACCCACCCACCCCCACCTCCCGCCACTATCCGTATCAATGTCGTAAACTTTATTACTGCATCCAGTTTGATGCTGCAGACCGGATGCGTGCAGCACGCAGTTTTCGAACGAGACGGCCTTCTGCGCATGCGCCAACGTCATCTTAGCACTTAAAGGCCGTTCCACATGATACGCGACGAACGATACAATATTGAGAACAGCCGGATAGGACAGAACGAAGGAGAAACAAGGTATAGAGGAGACAGACAGATTAGAAGATACGAAAAATATGTTGACATTTTCAAAATAGCTTTTTCTTTCTCCTCAACGTCAAAGGCTCCAGACGTTTTTCCCTCGTCGCTAAATTCGTGGGAATAAATTTTTTTGCTCTCTGACATACATTACCAATCGAATATCTGTCGTGCGAGCTTTTCTTCTTTCTTTCTTTATCCAAACGGAATGCCACGGCCGAACCCGTAACGGCTTATTGTTCCATTGATAAGAGTCAGGCTGCCACGACAAAGCTTTTACTTTCGTATGCAAATGGTACTAGGACATTCGTGAATATCGGTTGTAAAGCTGCTGGAATATTTTCTTTTCTGTCCTGGTATCAGTGACGTGGTATCAGATGACTGGGGCGGGATTTCAGGATTCAAAATAAAGTACGACCGACAATTTCCAATTGTCCGCCATCAGGATTTTCTACTACAGATTAAACCAGTGGAAAAGTCTATCGAAGAGATCGGATTGAAAATCGCGACGGTCGTACAAGGTTATTGTTTTTGTCTCTTGTCGTCGCTGCCGCCATAACGCAATGAGAGGACATTTTTCTAGTGAGGTAATGACACAGTATTGGTACAGTCAGCGCTGGTAACAGTAATGACAATGCGTTTTATACGTCTTGTAATACTTATTGCGTAATGCCGGATGGTCCAGATAAAGTTGTGCCGGGAAATAAGAATAAAGGCAATATCGTTGTTTATAAGTATCTTTAACTTCACCACCCGGTATATGGGCACAATAAGGACTGGTAACGGATGTCGCAAACTAGAAACTTACTGTACGACTCATACCGGGCATCTGAATCAACGTAGACTTCGATATTTTTATTGCTACTTTTTTCTCCCAACTAAATAAATAGAGTACCTCGATCGTGGCGCGCTCTAGCGGATTCTTAGCGAGACAAAGGTGTGCCGGTAGTCGATCAGTCGCTCTCTGACCGTTCACGTGTTAACACTGAAGATGGGTACACGTGATGATGATGCGTTAAGGTTAAACGAAACTTACTGTATGAATATATTATATTGTATATATACAGTGCACTCTGCATAGCCGAGATATTTCAGTATCCCAGAAATTATTCAACGATAAACGATGCGATCGGTATTACGTATACGTGTATATCATATCTATGCTCAATGTCAAAAGTTGAGGATCCCTGGAGCGACAGACTGTCTCCCAATATCTTTTCTTTTTTTTTCCTTTTTTTATTACCGCCCGTATGTCACGCGTTCGCGCTAGCGAATGCGGCATGTCCTAGAGGGGGGCCTTTTTCTCCCACCTCTCTCTATCTCTTTCTCTCTCTTTATTTCCCTGCCTCTATCTCTCCTTGTCTCTCCTCTCTCCTCTCCCGTTAAAACTGCTCAACCACTTACCTGTCTTAATTTCTTGCTTAGTAGTGCCGGAATTTTTGCACTCGATGCACGCGGTCGCGTCTCGCCGCGCTTCCTCAGCACGGACGTGTCGTCCGTTGTGCGTTGTCCTTTATATTTTCTTTTCTTCTTTTTCCTTACCCTCCCTCTTATTTCCTTGTTTGCCTTCCCCTCCCCCCTGCTCCCTCCATTCTGTTCTCCCCGTCCTACCCTCTTGTTACTTTCCTTACCTTTTCCACGCCCTACGTTCCTCGTACGAAAAACCCGCTTATCGGCCGCGCTCGTGACCTGCAAACGTGTACGATTTATACTTTATCTTTACGTTTCCTATGGACTAGGTGTCTCCTTATCTTTGTCTCTCTTTTAGTTATGTATTTATGTATACATATATGTGTGTATATATATGTATTGTCACTCTCCCACTTCGATCTTGCATTGCGTTAGTCGCGGCTGATCCGGCTACCAATTTCTTTTTTGTTCTACTGATAATAGCATTATCGCTGGTACGGACTGCGGCGCGCGTGCGGCTTGCCGCTGCGACTGCACGGTTCGCGACATAGTCGTGTTCTATAATTTTCATTTGTGCAGTTTTTGTGTTTTTTTATTATTGGTTTTTTTATTGCGTCAATTTGCCAGTGTTATATATGCACGTGTATAAGGATACGTGGCGAATTTGGTATTTATTTGTATGATAAGCTATCGGGTCAAGGCGAAGTGCGTGGATTTATTCTAGGTGTGATTTTAACCTTGTGAAATTTTCGATGTCTGATCTGTGTCGCGGGTATGGGTCGTTACTACTTGGTGTGTGCACTTATCAGTGGCAGATTGCGAACGCGTAAGCCATATCCGCGTATGTACAAAGTGCGAGCTGGCGATAAGAAAATTGCCTCGTGACGTGGAACCTTGAATCGATCGATTGTTATTGGTGATCGGTCGATTTTGAAAAAAAAACAATTACAAAAATTATTTTTTTGTCCTGGCATATCATTTTTAATTCCAATTCCATATGTTGCCTCTCGCGGTGATTTTTCATTGGTCGATCTATCTTATCGATTGTCTTGCGTTTCGCGGAAATTGTCGCTATTTGCGAAGTTTTTATTACCGCTGGCTTCGGCAGTCTTCACAGTGCTAATTTCGCTGATAATTCGCGACTTTAACCGAGGCAGATGAAACTTATCGCTCGCAATTATAATCAACGTTAATGTCGCTTTCAATTACGTGGACGCGACCGTAAGCGCTCTCATAGAAATGACAATAGGCTTATTCTCTAGCGTCTGTATCCTTATATATATATATATATATATATATATATATATATGCAAACACGCAGCTTGTTATATTTTACGAATTAAAAAGAAAATTTTTTTAATTCCTCATCGTTTCACACGTGACGTTCAAACATGTCATTTCAACTGTTTTTCCCAGTCTTGTTATGGAGGATACACAAACTGTATAAATATACGAATTTCGTACGTTTTCATTTACCTCATGGCAGCGACCAACGACGTTAGGTCATATCGTCCTATATCTATCTATATATAGATATACGTCACGCAGTTCCACATGCACGGGATACAACGTACACTGTGCGTTTACCTTATCGTTCGTGCGATTTTCGCAACTTTTAAAACACCCTTTACGTATACCAATTGCATCAAGCTTGTTCACAGAGCCACTGGTTAATTAAACCTGTAAGCTAATTGATGTCGCCCGGACCAACTCGATTCTCACAATTTAAACTTTCACTCTTGTCTTCGCGTAGTCACCATATTTTACTCTCGTCAATTTTCGGGACTGACGTCACTTCCGGTTTTACTGGGTTATTCTTCCTACCGACGGATCTTTAATCGAATTCCTGTCATCGGCGGCCTCTTCCCTTTAAGGTCGTTTCACAACGGCTCAATGTTTTTTTTCCCTGTATCCGACGACAATTTCTTGACAACGGACGCAACTAATTGATTTTCTCGGGGTCAGTCCCTGAGCCGTCTTAAGACCTATTCGTTATCTCTTATCAGTAGCGTCTTTGCTCGTTCCAGTATTTCTATTAGAAAATGAAAGGACGGTCGAGCGTCTTTGTACGGGAAGGTATTCGGGTTGATCGACAGGATGCCTGGGGTGTTATAGAATTTTCGATTGTCAACAATACATAGTGAACGATTTTGGTATCGGTGTGATAAGAATTTGAATATAAGTAAAAATTTTTTTATTTACCTTATTCACTTTTTTTATCCTATTATCTTCGTCACAAGCTATAGGTACGGGTTAGGTGTACATATGTAGGTCTGCGAATAATACGCCAAGACGAAAGTACCTGTGGAGACGCAGCTGTGGGATTCCCTGATAAGCGAAATTGATAAGGAGGCTGCTGGGTGTCGTGGAAAATTAATGACAGTTGTCATTATTTGAAGTATCGACCGTAAACGGAATTGACGGAGAGTGAATGTTGTTTGTTGACGCGATCAGCCCCACGTGTGCCTGTGGGAACTTTGACATGTGACGTTTGGATGTTTGTTGTTATTTTCTTTTTTTTTTAATCAGTAATTCATACAGGCGATAGATTTGACTTTTTTTTTTAATTGTCAATTTAATTGGCACCTCGGGGACTCCCATTGATATTTAGGATCCTCTGTCGTCGATCATTATCTATCCAATTGTTGTCGCGAGTACTCGTCCTTCTTCTTGAAATCTTCTTTGTGGCCGCATGTCGATGCCAATTAATGGCGTGCTTGGTGATTTAGATCAAGTGGGGCTGATAAAGGTGCATTGGTGGCCGTTCGAGGGGAGCGGAGCAAGGGACGAGGGAATTGAGAGAGGATAAAATATGATGAGAGAGAGAGAGAGAGAAAGAGAGTATGCAAATAATAAGTATTGGAAAACAGTGAATGACGTAGTTATTGTTTATTGCAAACATAAAACTGAAAACGTGCGTCACGATAGGCACTTGGCGAGATACAACGAAATGGCTTGTAGCGCGGCAAGTGGGATTAATTAATGAATCGGCGGTTTATCGGGACAGTGTCTTAGAGGGATTCGTGGAAATTCGATAACAGGATTTTATAGGATAAATAAAAAAAATTTTATTGTATGGGTAGGGGAGCGATGGATTTTTCAAATGGATTTTCAAATTTTTTTTAAAGGAATTTTTGACTTTTTTTCTTTATTAATAAAAAGTTGGTGAAATTGTGCGGAATTCAAATTTTGGTGAAATTTTTTGCTCGATCGATTAGTTGGGATTACAGTGAATAAAGAAAGTGTTAAGTTCTATGTGAGACTGGATTCATCGAGGGACCGGAAGTTGGTGGTGTTACTCATTTCCGGGTGCGAGTGTGGGTACTGGTCGAATGGAGTTAACGATGCGTGCGGCGATTTAAATTATTGGGGTGCCAGTCAGGTGTTGGAGCTGAGGGGGACAGTGAGTGAATATCTAAGTCAGTCTTCTAGGGGTTTCCGGTGGGACGTCGGCAGACGTCGCGACGTCATGACGCTCAAGAAGGATAATAAGAAGAGCCCAAAGAAAGTGAGCAAGCCTTTGAAAATCAACGGCGGCCATGTTGCTCCTCACGTGTCTATTGAGGAGGCCATCAAAGTGCAGCCAAGTCGGACGACTAGGGAACCGAAATCCGTCAAAGTGACGTCCGTCTCAGGTGGGCATCGCCAGGTGGCAGATCGGTCGGTCGATCGAAGAAATCTTCGATGCTCTATTCAATTACTGGTTTTTCGATTTTTTTTTCCTTGCAGTTTGAATGAGAATCGAGATTTGCTTTGTTTGTATTTTGGAATTTTTTTTGCAAAATGAATTAATTTACGATCAATTAATTGCTTCGAGCGTATCAGTTTACTCTGTGCTTGATACTTTGTATTCGGAATTAACTTGATTTTCGAATTGTCAAATTCAAATTTGAACTTTTTTTTCGATCGATATTTACCCTTCGCCGTCGAGGGACGACACTTATCTTTATACGATTGGCTTAACGTTGAATTCAGGTGTCCCTGGCGTTGGTCAGGCCAGAACTGAACAGAGTTCGAAATTCGACCGCAAGCCCTCGCTGCGTCGCAAGTTTGGCGCGTTGATAAGAGGGAGCGCTGACTTACCGGCCGCGATAAACCGCGGCCTGGAACCCATAAGAAGAAGCTTGAGCTTTAGCAAAGACCTGAACCGCGTTTACGAGACGGCTCCCTATAGGACACGTAGTGCACAGTGGTACAACAGTCTTGGATCCTTGGCTGAGGATGATCCCGTGCAGGATGTGACGGAAAACAATCCCAGCGTCTTCGAGGAAGACGTCTTTGGTGCGCGTATCACCAGGAGTTACAGTCTTGTGGAAAAAAATCTTGTAAGGCCATATTATCTCTTTTTCTTATGGAAACAATTTTTTTATTCGAATTTCGATATTATAAATCACATTTTTTTTTTATCATTTCAAATTTTCGACACTCACCGGTTGGAGCGACAAGGCTTAACGATTCATTGCTCACCGACTATTCTGTTAAATTACGATTTGTTGGGATTTTGTCATTTTGATTTTTGAATTTGACTTTTTTCCTTGTTTCATCTCGAGTTATAAAAATTCTATTTAACAACGGCACACGCGCTATATCTGTCACTGAATTTCTAACGATTATAAATGCCCAATATATTCACTCAACTTTGATGCATCCCTCCATGACACGCGTAATTATGTCACTTCCGTTAAATGCATATCCACACACGTGGGTACAATTGACAGCTGTCATTTTTATCCGTTTATTATATTTTTCATGTTTCCGCATTCGTTCCTCAATACGGTCAGGATGATTGCCTCGTTCGTATAATAATCGCATGCACATACGTATCACCGCTATCGAATTACCTGACATTCTTGTCCGTCAGTCAATGAAATAACGAGCGGCTACCCGCTCGATATACCCCGTGTCTGAAAATTGAGTAACCGAGAATTTAATAAACTCAAAAGCAAATATAAAAAAATCAAATTTTAATTTCAACTGTTTTTTCAATATCCTCTCGTCAGTGACTCAACACGATCCACCAAAAAGAATGTACATAGCCAATAACCCCATAGTTACCCATCTACAGTGCGTTCCAATAATTAATGACAAATACTTCAAGCTTACCAATTAATCATTCATCGCCAACAAGGAGTACCAATCGCACTCAAGTATCGATTAGTTACCAATAAACCACACGAAACACAATAAACAGCCATAAAACCCACACGAAATCAATGACCGAACCAACCATAAACCCAAACAGAATCGATGTCAAACATTTAATAGAATTTTTTTCTTACTTTTTTCCTTTAGGTTACGTCATACCCACACAGATACAGCTTACACGTGAATTTATAATACATTGGCATAATTCTGTACGCGAAAATAACGTGCTACCCGACGGTAACCGTTTCTCTTTTTTTTTTCTAACTTCCCAAGCACAATGCACCAACATAAGAAACTCGAAACTTCGTACCAATAAATTTGATATTAATGCACCTGAGTGCAGCTTAATACACGAGTACCAGCCTCAGTGCTGTAAGGGTGTGCAGGGTAAATAATTATTTAGGGGTTCTAGTGCCTGGAACTATAATGACTGGTACTATAGTTACTGCAGTGACGTCATACTCTAAGTACATGCCTGAATTATATATATAGATAGCACACGATGGATACGCAGGTACAATTATATAGTTACGCTATAGGTATTTAAATACGTACAGCCGCTTACCGTGAATTACATTATACACCGTGTATTAAAAATAATAACAAGCCGCTTATCGTCGAAATTGTTTTACTCCTTTGCAACGGAGCCGAGGCTCGCCATCAAATTTGTACGATGCTGCACCGAGTGCTTGAATTGTCTCCCGATACATAAGCTTTGGTAATAAACGGTCGGGGGAACCCCCTTTCCTCCCACGTCACCACCAAACCTCCTGAGCTTACGTAACGGGTGTCAAGATAATATTTGTTCGTCGTTAGGGGGGACTCTTGTGTCTTAGAAATTTACTCGTCTGCGAGGGAGCTTATGTAACGGGTGTCGACGGAATATTTCTGGGTATCGAGGGGTCGAGAGGGCTTCTTTTTTTGCAATTTATTATGTATCCCTATGGATACACGTAAGGGACGTTATAACGGGTGGCGACAGAATATTTCAAGAGTGTCCAGAGCGGCGGGCTGCTTACATGAGAATTTAACTTTAGCATCGCCCTGAAGGACCTGCCTTGTGGTTAGCCTCAATCTTGTATGTGGGGTAGATAAGGCGGATGGATACCGATTGCGAAGGGGTTGAAGGTGATTTCGTGGGAAAATGGTTTCGTGCATCGATATCCTTGGGAAATCTATAAGCGGCCTGGCATTCTTGTAGCCGTACCTGTAGGCGCGTATGTAACCTTATCAGTTATCACGGTTGGGCCTTGGATGACCTTTACACGGGTATGAGATCAGCGTGTTGCTAATGACCGTGCTCTCGGACCTCGACCGATTGGTCGATTTAACGTGTGATTGGCACACTTTGACTTCACTTTGGCCAATAGGGATCGAGCTCTCTTCTTTCTGGGAGGCGCGGGCTTATTTGAAATTGTCCTTTTGAGATTCAGTCTGAACACTGTTCGCGTCTCATCTCGTGCGTGGAATGTTGTTAGGATTTTTGATAAAAATGCTGGGGATCGGTTTGAATTTTGGAAAGAATTATGAAATTTGGGAATTCTGCTGTTTTTTGTATTGCTTATCTTTGGGGTGGTGGGACGAGGATCGGGTTGGGTTTGGATTTGAGGGCGAGTAGAGGTGAATTTTGAAAGATGAATTTTTTTTTAATGCCTTCTTTTTTAATTTCACGGACTTGCTGTCTTTTCGCGCTGTCATAATGTCAAAGGTCAAGGTTCGTTTCGCTAGTTTATTCGCGTGTCTGAATAGAGCGTGACGTCATCGGTACGAGTCGGCTAATAATTAGTCACGGAATTTTCAGGGGGAACTCGCCAGTTTTTCAATCTCATTGAATTTCTCAGAATCGATAATCTATTGAACTGGGTAATATCGATATTTTCAAATTTGACATTTTTATCAGTCCCTCGGAAGATAATGTGAAAATTTTATTCGTCATTAGCCGCCTCGATAATTTTATATACGGGGAAATAAATTTTTTTCAAAGTTCTTGGAACGACGTTCCTTCTTTTTGTTTAATGGCTACAGTCACTCGTCGTTCGTGCGAATTGCACTATGACCTTGTCGAAGGACTTAAACTTTTTTTTTTCCCAATTGACCTCAATCAGTCTCGTCTGAAATTTTATATGGAGTAATAATGGTTTTGAAAAAAAAAAGTGAAAGAAAATTTAATGAAGAAAAACGGGACATCTCCACCGTCAATTTTACGTATCTTCTACCGGGACTGTACCCAAGGTATATCAGGAGCGTCTTGCTATTTCGTAAGTTCCCTCAAGTAGTAAATAGTATTCAAGCAATTTTCAGAGCAACCCCATTTCTAGGGGTTGAACGGGTTGAATACGATCTCGCGACGTAATCACTCGGGAAAATCTAACGAAACGTCTGACTAACGTAGTAAGTCGTTTGGTTGTATTATCGCAATTGATTAAATTGCTGTGAAATGGAGTTTTCCATTTTCACTAAGACATTTTCTTCCGAGATTGATACGGAGCACTTATTCACTGTATACGCAGATAGATACATTTAAAATAAATTTTAACACGGACTGTACCTACAATCAAATTCATAGTTTCTCTTGTAAAGTGCATTATTACGCACAAATAAAAATAATAAACAATACTTGCCGCCCGTTATAAGAATTTTCCTTGAAATTAAATTCTGCGTATCATCTCGTACTTTATTATCACGTTAAACCATCCATTAAGTGATTACGTACCTAACGAAGTTTGTACCGAGTCGCAATCGTATTTGTACACGACTGTACCGGCAGTATATATTTGGCGTCTGGGAATGTAAAAGTAAAATTCTTTTGCTTCTAATT
Source organism: Trachelus tabidus (assembly GCA_030142655.1). Taxonomy (NCBI): domain Eukaryota; kingdom Metazoa; phylum Arthropoda; class Insecta; order Hymenoptera; family Cephidae; genus Trachelus; species Trachelus tabidus. Next base: position 734,205 of record JARQTI010000781.1, on the reverse strand, counting down.
TCTAACTTAACGACCTACCAGATTGAACTTAATCTCGAGGATCTCACAGGAGATAAATCCAAAATTCAATCTCTGCGCGTGAATTAATTTTTTAGACTGTACCGAACACTCGGTACATTTGATAAGTTATCAGTAAAATTTTGTGCACCCTCTAATAATTTATCTCGCGTCCGTTCATTGATTGTCTCATTTAATCGCGTCACCCGGTATAACTTAGCATGCACGGACATTGCACGTTGTTAGCAAAAGGGAGTTTTGTTATCGAAGTGACATGTGTCCTGGACCATGTGGAGCTCACGGCTGAAACAGGATTTTAGTTAAGCGGCAATGATAAAAGGAGCTTTTCCTGGAATTATGCGAGAGACATTAAATTTCGAGGAAAATTAGCTCGAGTCAGTTAGCGACGTTGCGTCAGAATAATTTCATAATTCCCCAAGTATGCGCAATCTGCTGACTGTATCTTCGGAATTAAAATTTATTTAGTAACTGTCGTTGATTTTGAGAAAAAAAATGTCTACCTCTACGGTACGGTGTATACCAGGGGGGCCATCTTCGCGTGACTTTCCACGTGAAAGAGTCACCTAGACGTCCCCTTGTCGATAAAAATTATTATTTTAACTTTTTTTATTCGGCTTTTTTGACAAACACACTCGTAAGATGGATGGACTTTGACGTCAGTATTTAAAAGCGTCGCACGCGACGTCTACGTCGCGACGCTAGTGTCCGTCGGCAGGTGCATTTAACGCGAGACGCACGCGAAGGTGGGTGCATACTATGCACCTGGATCTAAAGACTCGAAGACTTTTAGTTTTCTTTCGCGAAATAAGCCCACTGGGCTGTTCCAGTAGCTAGAGGGGTAGATGGCTAGAGAGAAATAGGGGATGAAAGGTAAATGGCTTCGTGTAAGTAAGGTCGAGCGAGTGACGAGGCTTTTTGAATTTTTCTCTCTCTCTCTCTCTCTCAAGTCAAGCCGCTTGTCCGCCGGGAGAGACGAAGAGAGAGAGATATCGGATACCCCGTAAGAAATTTCCCGAGATTTTCAATAGATCGCGCCAGTGCTATAGTCGCGTCAAGTTAAGGCGCAAGATCCAGGGGACTCTTTAGCGTTGATATCCACGAGGGGAAGGCCCCTCGATAAACCTTTATTCCCCAACGCACTGTAGCGTCAAATTATAAACATTATTAAAACAAGCATTATTAAAGTTTTAATATTTTTCTTAACGTCTTTAGTATAAGTCCATATTTATTATCGTTCGCTACTGATAAGCGGCCATTACGTAGTCGTCCGATATAGCTAATCGTTATCAACGACCTTCCCTACCAGCCCGATCGCGCGTATGACCTACGTACACGCACTATACCTATTTCATCTATACCGTATCCAATTGTCTATACTACAGTGCACTGCTGTAATACCTCAAGTAATACCGGAAACGAATGGCAGCCCTTACATGCATTTTCTCTAGCCACGTTATCGTCCAGATAAGGGCCCGCGCTGTCTCCCAGTGGATTTCGCAGCTTCCTGGCGCATCCGGTGCATCCAGCTATTAGGCTAGCAGCCAGCCTCGTGCCAAGTCGAGTTCCTGGTTAGATGGACACGGCAGTTGCTGGCTCTGCGTCTATAGGGGTATGCGTCTGTATATATATATATATACACACATTGGAATTACAGTAGCCAGACGCAGACTACAAGGTATAAAACAGGGATAAAGATTAAGGGATGATTTTTCGGTTCATCCCTTAATGAGATGCCGTTGAATTGGAAGGGTACCGTCGGGACTAAAAACAGTTTCTAAGCTTTTACAACCCCTATCTGGTGTCTGGCGCGTCCCTCGCCCCCCCACTTAAGGGTTGAACGCACTCCCACCCCCTCGTCATCCCTCAGAGGGACCGAGGATAGGGGATGAAGAACGCAGTAGCCAGGATCTTGACCCGCCAGGTCGGACGCTTCTTAAGTAATGGATACTCCTGTAGACACCCCCTTGATATTTCATCCCTTAACCAAGAGGAACATCCTCAGCGGCCAGTCACGCGCAGTTGCCGTTAATAAGTATCTCCCGAAATGGGTTGACGCGCGAGTGGATTCCCGATTGGTCGCAACCCTTCCGGAAACCACCCTCTCTCGGCCGCTGAACAAATTGGGCGAGAAAGAAAAATTACATCCCCCGATTTAAATTATTAAATACAGGCTTGTTTCGTCGTACGTTCATATTTCACCCTTTCCTCTCGCACTGGTTATTTTTTTCACGGCCACATTTATTTCCGTTCCTTTACTCTCCACCCCTCTCCGTCCTCTCGCGTATACGCATACACTGTTGCCACTTTTCTACCTTTTCTGCCTATTTTTTTTCACCCTTCGAATCCTTTCACCCCCCTTAAAGAAAACCTTTCACGCAGGAATGCTCCACCACGTACCGCTGGACCCGACTGCCTGCGGTAGAGCGTGCCAATCTCTTATCTCTGTAAATACAGTCCGTCTCTTCCTGTGGCTGAATTCTTCTCGCGCCATATCAGTTTCGTAAAGAGTCAACCTTCCCTGAGCAAACTTTTAGACGCTACTATTTTACTCGGGCTGTCACCACATGCTCGGTGGCCGAATCTTGGGATCTCTGAAAGGAGCGACGGCCGGCGTCTAACGATAAGACGAAAATGTGAAAACGAAATTTTTTAAATATTTTAACGCGACTGTACGTATACACAGACACACACATATATATATATATATATACTCCTTACAGGAGTAACTATCTGTATCCATTAAAAAAAGAAAAAGAAAAATTGAAGTGCCAAATGGAAATACCATTTTCAGTAATTCAAAGTCAGGCTACCCGTCTGAGAGTCGAATTTATCGTTTATCCCCCCCCCCCCCTCGCCCACTACCCTCTCAACGTAACCTATGGCTATTATACTTCAAGGGTTGAAACTGAATTTTTTTTATTATCCAAATTTTTTTTTGGCTTCACATCAAGGTCACTAAAGATAAGGACAATGCGACTGGAATGACTTGGTATGACTGACGAGTGATTATTTTTCTGAAGGTTCTTAATCTTTGATCTTTCAATTCACTTTGCACGTCCCTCGTTTTGATCTTTTACGAAAATAATAAGAATGGTGTACGTCGATCGATTTTTTGTCTGGTATGAAATTTGTATTGAAAAAAATCTTTTGATTTATAGCACTTTTTTTCATGTACTTTGGATACTGCCAATTTGACGCACCGTATAGAAACGACTGTTTCTGCTTGTCCTTTAATACACAGTGGGATAATAATTATCGCATCAATTAATCCGGGGAAATTTATTGTGACCCACAGCGCCCTCCTACGTACAGTCCGTGCACGTATTAATCCACTAGCAACCAGCAGGGATGCGCTTACGGGCGCATTCGGCTCGTCCCGGGAGCATCGCCAGCCTCGTGTCTGATCGGGAACGGGTCGTAACCACTTACGGGATCTGTACGCTAACGAGGATCATCTCGGGCGTGTATGCGCGTGAACATACCCGGTGTCCTGGATCTTTCGACTAGTCGTGAAATATGAATTTTCGATATCAATTTTACAAGATTTATATCACTTCGCTCACCCTGTATTTCTAAATTATTGGACGCGATTTCACATAAACCCTTAGTACCTTGGACGTTTAGTTGCGTAATGGCAAGGCATTGTTCATATTTCAATATACGATCCGCCATATTGTTTTTCACTTACCTGCATATACGCCTTTATACACTGTATTGTATATAAGGCTGCGGCATACTATGGACTAGGCTCTAAAACTGTACGAGCACGACGACGTAAAGTCCAGATGCCATTATTCAAAATGGCTTCTATATATATATATATATACACACACACATAGCTTTACTTGTCTTGCTACGCGTTATACCGTTCAGCCGAGAATGGCTGCTCAGTTACGGTCACTTACTACTTTGCTTGTTACTTGCACTCCAGTTGAATTTCTCAGCGGCTTTATTTCGACTTGCAATTCACTCCGCGTCTTTTCTCAAGACTTTTCGAGAATTCTTAAGGGTCCTGAATGGTCGTGTCGTCGATGCGCTATATATATAATATATACAGCGTATATACGTATATCTCATGGTCCAGTTCCCTCGGGAATCGGAAACAGCGGCTGGTCCCTTTAATAAAAGCTTTTGCCTGTACTCACGACTGATTGTTCGTGTAGTTTAATCAAATTGATTCGAAAAGATCGTTTACCGGTGCGTCTTCGCGCGTCATACGTCAGCTTCCCACAGGAGTCCGAAAGCCAGAAAATTCGGAACGTTCGAATTGGTTCTTCGGAAATTTCTAACGAACGCGAGACACGTTGGGAGAATTTTTCTTTCTTTTACTTTTTTTTCCAAAATGCCTTTCCACGGTCTTCGAGCATTTACAACTAAACCGGGAGGTTCATTGCGCGGATTGAAACGCATCGGAATGACGACATCTACGACCAATCAGCATCGTGGAAAAGAGATGACGTAAACTTTCCCATATCCTTTTAATGCAATACATGAATTTTTAAATGGATCTTATATCTATGGAAAAATTTTAAAAAGCGATTAACATTTTTTTTCAATTTTGTCCCAAAATTCATTGGCAACAGCCGATGCTTTTTTTATTCTTTTATGCGACCGGATATACACTCATATCTTTTAGCTCTTACGTTGGTCCATTATATTTATACGTGTTCATTGGTATATCTATAGCGATGTACTTGCTCTTCCTGTGTACAGAAATACATGGTACCCCTGTGAATACCCGATAGAAGACGTATCCTCTGATAAGGGTTGTGTATTCCGCTAGTCCACTTAGGGGGGTGAACGCATTTATGGTTGTTGGTTAATAGCATCGCTGCACACTGTGACCGTTACTGATCTCGTCTACCGGGTGTTACTGTTTTATAAATCACCCGCTAACGTCCCGAGCTGCCTCCCTTAACGGGAGGTCGCCGTCATCTTTTATATAGTTATGCGGGGTACTGTACTACCCCTGCGCTCGCTTCGTATGCAAATTATGCGCGTAAAACACTTTAAATGCATTTCTCCAATTGGGACAGTGTCCAATCGTTCACTCGCTACATATACTGCTAGGGGTCGCGAACACGAGGTCGGAATTACATAGGGGATGTTACGCGGTTATGGTGGCTATTGTGAATTTTTATTTTACTCCTTACGATTTTAAAAAAAATTTCTTTTGACGACACATATTTTTTGAGAAAATATTTTTCGGATTTCATCATTCTTCTTTTTGCCCACTTCCTTTAGGCTCACAGTCCTAGGAGGAGGACGCACGCGCACAACGATCAGACTCCGCCTTACGGGAGACACAGTGATCACTATGATTCTAGCATAGGTGAGTATCTTTTGGGGTTTTTTTGGAATCTAGGGATTTTTTTGATTTGTCCTTTTTTTCGGTGGTTGGCAATTCTTGATTTGGGGAGGGGAGGGGGGATTTTGTACAAAACTGATTTTGTCAGACGCCGAGGATGTGTAATTATGGCTTTAATGTGATATTACTTTTTGAACGTTAAAATCCCTAGACAATGAGGAGATACCTTCTTGATTGACTTTTTTTTTCTCTTGGTGGGTAATTGTTTGGGGGTAATGCTGAATTCGCAATTTAAGGAGCTTAGGAATAATTAACTTTTCTTTTTAATTCTCTGGAATCTGCCTTGCATTCTTGATAGATTGAATTTTTTGGTAAAAGTTCAAGATTTAATATGGTTTTTTTTTCTCTCTCAGACCTGAGCAATCCACCCTGCGAGGCTATCAGCCTTCCTGCTTTGAGTCGCGTTGCCATCGACCAGGATGACAACCGATCGATTCGATTGTGAGTATTAATACGTTTTTTGTATTTTTTTTTTAAATAATGTGTACAAAGTAATGTCGAATATCGACGCGACCCGTTCCCAGTGAAAATAATTAATTTTTCGAAATTTTATTTTCAATCTCCTTTGAAATTTTCTTTTTCTTTTCCAATTTTAACGTCGACTGTTCATCATTACGCAGTTATCGTTTCCCGTTATTCCTGTCGTTTCATTAATTTCAATCGCCGCCAGATCGCTAAGTCTTTTCAAGCTTCTATCTTCAAATTCGAATTCACTATAAGCGTTCGATGTCGTGCGCGAAATTTTAATTATATACATTGAAAACTTTGCCAGTCCTCGGTCGCATAATCGTCCCGACGAATTCACGCCTTATCTTCATGGCCAGCAGATAAGTATCGCGCCGCGTGTTTCAGGACGAGCTGCTCGTCTTTTATCTTGTCTGTTATCGATCAGTGAGCATACCGGGTGATCCAATAATTTCTCAACGCAACGTTACCTGGAAAATCTTAATTGCTCAATGGATCATCGACTCGCAATTTGTTATTGTTGACAACCATAGGGTCTTCGACGATTACAACGGCAAACTTTTTATCAGTTACAGCCTTGAAATTTGATCTCGAGTACGAGACAGTCCGATAAGACTGGTATAATCTTATCAAAATTTATTAGCCACAGTTTATTTTTGATCGTACCGAAAATTCGGAAATTATTCTCACACTTTTGTCTCGTTCGATAAACCAGCATATCGTCCGCGTAGATTTTGGTGTTTCTATCTGCGAAGAATTTGAAATTTTTCGGCATACTTTAATAAATAAATTTTAATAAATAATTTTTACAGTTTTATATGCAAATCTCTTTACCTTCTTTTCCATCGCGTCAAACCGGCTTGCTTAGTCACGTCCCGTGCACAATCAATCGTGACAATATTGCTTTTTGATTATGCGCCGCTGACCAGAGATATTATACGCGATCCCAAAATTTCATCCAAATGACCATCGGGATGACGGATCAAATTTTTTAAAAAGTCGATCGACCTCATTAAGCGCTACGTGAAATAGCCGAACGCTAACGAACTGGCGGTGCGTCAGCAAATACTCAATTGTCTCAGATTGAGAAAAGTATTTGATTTTGAAATTTCATGAAAAATTCGTAAAACTGATTTCTCGTGCTTATCAGCGCGCAGCCGACTAATCCTTCATTTGCCACAAAGACATAAAATCGATCGAACGGTATAATCATACGTGCAGAGGTCTTTTCATTTTAAACGTACGACTGACACGCGACAGCCTTCCTAATACGCGATAAGCAATTGAAAATTGTATCGTTCGATAGCGAGTAAAAAATTTTTTGTTAATTTTGACACATTTCATCCCAATTAATAATTATCCATTTCGTTAAAACGGTCGCTTCGGAATGACCCGCAGCGTGTCAAGTGGGATTACAATTTCTACGTCAAAGTGTCAAAGTCATGTCACAGTGACGTCAGTAGAAATTTCTCAAAAAATTAACCCTCCAATCACTATTGGCTCTGGTTATTCGTACCTGCGGTTGCTCTCGGGCGAGTAATACTAAATTAGTCCGGTGCGTGGCGCCACCGTCGGGAGGGACTAAATAACGAGATGCTGCGGCACTGCTAGTCACACCATGGTCCCACAGGTCCATTAGTCACATATGGTCGGAATGTGGTGGATGCTGGGGGTGAGTCTCGATAAACGACGCTGCCCAAAAAATCGCTCGAGCGATCGCGTTGCTACGTGGAGAGGAAACGGCAAAATAGCCGAAATAGGGTGAATTCGGAATTTGATAAAGAGTCAAATATTATATTTATCGAAAATTAATTTGGAACCTTTTTCTCCTATTTACCCTAGATCAACCGAAAGGAGGTGATCATTGATACAGGCTATGGGATTATCGATCGTTCGTTTTGAGGCTCCAGGGTTGATCGTTGATAAATTTTAGAAATTCAACCGTAAGTCCTTCAGCCTATTTTATGTGCTCGAGGATCGTTTCAATTTCCTTAGTGACGTCGACGCCCGGCGTCGCCCGCGGCGTCGGGTGATCCCAAATTGCATATATCGATTGGGAAATGAATTTACTAATTTCCGGCTGAATTTTCGTATGGCTACTCGATACCGACGTGCACCCTCCTGGTGCTCTGGGTTGGCGAGCTTTACGGTTTAGCAATATCGGCGGTATCGCTCGGAAATGTCAGGGGGTGGGAGGGGGTTGAAACTTGGAAACAAGGGTGGTTTTTGCTGTTGATATACAACCCTCTGTGTCAGGTCGATGCACTTTTAAATTGATGGCTTCGTTAGAGATACACCTGTATACGTACACCTTCGCTGTGACCGCAAATTCATCCTTTACGTATAGGGGTTGTTTGTGGGGGGTGACTGTACCCACCCTCTGCTATCTGTAGGGGTGTAAATTTATACCCACAGTGGATGAGCTTGAAATCTGATCGGTGGCTCTACAAACGAAAATGAGGATCGGAAGCGAGCTGATTAGTGACAGTGAAAAATAGGGGATGATATATTAATTTCTCGAGAATCATGTATTTTGTTATTAATTTAGCTTTTTGTTAATGTTAATTTCCTGATGTCAACGCTCGACGTACGTGTGCTTATAAATTTTTTTTTCCAAAAAATGCCCAAGGGTGGTTTTCGTGGAATTTTGAGTTTTCAAAAAAAATTTTGTTTTTCCCACTCAATCACTCTCAACCTTTTAGTATCTCTTTTTTCTTTCCTATCTGACATCAGACAAAAAATTATCCTTCGCTCAGAATTAATCTTTCCTTTTCGTACATAGGCAGAAAGGTTCACGTATGTTGTACATACGTATCTATGCATATACATATGAGCACGTGTCTTCCTTGAGAGCGTCTAGACTTTTTTTTTATTTCTTTTTTCCCTTGTCACCTGAAATCTACCGATCGTGCTTCGTCGCGATTATTTTCTATTTTTCAATCCCATGCGCCATGGAGACTCGTGGAAGAGCACGTATCCAGTGATACGTGCAAAAAAAATTCGCAACGATCCAGACTTCAGAAACGCGTGATTAAATTTAATATCCGATGGATTCCAAGAAAGCGGGAACGGTTGAAAATAATAAAGAAGAAAGGAAAGAAATTTTTAAATGAAAAACAGCAACAGTCGGCATTTGAATGGTCGACCTAACCTTTCAGGAGATGGCGATCAAATTCAAAGGGATGAACCGTCCCCTCCCTCCTCCACCTTCACCTTTCTTCCTTCCCTTTTTCATCTTCCCATTAGTCCAAATTATTATTTACATTCACTCCTGATACTCCTGGTTCCGTTTCGACCTGGAAGTTGGATCCACTTGGAAAAATTAAAAAGAAGAGAGAGATAAAAAGAACTAGAAAACAGAAAGAAAAAATTATCTACAAAATCTCACCCGGTACCCTGTACACTGAATAATTTCTTCATTACGACGATCATCTTCGAGGGCTGTTTTCATTAAACCAATTTTTTTTAATGCAACCTCATCTCAATGCTCATGAATATACACGTGCATGTGTATTATTTAAACTAGGAGAAAAAAATTCACAATTTTCTTTTAACGCCGACTCAACTTTCTTCCAGATTTCTTACCAACTGCCTGCGGGCCTTTTCAATTAATTTTGTGCAATTTTTCATAGCTGAAAAACTTGGACCGATACGTCTGGCAAAGGAAGCTCGAACTCGGGACCGCTGTGCGACGCCGGGCGTCGGGACGGATATTAGAGGGACATTAGTACAGGGTCGCACAAGTAAGGGCTGATTTCACGCGGACTGGTGTCACGGCTGGTAAAAATAGGAGGGTTGCTTTTCATCTTATTGAAGCTTTTTAACGGGGTGGTAACCACCTTCTTACCCCCCCTCCCCCCCCCCTTTCTTTCGCCCTTGCATTCAGCCACCCAGCGAATTTCGCATTCAATATTTCTTCCTTTCGTCGGCATCTTTGAACCGTGCGTTTATTTTTTTACTTTCTTTTTTTCTCCTCCCCTTTCATTACTATTTATGTATCGGCAGCCCTGCTACTTATATACATATATATATGGACACACATATACCTATAGAGTAAAAGACATACACGCACCTGCCCTTACACCCCTATTTTATATTTTCTCTCACTTAGCTCCTCTTTCTATAACGACAGAAACGTGACGTCATTTATAACCATCGCCGTGTGTACTTCTGTCAAGCTAATACATTTCCACCCCTTACATTTTTTTTATTTTTTAAAATTTCTACCCCAAGTTCTATACGCGCAGCTGACACGCAGCCACGTGCACCGATAACGTCCGAACTTTGTTACAGTCATGGCGAGGAACAAAAAGTCAGGAACGGATGGGGGCACCTGAGGGGTAGTGCCCGGAACCTCTCGTTTCTTCATTTGGGCACTTACGGTTCCAGGCAGCACAATCATTCGGTAAGTCACTTTAATAAGTTTTTTTTTTATAAATTTTTTCTTTGAATTTAACAAAATAAAAGACCGCCTTACAAATTGTTATCACAGTCATAAAGGTAAGTTCAGAAATTCATTTTCAGTACGAGTACAGTCGTGTCTCTGTGTGCCTGCGTGTGAGAGAGTGAGACACAACCGTGCTGGAGATGCTGACAGTGAATTTTGGAAACCACCTGTACCGTGTTAGATTCCATTTACATGTACAGGGTGTCCCTAAATTGTATGTATAGATGTTATTGGTATAACTGTCAGATACGATATGGCCTACTGGCCAAAGATCTACCACACCACTGAGGAATCTCAAGGGGATGGGATTTGAGATATTACAAAATGGCGTCTCTACCTAGTATTACCTGAGCTTGTTCATGCCCAAGTGGTCTGCTACCCTTTTAGCATACACTTGGAACCGAATGCAGTAGAGAACAGCGAGAGCACGCGGGGTCATCAATCTTACTTTTGTGTGACCTGTCCGATAGCTTTCCTCTTGGACCCCTCTCGTCCCTCAGTCTGCATTAAAGATTTTTCTCTCTCGTCTCCGCGGGAGCGAGTGTCTGCGCCTCTTTTTTTTTTTCGTCCCCCCTCGATAAGACGCACTCGATCGCTTCACACGAAATTCAAACTCCGAGGGGTCGTTGCCTTGGTGTATTAATGGTTTTTTTTTCCTTCTTTTTTTCAGTAGCGAAAGGGGTCGCTAGCTTATTCTTTAGTTCTTCTTTCTTAGCCACGCTAAAGAAAACGTTTTACAGAAGCGCGGGGGTCGGCGGTGCTGGAATAATAAAAAAAATTCGACTTGCTTTATAGAAAAGAAAAGAAAATGTGGCGGTCAGGTATTTTATTTACCTGTAGCTTCGATGCGCGTTAGTTCAAAGTCGTTGTTCACATTTACTTCGCAGATTGTAGAAGACCGTGAGGTTAGGTTACTCCACGTCTTATCCCTTTTCTTTATAGAGAATCTGCTTCTTTTTTACTCTATCTCTGTCTGCTTCCTTCATTCCTGATTCAATACAATTTCGTATCTTTCTCGTGCGATCGCATCAGTAGCAACTGAATACGGTACAGCCTACTTTTTAAACGATCGATAAATATCTCCTTGTTCAATGCTCTCCGGCGACCTCGTGTTTCATTTATGTTTTTCGCTGATCATTATTTACTTTCACACCACATATCCATCCGTCTCACTCCCACTCACTCTTTCGTTCCGTCACTGTGTCACTCTCTCCAGTTATTATTCTTCGTCGTATAATTTATACGTGCATCGGGACGTCACGTAGCCGACGTTATAAAACGGAATGTTAACCTAGCGTAGCCATTGCAGTACTTATTTTTCCACGAGCGCGTAAAGCCATACTAGCGTACAGTTATTTGTGTCACTTTTTAGAAGAACGGTTTATTGTTACCGGGTTTAACTCGTACAATGGAATTGGTTAAACGACACATGTATGCGGACCAAATTGTCAGGCGACAGAAGCGCGTTCGATCGACCGTTGTAAACATCATGGCTGGAAACTAGTGTCGCCTAGCGCCACGGTGGCGATTGTGCGAACTACGCGGACTATTTGAATGGGCTTTAACGTTCGGAGGATAACTAAATCAAATTAATAGGCATACTTCGCGCGGAAGTACCTTCGGGTTCTGGTTTTGGGTTAAAGGGGCGAGAATTCACAATCCATTAAGGGGTTCAAGCGTAAGAATGGAAGATGGCTGATATCGGTAGCTAATCTCTCAAAACAATTCCCCACTGTGCCGATGATGAAATTCAAGGATTTCACGAAATCCCTTCGCCCTCCCGTCCCTCGGGGGGAGGGGGGTGAGACTCTCTTCGATAAATCAAATCAGTCGTTCTTTCTCTCCTCGGCGGTACCGACTAATTTGAATCGAGCTTCGCGACGCGTAAACACTTGGAATATTTCGTAGGGTCTCCACGAGGGAGTTTCATCATCTCTTACCTCCCCTTCTCGCCTTGTTTCCGTGGTTACGGAGAAACAATGCGTATCTTTTTTCTTTTGAATAAAAATTACCTTCGAACCCTCTTACTGTCCTGAGGGGACTAGACGTCTTTTTTAAAATGGCCGATCGACGCCATCTTTGACTTTTTAAACATAATCTTTTATCGACTATGTAAGTAGGTATCCGTCGCTCCTTGCGATATTCCCATAAGGGACGAACGTTTCTGTCATTATGCCCTGGCGAGAGCGTTCTCTTTTTTTCTCTTTATTGAGAGTGAGACTAAAATGGTGGCGTTGGTTTTTTTTAATCAAAGAAAACAAAAAATGGCGACTGCTTTATCTTTAATGAAAGGGAACGTCCGCCGTATTTCTTCTACGACCGAAACGCCTTTTAGGTCGCGTCGAAATTTTCTTGACGACGAAATTAATGAACGCCGAGGTACCGCGAGCGAATACTACACGTGTACGAGTGGGAAGAATGGTGAGGGAGGGAAGGAGGGAGGGAGAGCGAGAAAGAGAGAGAGAGAGAAGGAAAGGTTTTCAAATGAAGAAAAAGCCCTTCGTATCGTCACTTGAAAAAGCGCCTCGAGCCTTTGCTACTTTAATGCGACCAGAGGCGACAATAATTTTGACGACTTTCAATGAGGTTTACGAAATAAAATTTTTTTAAATCTGACTCCTTTTCTATATCATTATTTGGACATCGCTTCTTTTCGTTTCTCATTTTCGGCCGTCCCGACGCCTTATCCCGTTTAAGACGCCAGAGCCTCCGTCGTGTCTGCACGTCTCGTCTGTGATCCAAGGATATAATGAAAGACCTGGTAAACGAAGAATTGGATTTTTCATAGACATATATACCGGGTGTTCTATTATTGGATACTACTCGACGGCTGATAATATATCCTACGTGTGGCTCTATACTCAATTTGTATTTCCTTATCACAAAGAGCCTATAGTCGATCGATAATCTTTTTTTGTATTACTTATTGATAATACTTCTATGCCTTATCTTTACGTACTGTCTGACTGGTACTTGACTTTTTCCCCTGGCACGGGTGTAATCCTTATGAAGACGTTTATCGGTCTGATAACAGATATCACGTCTCGGCGGTTTCCCATCTATTTTATTTTGTGTCGCCGGCAAAAGTGAAAATTGACGTGGACGTCGGGACAATATTAAATGATAATATTCATATCGGTGAAGAAATAATTTTTCTTTTTTCATTGCCTTGAAACATTTATGAATTCTTTAATTATTAAAAAATATTTTTTTAAAACGACGCTTCTATGGAAACCCGTCGACTTTATGTTCTAGCAGTGAAGTCGCTGCAGATATTTGTAATGCGGTACTTATGGCAGATCAATATGGCGCATAATGACGTATGACGAATGATTTTTTTATCGATCCGTGATTGTTACGTGAGATCAAGAGACGGATAAATGATGAAAAAAAAATCATTGGGTTTCGATAATAGGTAGTCTTACGTATAATATAATTCGTTTGCATTTTTTCTCTTTTTATTTCACTTTCGTGTCGTATCTTCATGAAACTATTTATAAGGGATTCGATAAAAATTTTATCGATCACTGTATTTACTTTACTTTGTTTTCGTTCAATCGAATAGAGGAAATTGCCGATAGACTTTGATTTCCGGTTTCATTTATCCCAGTACACAAGTACAACGAGGAACTTAACACTAGATTTACGAACTGAGCCAATTTGACCCGTTAAAAGTTTGATTACCGTATACGTTTATATACAAAAAATTTCAATGAATTTTTTAATAATAAATCTTTCATTTAAATTGATTTGGAACAATGTTCTTTGCAAAAAACTTTAATTTTCTCGTATGAGTCAAACTGGCTCACTTCAGTAAAAATAGGTATATAAACAACATCCGTAAACCCAGTGCTAAAGAATTAACTGGTCTAGTGGGTGAGGATATAGAAAAAAAAAATAAAAAAACGATATTGTTGAAGCGACGGTGAGAAGATTATTTTTTTTCGCTGTTTGCGAAGTTCCTATAAGCAGGAGCAGCGAGAGAGACGAGTATATGTGGATAAAAGAGAGAGCGAGTAGAAAAAATAAAAGATCCCACAAAATCATAGTTTCCTGAAAAGCTTTTTCTTACGAACGACGGGCGATGGGAGATACCTGGACAAATATTAGTAGAAGATCGATCGCCGTCGGCGGACGAGTTATTTTCCAAGCAAATTCTATATAATTTCACTATATATCAAATTCACGTATAGATTTACTCACGACCAAGGAACTACCTGAAGGTTGGTACTAACGTAAAAATTAAATGGCTAAGTTCAGTGTAGTGTGTCTGTGATGAGCCTGTACATATACATACATTGTTTCGTTTACCTGTAATTAAATATAAAAAACACAAGAAACCGATCCGTAACAATTAATAGTTTACATATGAAAACCTCAAGTCAAACCGTCTAACCGGAAATAAATAAGAACCCTAGTTTCAAAATGGCCACCCACCTTCTCGTTCGAATTTCCCGCCGATCCGTCACTGTTGTGTATAAAAAAAAATCAATCTCGCTATTTCATTCAACACAGGATTTATACTTCGCAGTGTTATTTATAGCCAACCCCCTATTGTCTTCTTCACCCTTACACGATTGGGATTTCTCTCGGGGATGATCGAAGTCCTATATAATTTCTCACGGGGTTTCTATATCAGGGTAATGTCTCCTATTTTCTTTTTTTTTTCTCTATGTCGTCAATGGGTTCCCATGAAATCGTATAGAGGTCTATAGGGGGTGGGTGGGGGGTGGGATCCTCGTGCAGCAGGGACAACCAAGGGTGGCTCGTGTCGCACTGGACGTCGAGTCGACTTGTATCGAGGTGGATTGGTAAACCGTCTATTGACTATTGGCTCGAGTGACGTCGCGACGCCGTCGACGCTCTGACGTTTTCATTAGGATGTCATTGGCTCGTACGTTACTGTCTTCTCTGTGCATCAACTGTAGACTACGTGCATTAAAGCCCGATACACACGATACAGACGTATGTACACTTGCGTATCAGGACACTTTTTTAGGTAATTACCTTCGTTTTCATAATTTCTACTTCGCCCTTTTTTTTTCGGAAGACCGTCGCTATCGATAACTGATAAGGGTATAGCAACGCTCCGCCGGATTACTGCCATACGTTTCGAGTCGAAGGCATTTTCTTTTTTTAAATTAAATTTTCTTTCATCCGTCCTTTCATTTTTTTCCATTTTTTTTCTTTGCGTTTACTCCTTAAAGAATATCTTCCACCAACGGGGCTGGTCCAGCTTAATCATTGTCGATCCAAGGTGAACGTAGCTTGACACTTTTCGGAGTGTCAATCCCTTGTCTCAAGGACCTATGAAAGGCGCCGTATATTCTGTATCTATATGTAAGGTGATAAGGGTGAGGGAGGAGGGGTGGTGGGGTGGAGGGGATATTCGGGAATCGTACCACGTATCGTTTTCTTTTTCTTTTCCTTTTTCTTTTCATTTGTTGGGAATTCAACCCTTGTCCCGGTGGCAACTCATTCCTTTCTATGTCTTGCAGAACGTAGAGGGTTGTATCCTATGCGTAATACCTATAAGGCTGCCAAGTGCCCGGTCTGGCTATAACGGGAAACATCCCCTTGGGATGAGTTATCCTTATCCAGACAGTGCGAAGGGTATGAACTTTAGGCGTGGGAATTAATTTTTTTTTTCAAAATATCAAAAGGGAGGTGTCGGTATGTAAATTAGAAAAGTGTTAGCGAACCCTGTACACTTTGGAAATACATAACTCGTATATTGGGGTGGGTCTTGTCGAGGGTTGTAGGTTGGCCTACCTGCACCCTTATTCAGCTGATATCCGTAGGGAGTACGTGTGATTTGGGCGAATACGAAAAATCGATCTGATCAAGAGAGTATCTAAGATCATCCCTTAGGTGCATTCCTATTCATCTAGGGGATGCCGTACGTGTCCACCGGAACCACATACGAAACCTGTGCACAAGGTCGATTTCCATTAAATATATTACACGTTATAAAGTCGATACTCTGATAGCCCTAGGGGCGACTTGCTACCCCTAAGCTTATCATTTATCGACGTCAGAATGAGTAGGGTTTTTTTAAGGTTGTATTCTCATCCCCCCCGCCATTTTTATTGTTAATAATTATCTACCACTCAAGCCCATTTCAGTTCCCAAGATCAATATCTGCATGGAGTCTGTACGGAAGGGCTGTTTTTTTTTCAACTCATCGGCGGATGAAGCATCGGCTTTTGGAATCGGTAACTACTCTTGTTTGTAAGGGGATGCAATTGACGTTGTCGACAATAATGGTCGCCGTTGGTCTTGTCAATGGGTTTTAATATTCCTGTTAGTGTTTCACTGTAGTCTGACTATCTGTTACCGTTACTACTGCCGATATCCCATGCGGATCCTATTGGCTGATGCTGGTGGGGATCGAGACTTTTTAGGGGTTGGACCGTGGGTAGGGGGTGGCGAGGCTCCGGAGGAATTTCAGAAACGCTACTTCGCGTACAGTCGCCGTAAGAAGTAATTTGGTCCTACTGTGCTTCGTAGGTTGGGGGTTGCGCGCGTTTCCATCCCCTAGCCTTTCCTTACCCCACCCTCGGGGGCTGGGCCCGGAGCCTGGAGGCGCCAGGGGTTGACGGGAGGCCAGCGCGCCGAGAGTTTTCTCAGTGCGACGCGCGACCGACAGGCGGTCAGACCAACGCCGTCCTCGCCCCTGAACAAAACAACCCTTGATCGCGACTCTCGTTCGGTTCGGACGGAACATCCCCTAAGGAGGTGGTGGAGGTGGCGGTGGAGGTTGGAGGAGGAGGAGGAGGAGGTTAAGAAGAAGAAGAAGGAGTGGAAGGAAAGTCGGGGTGGTCGCGCGTTTCTTATCTCAATATTTTTTGGGATTGTCCATAAGGGTCGGAGCGTAAGGTCGAGAGGGTGGGTTTTTAGGGGATGATAAATCGTGAAGGAAGTAAGCGAAGTACGAAGAACGCTTTTGCTGGGGTTGTGCGTGAAGCTGGGGGAAAATTTTTCTTGGAGATTTCAAGAGAGGATGAGTGAGTGGAGGGGACGAAGAAAAAGAATATGTAAAAGATAGAAAAAAAAAAAAAAGAAACTGGAAGAAGCGTGTGCAGCTGTGAGATAGATTTTTTTTTAATATATTTTGAAACTTTTATTTCGCAGACGCTCTTTTTTTGTCTTTTTCTTTCAACTCTTTTTACAGACCCTTGTTATACTTGTGCGCGTTACTTCTCTCCGGGCAGATTTAGACGGATTGGGTAAACAAGAAAGTTTGAACAAAAAAGTCATTTTATATGGTCCAATTATTTTCGTTGGGATCCTCGAAAATTTGGGGACTAAAAGTATAACTTTTCACCCTTCGTTTGCTTATTCTCCCGTGAAATCTTCATTCCGCAAGCGTTTTCGCGTCAAGAACACTTTCTTAGGTCGAGCTTGACTTTTCCGACGGGCGTCGCGACGTCCTGTCAGCTTGTCAGACGGGGCTTAAGATTTCTCTCATCCCAGTGACCTCCGATGTCTCCCCCTACAACGTTGTCATCGTGTCGTCTCACATTTTGAGTTCAGAGTCACGAACGATAATACGAAGAAGAAAGAGCAAGAAGAACGTTAAAGAATTTTACTCAAAGTCCGAAAATTGGAATTTTTCAAGAAATTTTTTTTTTTTTTCGAGATTTTCACGTCCAGTCTCAAGCTCGAATATTAATTTCCCGTAAATCCGTAAAATCATCGCCTAGCTGTTTTAAAAAGGAAAAAAAAAATCATCAAAATATAACAGCGCACCTTGTACAACAGGATTAATACAGTCTATAAAAGATTTCGAAAAGTATCAGCCGAACCGACAAAGACACCCTTAAACTCTGTAATCAGGGCGTTCTAATCTACCCCCGTGAGAAATTCTCGCATTCTCGTTGTAAAGAAAGAAGAACACCCTCTATAAGGAGGCTCCTTGGTTCATACATAAATTAGCAGTTATCGTAGGAAAATGCCGCGATCGAAGTCAGCGGCTTGACTCACCCTTAAAGGTGCACCCTGCCGTTTACATTCTCGACGTCGCGAGTGTTCGGGGTTGCTTCATGCTAAAACTCATTTCTCTCTCTCTCTCTCTCTCTCTCTCTCTCTCTCTCTAAATCTCAAATAGAAAAAAGAGAGAGATAGGTAATCTACCAGAAACACACGACTCGTGATTCGGGAATGACGAAATTCCAAGTTCGAGAAATTCCTTCAAGAAATTCCTCCCGAGTACCAAATAAAATCCCATGGATTCTTCGATTCTTTCCTATTTTGCTCTCTTTCATTTTTCACCCCCCTCCTCCCCCTCTCTAACCACCATTCTCCAAAAAAAAAATTCACCTAGCAAAGTCACATAAGGACACTGACCGACACGCGAGGCTGCGAATCAAAAATCGAAGGTGTGGCGAGTAGGTGAGCTTTCGCCTCCCTCCCCTCCCCCCTAATACGTCACGCATGAGTCACCCTGTACTTCCTGCGGGAAGGTCCTAAGCTTCTGTGACAATAAACGACGCACGTGACTCTACACGCATAGGATATTGTGTAACCATTACTTTACATCTATTCGCTTACTTACTATATATATATACACACACACACACACGACACACGCAGTACATAGATTTTAGAGACGAACGAACGAACGGAAGTACCGATACCCGGTTACAAATAGGGGTGCGCTTCGCTCTAGCAAGTTTTTTCGAACCCTTCAAAGTTTCTTCGTCCCCCCTTTTTATTTTTCCTCTCGCCGTGCCCCTCCTCTTGGCCCCCTTCTGCTAGCCTGCCACGTGTCTGACACTTCATGGAGTTTTCCACCGCAAGGGTGAAACTCGAAAATCCATTAATTCTGTTTCTCTCTGTTTATACCCCCCCCCCGTCTTTTTCCTTCTCTAATTAGTTTATATTTACTGAACAACGGAAATGTTGATTGGGTAACCGTCCAATCCCTCCCCCCCCTGCTTCTTTCTCTTTCGGTTACGTTTTCCACTTGCTTGACACGTCAATAAACCCCCTCCGTACGGTATTTTCGAGTTACTAATTTTCGATCGTAAAAATTTGGATCGTTTTAATTATTGAATTTTTTTCAGGCGTAGGCGTAGTTAGCTTTTGTTAATTAAAGAATTTTTAAGTAGATAAGTCGTTTCGGCGTCAGACTGTTGCTTTAATATTCACGAGCCGAGCTGAATAGATGTCTTAATACAGTTTGCTTAGATTCTCTTATGTGTTTTGAATTTTCGATGGTTTGTTGTCAGCTGGGATATGATTTTGGCGGTAATATTCAAATGTCTTGTAATTTCTTCTGTCAGACGGAGCTACTTCGTATGACTTATGGCTTAATTGTTGACTCGCTGTTACAGAGAATTTGGGATCTTACGGACGGATGGGTTCGAGAAGTTTCGTCGTGGAGAAGTTACAGGGGGGGGGGCTAGGGGGGCCGGTAAATGAGGATGAAAGGGGTGTAAAGAAAAATTGCACCAAACAGACGTGTGAGGTAGGAAGGATGAGAAGCGAGAGGAGGAGAGAGAAAGACAGAAAAAGAATTTGGAAAAAAAAATAATCGCATCGTAAGTCGAAACAAAATGAGTAAAATTAGAATCGCAGTAAAATAAAAATGCAATTTCACGAATTGGAGTTTAGACGATGCGTTGGCGCCTTTATTCGTAAATTCTCGGAGATTTATTGAAATTCCCGTGTTTCCGTGTTGCCGCTGCAGAAAATCCGGGAATTTCGTTCGATTCCTGAAATCCAGGATAACCAGAATTTCGCCGGATAAATCTTACGTGGTAGGGGGGGTCGGTAGATTTTTGGTACTTTAATTTTAGCTCGATGAAAAAAATAACGAGAGGAAATTACCTGTGTCCGTTTCCTATAGTTTCTTTGTCCGCTTATCTTTCGTTGTGATAATTTATTTAATTTGGCAAAGCGCGCATGCGCAGTTACTTTGTGTCATTTAATCACAGTTAATTCCATCGTTTTCTCATTAAACCCAGCATTCGCAATTTAACTCAGGACCCAAACCCAAAGAGCTTTTCCCTATTGTGATCCGTGTCTTGGGTTTAATTGTACTACGTATACAAGGTCGATTAATCGATCGGAGAAGAAATTTCGAGATTTTCGGAAATAGCTTCAGGGATTCTATAGGTACGATTCTCTTGGGAGAACCGACGATAAATTGCATTCCCGTAATTCGTAACGGACGGTCACACCAATCCCTTTCTTCGAGGACACGACCAACTATCGTGCCACGCTCTTTTTTTATTGCTCTTTCGCAGTTCTTCTTG
This sequence comes from Trachelus tabidus, assembly GCA_030142655.1. Taxonomy (NCBI): domain Eukaryota; kingdom Metazoa; phylum Arthropoda; class Insecta; order Hymenoptera; family Cephidae; genus Trachelus; species Trachelus tabidus. The sequence goes on along the minus strand of JARQTI010000781.1, from coordinate 713,645 downwards.
TCTTCGTTGTCTGAGTTTTTTGTGACTTCTTTTTTCTTGTAATTTGTTTCCTTCTGCTTCTCAACGAGTCGCGAAACCAGCGGGGTTGCTCGTCGATTTGAGCAATTTAATGATTTTTTGTGCGATGGAAATTATACAGAAAAAATTGAAATTTTTACTTTTTTTCTCTCATAAATATCAAAATGATTCATCGTAGAAGAGATCGGTGTCGGTTGAAACACGGTATCGAATAAAATAAAAGCATTCGATCTGCCATCCATTGGTATCGAATAAATGATAAATATCAGCTGTTAAGTTGTTTATAAAAATTGATAAAAAATTTCCAACAAAATTTTCTCGTTACCGGTAACGTTAATTAAGATTTAATTAATTCGCGTTTCAATCGACACCAGTCTCCCATAATTCAATTTTATTATTCGTGACGTATTTGGTATACCAATAAAATTTAAGGGGTGGCTAAAATAGGGGTAGCAGATGTCACTAAGAAGGAAACTGCAATGCATTAAAGAAGAAGAATTAAATAGGCCGTTAAGATTTGTGTTAACAATTAATAAGTGAAATAAATAAATTATAGTGTAATTATATACTTAATCAAATTGACTATCACGGGACTGATAATATTCATCGATTAATCCCGTGTATCTTGGAAGAGACTGACTTTTCATGAGAATCGTCCATTTTCATTGGACTTGAAAGCTGTCTATAAGTCAATTTACGAGTACAAGGTGCATCGGTTTGTGAGTGAAAAATAATTTTTCAAGACGACAGACACTCGTTAGTCCAATTACCATGAACCTATTTAATCGCACTTGTTATGACACCGTAAGAAAAAATACAAGAAAAATAATACCGAGCCAATCTTCGATCGACCAAACCACCGAGAGAGGGCTGGTCCATAAATAGACAGTGGGAGTGATATTTTTCCCGTCGAAATTTCAATAACAAGAACAACGTTACATTCGAAATTACCGCCGTCTACGATCAAGTAGACTCACGGACACGTCTGGACCCGTTAAGCTTGGATATTCGTCGTAAATAATTAATTGATCTCCTGCTGATCGCTATGGACCAAGAATTACCTTTTAGAAATCGACCTCGTACGAGTTTGGGATTCTTCGTGGTATAAGCTCGGGTAAATTCGGCAAGTGAAGCTCGGGTGAATTCGTGAAGAAGCACGTGGTCCCATTTCGCCGATATAGTGGACGCCCGTAAGTTTAACAAGGACTGGGAAACAAGAATAAACGCAGTGCGCAGCCTTGTGCGCAAGCTGAGCAGTGGTGGGGCGAGCGGCAACGGGATTGGCTGTGAGAAGGGCCCGACGCTTGGAGTGGGGGCAGGGAGCACCACGGTGTCAGCAACAGGGGCCCCATCGGGCCGCGGGACCGTCAGTCGCCGGGCTAGTCGTGAGCTAAGTCCTTTGAAGCTCGTTGGGTCTTCAACCCCCGGGCATCATGGGACCGGGGGTGGGACTGGGGGCGATAGCGGCCCTGGGCCAGCGGGGAGTGGGGGAGGCCAGGATTGGCGAAGGCTAGTCGGTAGCATAAGGCGCAAAGTGCGTCGTAAAACAGCACAGAGCAGCGCCAGCATCTCCGAAGCTAGCCTTCAGGAAACCAACAAGAACCAAGATGACTTCCTGAAGGCCACCATGCGCATCTTCTTGGTGGTGTCGCCGCCCATGGGACGCGTCCAGGTAAAGGATGACTTTGGCAATTTGTATTGAAAAAAAGTTTATGCCTCAAAAATTTTTCTATACCTCAGACCATTTTGTATAAATTTATTCGTCCGGGGACGAAAATATATGGTATTTGTATTCACTTTTCAAGGGTTTGAAGCAGATTTATATCTTGTTACCAGTGAGGTCACTGGTACCAGAATTTTTTTTTTACAATTGAGTAAATTCGTGTTCCGGACTCAGCAGCAATTTCCTAAAGTATAATGTTACGTGATAACGACTTATTTCTGAATTAAATAATTGATTATTGTCAAAGGAATATTGTTAAGCGAAATTGCGACAAATTATGTGACGTAAATTATATTTAATTATGACATAATTTGTGTTTATTATATGACCAACGACTGAGAATGAAATTTCGTGAAATAGGATGGCTGCCTCTTATGCCCTTTGTAAGATTCCCTTTGAATACTACGGGGTGACAAATAAATGGTGGTACCGAAACAATGCAGTTAGGAAAACAGACACTCGGCTTACGAAACGCCTTCGATTATTCTCCTCTGGTGGCCCAATTCTGTAATGCCAGAGGAGCGCAATTTCAGTTTGAAATTCGCGGGGATTCGTTCGTACGAAAAATAGGAATTTCTTAAAATTTTTATCCTCTAAAAGAAAAAGACACCAAAAATAAGAAACGTTTTAAGGCACAGTACGACGTTTACGTAAGAACGAATAGAAATATTAATTTCAATGTCCCCGAAATAACGTATGGTGCGTATACCGGGTGTTGAGAAAACATTGAAAAGGTTTCGGAGCCAAGTACCTGCTCGAGGGTTATCAAATTTTTTTTTTGATCTCACCATAAAGAAAGACTCGGTCGAGGATTCTTGAAAAAAAAAAGACTTAACATCTTTCGCTCCACCAATTTTAAGGTTTTGAATTAATTGCAATTCGCTCCGTCTGGTTACTAAGCTTCCGGTCTACCTTACTCCTTACTTCCGGCTAAGCATCTCACCGCGTAGATTATCTTTGGCCTCGAGCCAGTACTTTAAACCCTTCAGAATCTTCCCAGCTTCCCATCCAGCTCCACTTCAATCTGTATTGTACCTACTGCCCCTCTTATCCCTTCACCCTATATAATACCCACGTGCCTACCCGTATATACCCAGTGTTCAACCTTTACATCTACTATCCAGTATCTATACCCGATCACCATCTTAGAAACCTTCAGTGCAACCTCAGTCTACTCGGTTGCCATTTGTTCAGCAGTTTATCTATCCAGGTTATCCTAGCCAACCTTCTACCCTGTGTCAATTTAGTAGTCATTTTTTTATTTCAAGTCTACAACCACGGGGGCAGTATTGGTTGATTGACAAAAATCTCTCGATCTATCCAGCTCTGTACAGACTGCCTTCTACCGGGTGATTGAATAAATATTAATTTTTCTTTAAAATTGCATTTTTCTATTTCCATCTTCGTACGTCATAGCGATAATTCCCCAGGGGTGTACCAAGGAAATCAAGGGGGTGACCGGGCGTCCTGGAATTTTACGAGGCTCGAAATTTTTTTCGAAAATTTTATTAATTTGCTTCGGGGTGCCAGGTCAGTTACAAATTAATCGAACGTCAATTACACAGCGAAAGTCCTACGGGGGTAACTTCTTGATAGGGTCTGAGTTCCTTCACGGTTTTTACCCGATACTCGTAATTAGTTTGTCGAAGTCATTACAGTTAAGTACGTTTGGATAAGACGGGTAAGAGAATCGATAGTCCCGTACGAGAGTCACGTCAGTCCTGATTTTAGATTAAAAATTGGAAGAAAAAATTTGGACGTTACGTCTTCGTGGATTAAGGGTGGGGGGGAAGATGTTTTATTATTATTATACGAAATGCGACCCTCTTGCCGTCACAAGGATAGCTATTGTTTTTGGTATCACCCCCCCTGCTTCCACCCATCTTTGACCTTTATCCCGATTTGTTATCTTGGATTCTTTCTGAACTTGCTGGTCTCTTGGTAGCTCTTTCGTGTCAGCTGCCTGAAACTTCTCTGCTTTTGGGAATCTCTAGGAATAGAATGGCGTATTTTTGAAATCTTCGGTAAAGTAATTGTCACTCGGGAAATTTGAGAAAATACATTTTTCAAATTTTCCCGCGCCTTGCACACTGGATGGCAGTAGGGGTTGGGAGGGGATGAGGGTACTCAGAGAAAAAACAAAGGGTGATTTTACCTGAACGTGGGTAAAAATATAAATAGTGACAATTTTCTTATGCGAAACGTAGCCCTTATCTAAGAACCCTTATCAGTACCAAGGTCCATTTAACTTCTTGTAATATCGTTACTGTAGCGAAGTGTAAGTCTGATAATTTTTCGTGTTATTTTACAAAAATCAAAATGGACAAGGTCTTTGTACCTTCGTACATTTCGTACTCTCGTACTTCATTTTCCTTTATTTTTGTACCTGCCTGTCAAATTTGGATTCATAGATCAAAATGAATTTTTTTTATGGTAAACAGCCCCTTACACTTCGCTGCGAGACGTTCTCGGTTAAGGTGCTTCTTGATAAAGTCCTAGGCCATTATAAGAATTTTGGTAAGGTCCCCCTGTCCCTTTTCCAAAATTCTAGCAAGGGTATCAAACTTGCCAGAGGATTTCGGGAATTTCGATAAAATTCAAGCTTTCCAAAGTTACGTGGATACGAATGTTTCAATAGCCTCCGAGGTCGATTAAAGTTTATAAAATTTCATTTCCTACTACACCCTCACTTTGACCCTGTTGAAATTGCCTGATCGAAGAGGTACGAATATTTTTTTTCAAAACTTAACACTTATCCAAGATTTATGAATCGGGAGCTGTCAGAATCAACATCTGGATCAAGATGAGCACTTTGACTTTAAGAATTACTTTGATTTAAGACCAATCAAATTCCACGAGACTTTTGCTATGCTTTAATCGATTTCGAAAAAAATTCTTTAAACTTCAACGATTTAATTATTTCGGGCACGTCCGTTCGCTTCCGCTAGAATTTCCGCATAGGCGTATCAAATATTTTTTTTAATTAAAAAAATTTCGACTTTACCCCAATCCCGTGTTTGCCTCTCAAAACTTTCGGAAGCTGCGCCTTCAACGTCTCGAGCAATCTCAACGAATCCTCGTTGAATTTCCTGAAGATAGAATTAACCCACTTATCAGGACTCTTGGTATCTCTGTCTACATTATATATATATTTTTTTCCAAAAATTGATTACAAAATATTTTTTTATCAACATAAACAACCTTACTGGACACATTAATTGGTTTCGTTATTCGTTCTCAATGTTCAGTAACTTCCTGTCTCTGAGTTGCCCAGCGTGTATCATCGTTTCCAGTTATCCTTCGAAAGGGTTGCCAACCCTTAAGAACAATAAGCCCTAATAATAATTTGACGATAACAATCAACCCCATAGAAACCAATTCACTTCCTATCGGTTAATTCGCAAGCTCCAGCCATATAAAACCGAACAGAGCTTTTTATAGAGTAAGCAGGAATAAGGCTAGAGTCTAACTGAATGTAACGGTCGAGCATAGAATTTAAATTAACAGGATTGCCAACACTTCTCAAGCAGATATATGCCATACTAGGTGTAAAATTCCCTATTATACAGAAAACCGCAACCAGATTGGATTCCGTTACTAGGATTTTCTTACAGCTTAGGTTTATTTGACTCTTACGGCTATTTCCTCGACTGAAACGACCGGTAGTAAAAGTCTGTCCTGGTACCGTTACTTCTTTTACATGGTACGGGTATATACAGGGTGGTACAGAAAATATGCATTACGACAATATAATCGAATACTTTCCTTGGGATTGCAGTTTCGTTTACTTCCATTCGTTTCGACCTGGTCGAACCAGATGAAGTCTGCTACCACTAAAACTATACCGGGTGTCGGTTAACGTTAACGACGAGTTTCTCAGCGGCCATATTGGTGTAGCAGTAAATAGAAATGGCTGCGCTTAAATGCATCTGTAAGAAGAAACTGCTCGCAGGGGCTTTGAGTAGCCTTTTTTTCTGCTTGACTCTTGGCTGTTTCCTTTAGAGATTAATTTTTTTCATCACACCCGGTATGGATGTACGTATCTCAAATGCACTTTGACTTGTATTTAATTATTTCTGTTATACATTTTAGATACGTGGCTGCTTCTTTGGCCTTGATAAGTATTTTTCATTCTCTCATTATATTCCCAGGGGACCAGAGGGAATTGATTATTACAGAGGAGTTACAAATAATTATTTAATTTACAATTAGCGCTGTTCCTTGTTTTTTTTTATTAAATCCTACTTTGCGTAAGAAATTATTCTCGTTACTGAACATTTCCAGAGTAAAGTTCACGCTGATTATAAATTAGTTTTGCAACCCTTTGAACTTTGAAAGGTATCCCTCCCCTTTTTTAACAGCATCTTACCCCACGTCGTTCAGGAAGATAGAAATTCTGTAGTCAAAAGCTCGTTTAGGGACTTTGTACCCTTTTTGAAGAAGCAACCATAAATTGCTGGAGGACACGTTGACGAACCCTGGGAAAATTCCCTAGGACCCCAAAGGCTGTATAAAGGACGTATAACGATCTCCCTAGTATTTCAGTATCCTTAGTCAACTTTATCGCTGTGACGCAATTAGCTTTAAAATCACGAGTATATGGAATACTGAAATTTGTTAGAGAATCCACAGGCAAGTAGTCTATTCTATGGCCGATGCATCCTTTATACGATTATTACACCGAGTTGATTACGCAAATCGTAGTTGGTTGGTATTAAATACGTGTGCGAGAAGTAAAGTTGGCTGAATTGTAAGCTCGACGAGAATTCATCCCCTTTGCTTTCACCCCTTGACTACCCTTACGGAATGGTAATTCGCAATTGTAACATGCAGCTCTCGTCTATATATATATATACACATGTATATATACGTATATACAATATATAATTAAATGAGCGGCGCAACTCGAGCGAAATTATAAAGGCGAGTAAAGTTAATAAAAACGAAGAAAAGACAGGAATAAACTAGACTGCAGATCTTTTTCTTGAATCAAATAAGATCCCGTTAGATATTCTTAGGGAATTTATCTTTGACGCTCTTTGTACCCGATGAATTATTATCACTGAGTATCGGACGTTAATTTATGCTACGGAGACTTACTTCTCTTCTTTTTTTCTTAACTTTTCTTCTTAATTTTCTTGCTTTCTCTTGCGGACCTCCATTTCCCCAGCTTCCATAAGTCTCGGGATCGACTTTCTTGCTTCCTTTAGAAGAGCGCACCTATTCATGCCATTGGACGACACTTTACGCGTCGAAAGCTCAAAGACTTCGTCTGGCCTCTTGTCCTTCGTCAAATGAAGAGGATCGAGAGCGTCTTTGAGGAGGGGGTGGTAGACGTCGGGACGTCGGGCGTCGACGTCAACATGAACGTCGTTCATGTACATTCTGAGAGTTATGTATACATAGCGTTGCACTTCTTGAATGCTGAGACTCGTCCGGAGTCTTTCTTTTTTTTTTTTCGAAAAGTAACAAATCCATAGTGTTAATAAAAGGAGCGTTTATTTTTCGAATCTTCGTGACAGAGAAATACGTTCGTTCTTTTTTTTTTCTTGTCTCTTTTCTGTACTACTCTTTGGTCTTTTTATCATGACAACACGGTGTTGCAGGGTTTTCGAAATTTCATTTTATTTAATAATAATGTTCCTCAACGGTTGATCTAACGGATCGATCGTCGGATTTTTATTTTTGGGTATGCGAAATAAAGACATTTAATTTTTCACTTTTTTCGTTTTTACTATTTAATTCGATGCTTTTATCAAGAGGGTTGTCATTAAATTAGCGTGTGTGACGCAGTGGAAGGATTTGAAGATTTTTATTACGTTGGAAGGTAAATTGAAATTTGTATTCATATCAAAGTTTTATTTTTCTGTTTCTTGTATTTCTCCATGGAGGTTTAGCTTGCTCGGATTGGATTCGAGAATTTATTGAGACGGAAAGAATTTATTGTTTGGGGCTACAAGATATATTTTTTCCTTGTTATTTGTCTATTCGCTTGAAACGTTGAGAAAGATGAAAGTTTGAATAATAAATTGACAAGAGAAATTTCGGAACATTTTCTTTATCAGTTATAACGTACGCGCAGATGATAATAGATTCGTGAAAGGCGCTATAGCCAACTACTTGGATTATCTTCAAGGCGTCGGGACGCTGCTCGAACCTGCCGCCAAACTCCGAGCGGATGCAGAGAGGGGTTGGGGTGGGTGGGGTGGCTTGCCTTTATTTCTTTATTTTATCCCCAAGTAAAATATTGCCAAAAGTTTGCCATTATCCTGTGAACGAATTATTCCATTTCAATGGCGCTTTCCAGTACGCTTGCAATATCACGCCATTTTCCAAATTTTACTTTGACCAAACTCGAACTGGCCGTACCAGCTGCTGCCGTTCGTGCGGTTCGAATTTATTCGAGCACTGGGAATATTCTTAAAAAGTTGGCTAAGAGTTATCTTTTCAAAAAAAAAATAAGAAAATTCTAAATACAGTCTAAACGAAAGTATATGTAAAGTATTCCATTCAAATTTCTTATCCAACAGATATCGTGTACTTATTTTACTTTTCCGAAATATCAAAAATTACATTTCGAAAAAAAAACCTCCCCTACTCTCTTCGTACGTCCCAAATTTCACTAGAGCACTGGCCGTTCTTTCATCTTCCCGATATACGAGCTTCCAGGTAATGGCTGACAAAGCTGCGCGCGCATACCTGTTCTTTTTTCGTGTTCAAATTTTCCCGCGAAAACTTTGCTTCTCGGATATGGAAAATAAATGACTTTTCCTGACACGTGATTTATGACTGTCGATATATTGAAATTGATTATATATGAATATCGGTTATTTCAATATATCATAAATTACCTGCGTATCCGTACGTAGCCTATATTCATCTTGATACGCCACATAGAATTTCGAATGATAAAGTAGAAATCGTATAATTTCAGTTTTAACATTTTTCCACGTGACATACATATCCTCAAAAAAAATCATCACTGTTAGATAATATCGCGTGACCAAAAACAAAGGGGCGTACGTTTGCCAAAAATCCCACGTACGATACAACCCTTTTTAGCCACGCGGCATGTCAACCCCAACTATAAACCGTCATCCCCTGTTTCATTGAATTGACAAAAATTCCACCAATAGGTATCCTCCGATAAATCCTATAGTTATCTAAAAAACGCGAAATCCCCTAAAATCATATTTTTCGAATTATCACCATCCAAAGTAAAAATGGCGGCTAATTCAAAAATTCCTCTAACCAACTGACATTCGTTTATCACGAATTACGTGCAGCCGAGGGCGAATATTAAATCCCAGCCGCTTCTCTCCTTGTTCAACCCCCCTATAAAAAAAAGCTGATAGTAACAAAATAAAAAAAGACCACCCCTCTACACGAAACCCCAATTGACCAGTTCACGTGAAACCAAAAAAAAGTCAAAAATAATTTCAAGTATCTCAGGCGGGTCTACAGGGGGATTCGGCAGAGATTGTCGCAGGAGCGTTTCCGATGAAAGAAGGAAAAGAGAAAGAAAAGAAAAGAAAAAGAGAAATGAAAAATAAGTGCTCGCGTTGTTCTTCCCAAGTTATAAACAGGAGACGCGTTTCCGTGGCTGTCACACTGAAAAATGATTGCATGAAAATGTACCGGCAACGGGGATGAAAATATTAGCTGGGAGTAGCTGGAGGGTTGGCACTATGGGGCCACCGGGTATAACCACAAGGGTCAAATTTAACATGATAAGAAATGGGCGAAATTCTCCGTGTCTTTTTCTTTCACTTTTAATTTCGTCTTCCCTCTTCTGCTCTGCTTCTCTTTTTATTATGTTTTATGCTACTTTGAAAAAGGAAAAAGTTTAGCATCCCCCTGGTAAGGGTGCTCAGCCCTTATATGTTTATCCTCGTCTCGACGACACCCTCTCGTACGATAAAAGCAAAGTCCTATCCTACAGACAGAGGACAGTCACGTTCGTTTTATGGTTACCAGAGAGAACCAGCCCTTTCGGCAAATTTCCGTGATAGTTCTGTAAGTGTGATTTCTTGGGGATGAAAAAAGTACTGATGAGAGAGAGAGAGAGAGGGGGGGGGGAGAGAGAGAGAGAGCAAGAGAAAAGAAAAGAGCTGCTAAAAGTATCCGATGTAAGGGATGAAAGGTTAAATTCGCGAATGACGTCAAGCAAAGGAAATTATTTATAACTCGGACTGTAAGTCGAGAATTCCGATGTCTAAAAGATGTCAAAGGTTACCGCACGTCAGAGGGGTGGGATCGAAGGGATGAAAATCTGGCCGTCGTTAAATAATTAAAAAATAATAATTTCCACATAATTATCTTGTACTACTTCCCATTTAAATAACAGCTTATTACGTCGCCAAGACCCACGTTGGATCACACCCTTAAGAGTTTCGCTCTCACTGCGATTATCGTTATCATTATTGTCGTCGGACGCAATGACCCTGATGCGCGCCTTTCGTGACGTGGATATTACATCGTGACGATACAATGACCAGTCCCGTAAAAAAAACAGGATGAATTATTAATTCTCTCTGCTTCATATATATATACAATCAATTTTTTTCACGATTCTCACCAGCCCTCTTTTTTTTTTCTTCACACCCTTTCTCCACTTGCGTATACATTTAATTAATGGCGACAGCGCACGTGTCAGAACGGATGAACGTTGATTCGCCTTTGTAATTTTAATTATTTATTATCAACCATTCAAAATCTCTGTACGTTCCTCGTATTCTCTGTCTGCCCGAGTACATGGTATTTCATAATAAATCACGTCCTAAGGGGCGTTTTGTTCTAGTAAATTTTTTCTTTCAACGTTGGTCACTCTGCGTGAGCAAACAGCCAGCCGCCGAGTGCGTCTAAGCGCCTTTTGTGTCCAAAAAGATCCGAACGAACGTCAAACGGAGTAAGGATACAGATACCTAGGGTAAAAACATCCTGGAGGAGTGAGGATTGGGGTTGACGTTCAAGTCTCGGACCGAAGAGTGTCTGAAGTTAAGGGTAGTTTTCGTGGCTGGCGTAGCTACGCAATCCCTAAAGGGGTGGATACGCCGAAGAAAAGAGTCCCTGGGGTAGCTCGTTAATTTTTGAGAAGATTTCGTTAAGGAGCCTATTAATCAATATGTCCCTTTCAAAGGCCTCGTCAATAGGCATCCATTATACGGGTGAACTACCCCTATTGATAATAGCCACCCCCCCGACGATACCAAATCCACGGAGGTTAATATACCAGATGTCTGGTTAAATATATATATATACACTCTAGGGGTGAACTTTTGCAGGATTCGTACGAGACATTGACATGGGGTTGCATCCCCTATCAAACGTCTTCATCCCTTAAGTAGGACCACACAACAGCTGTTTCTCCGTCCCTCGAGCAAGACCGAGGTCACCACAAAATTTGTACCCTTATGTCAGGTGACGATGCGGGACGAAGAGGGGGATGGTAAACTGGAACAAGGGTTAATTTTGGTAATGGACGCTCTTCCGCCATCCCCCTTTTTGGTGTCTGTAGAAATTGTCCAATTTTTTTTTTCTCTTTTTCACCCTTACTCGTCCCACGAACATCGTCGTCATTATCCCCTGCAGACCCTCTACCTGTCTATCTGGCTAACCAACTACCCTTAGCTAAACAGACGCCTCTTGGCTCCCATCATCCCCTTAGCACTTCGTCAGGACTAGAGACGCTCTTGTCATTAATCATGGCCTCGATAGAGCATAGTTATCGACAGAGGGTTGTGGGTAGGGGTGGGTCTGCGAGTACGGGTCGTGTACAGATATACACGGAGATCCGGGAAACTACCCTTAGCTGTACTTAGGAGGGTGCAAACCTGGCGGACAATGGAACTGTGAAAACAGACCCCCGTCTCCTACCTACGGTGAGGTGGGGTAGGGTAGGGTAGGTAGGTCTTACCTTGGGGAAGATCAAAGCCACCAGCGGAACTTGAAGTTTCTTTAAGGTTATCGCTACGACCCTTCTCGGCTGGATTTACTACCCCACTTCGTCTCTCGTGAAAAAAATATTGACGATATGTTTTTGGGAAATTTTTTCATTTTTTTCCTTCTTTTCGACTTCATGAAAAAAAATGTAAATCAGTGCCGTAGGGACTTACTGATATCTTAGGGGTGTTGTTCGGGGGTAGTTTTGGGATGACGTCACGAAGTAGATATTTTTTTATTAATTTTATCTCCTCGTTACTCTCAATTTCTCTTTCGCTTATTTTTCGCCCCGTTATCGGGCCGAATCTTAAGGGCGAAATAAATGCCAGACGTAATGGAGGGGTGGCTATCTTATCCAGGAAATAGGTTCAAGAACTTCCGGTAGCTGCGCCAAGAGGGTGGTGTTCGTGGCTTGCCGTGGGAAAATTGAAAGTCGTAAAGGCCACCCTTAATTTGTCGGGGATGGAAGGCAGTTAACGGAGGGAGGTGCTGAGTGAGAATAAACGCGTGGATAGAGACTGGTAAGAAAAAATCTTTTTCCATAGCCTCCTCCCTTGTTACAGCTTCAAATTGCGACAGTCGCTACGTACCGTGAACTTTGCCCCGAGGACCCTCCAATTTCTCCCTTCGCGATTACGGCACGTGCCTCTTTATATCGTTAAATGCACATTGAGCACAATTGGCTAATTCTTGCTTATCGTTTCCATTGCTGATTATTCGACGTTTTTTAAATTTCGCAACGGAAACAGCCGATTTCAACTTTTTCTGTATAAATACATAACGTGTGTGTATGTAATGTGCCGTATACATACAGGGTTACTCAACAGCTGACCCAGCAGGCTGAATACGATTTTACCGCAGGAAATAAATTTCCTCGAGACTTTAGTTCGAGGGGCGGGCAAAAGTCAGGGTGCGATTTGAATTTTTTTTTTTCGTATTTCAAGCATCCTCCTAACTTTTGTCCCAATCTGTATACGATGTTTAATAATTTATAAACAAAATTTAATATCCAAAGTGACGCAGAGGAACTTTTTTTACGTGTTACGCCTTCCTTTAATACAATACAATCACCCGGAACTCGAATGGAGAATAATGACAAGCATCGAAGAATTCTTATCAGTGGACTGTACGAATATTACTTTTTCCTTCGCTTATTTCTCTCTCGGGCGAAAATTCCAAAAAAAGTATTCCAATCGATCCTCCTCGCTGCCTGATATATTCGTCGTGTCAGTGTTTTATTTTCGTAGCAGCCATCCCTCACTCTTTCTATCATTAGAGTACCTCAAAGAGGTCATCAACTTTGGAACGGGCTGTCCAATCGAAAGGTTATTTCTAGCGTGTGTCAAGGACACGTGGAGAACATACGTACGAATAACATACATACAGATATACGTAATACGGATATACTTGTGACAAAAAGTAAAAAAAAAATGTATTTCCTGAAAATCATGTCTATATGCCTTGTTGCTTTCAGCGACGTGATATTGCGTGTATTGTATTTTAGCACGGTAGCAAGTGGCTGGTTTTTATTTTTATATTTTTTTTCCAGCTGAAATTTCCGTGACGTTTCATGTAAATTTTTACCGCCATTCATTGGCATTCCAGTATTCATTTTCCTTTTGCTATCTTTTATACAGACGTACGCACCACCACACACGCTCTTTCAATCTCCACGTGAACGTCTCTTCTTATCCAAAACACGTACGCTTGTCTACAGTGCCTGAGGCTTTTTTTCCAGATTTCCGAGGTATCGTCAAACCCTGTCTACGAGAGATACTCGGGCGTCGTGACGCTCGGCGTCGAGTCGCTTTGACACGTTGTATTTAATTGTAAATTCAAGTGGATGAATACTGATTTTTTTTTTCTGCAAATAGGTAAATTGACACTCCTTCAAGGTATATAAGACAGCGGGTAGCCTAGAATTATTATAATCAAATTGAAGACGCGCCACTGTCATTGATAAAACTAGCCTTGGACTAATTTTCATTTTTCACCTAATCAAATTGTCAGGCATATTTTATGCCTTTTGCCTTTGAAAGTTTCAAGGGATAACAATTAAAGAAAGCTCCCCCCGCTGCATTTGATCTTAAAAGGAAATAAAGTGAGGAGGGTAATTTTTTTCGAGCAGACTACGTTACTCAAATACACGAGTCAAGGATGCTATTATCTCACCGAACCACCGCTCAAGTGCTTTCAAGTTGATTTCAAAGAGGGTACGAAAAGTTTCGGGATCCTTCGCAAGTTCAGCCAAATCTATTCTGGAAATCCTTAAGGCACCCTTAATAATAACGACGACCATTGCCATTATTTCAAAGTGGATTGGCTCCTCGTTCGGTACAGTTAAGGACATAGCTAGTAGATGATATCAGGTATGAACCAGACGATCGATTTAAGTTTCATTTTCTTGAATTTTACGTAAAATTAAAGAAAAAAATTTAACTAACAGAATTACATTCCCTCGCACACACCCAAGTGGATATCTAATTATTTCAAATATTTATTCAGCTAATTAAACACAAATGAATTTAACCACTAAAACAAACTATATATATATATATATATATAATCGTGCCTTCCACATATGTTTCTAAATTCTGACGCTTCATGGAAACTGGTAGTACTTTTCGGAAACAACCAACCTGTGGATTTTGGCAGACAGTTGGGCTTGTCATTTCGCCGCTCGGTATATTACGATTGCGAAACTATTATATTTCCATGCTCCCGACAACTCTCAGTGGGTTTCAGTCCCGTAGCACTTAAGAGGTAAGAGCGTCGCGACGCTCAGTGCTCATTTTCACTTTTATATATATATATATATATCTTAACGGTACTCCACAGGGTGCAGTCGACAGAAAAGATATTAGAAGTGTCTTGCTCAACTTCGACGTGGAAATTAAAAAAAAATGTCAGTTTGCCTACGCATTTGCGTACGTTAATGAAAGAAGAGAAAAAAAAAGCTGGCGAAATTGTGCTCAACTGCGAACTCTTATATTTCCCGAATTTTTTTTTTCCCTCTCGCGATGACGTCATCGCCGAAAATGAGGGCTCCGTCGCTCTTAGAAGATGCCCGATAAAGCTCCTGAAAATCCAGAGAAAAGTCTCCGATCCATCTTGAAAGCAAAAGGGCCGTTCGAAAACTAGGTGCGACCCTTCCAAGGCCTGGGGGATAGATTTACAGGGAAGCGTCTGGGGGGCAATCCCAGGGGCTTAGGATTTCTTCGGTCGTCCCTGGGATCATGGACAGTTCATCCAGGAATGATTTCTGGACGTTTGCCGTATCGCTTACGAGCTTATACCCTTGGGATTGGGTGCAGAAAAGAATCAGGGTATGACATTCTTGGCGATTCGTACGCCAAGATTTTTTATGGTGATCTAAAAAAATTTTTTTTACCAAACAGTGCTCGGATGCTGTAATCAAGATTTTTTCTTGGTCCACGGATCTACTTACGATGTCTCTACTGTATCTGAATTATATCTATAAGTCCTTAAATAATATATAATTCATCCAAAAATCTTCTTTACCCTCTGATAAATTTTCTTCCTTCTTTTCCCTTTTTTTATTTTTATTCCATCTTTGGATCGTCAGTAGGGAGCGAACGTCTCGTGTCAGACATTTGATTTTATATTCCTAGAATTTTCAGAATACTTCGATCCTTTCTTATTCGTAATCTTTTACCTGGCTCAATGGGCGGGGGACGCGGCTGCTGCTTAACTGCTATGGGAATCCGGTATTTTTTTTTTTTTTTCCAAGGCAATTCTCAGTGTCTAGGGTAGGTATAATTTCCTCGTTAACCTCGAAGCCGTTGGCCATTAAATTTTTTTCTGTAATAAAAATTTTTTACACCCCTCATCTTCTCACCCTTATATCCAAAATGAGATTTCTCAAGCCCTACGAGATCTCTTGCTAAAAAAACCACGTTAAACTGACTGACTTACTGACCCATATCCCTTTTCTCATTGAATCGAGACTTAGTTTGGACTTTCTTTCCATCTCATTTTTGAACCAGAATTTAACTCGATTCAATCAACTCAGCAATCTTTTTAATTGAAATCACCGCCGCTCGACGCTCCGGCAGCACTTAGGCGTCGTGATTAAAATAAAACTAATGAAGCGTCGTCCGATTAGACGCTCTCTCGTAGCTCAACGGAATTTCAAACTGTGAAGGAAATTTATTTTTAAAAATTTTTTCGCCTATCTCTTATCACTGTATATCAGCCGTGACAGTTTACTTATCTTTTTCAGAATCGGAGGAAAATTTTTTCTCTGACTTTTTCAACACTTTCGGTAACGACTGTAGCAAGTTTATTGTACTGTGTGACACAGTTGTATATGGGACTGTACATATGCCGAAACATATACGGTATATATATCTATATAAAAGTCAGTGACACAAAGAAAACCCCAAGCATATAAAAGAAGTCGAGTCGTTGGGGCGGCCATCTTGTCTGTTGAGACGCGGCCGAGGCTGAAGTTCCAGTCGTTTGAATGTCGCGACAAAAACTTATGCTTGTGGGGCTTTAGCTTTTAGGTACGTGGAAGAAATGGTACTCGGCGTAGGAAACACAAGAGAATTCTTTCTGTTTGAAAGAAGTGAAGCCAAATAAAGAAAATGAAATGAGAGAAACCTCCTAGTTCTCAAACATTGTTCTTCGTTGCTTTGCAATCTGATAGTTCGGGGTTCGATCCCGGGTGGGGACACTTTTTTTTTCATTCAAAATCCATTTCTATCAGTCAGTACCGCATCCAGTTTCCATTAGTTTAATACTTTTTGAAAATATTTACCAAACGACTGTATTTTTTCTCGCGTTTCTTATAACCCTGCTTTTTTTCTCTTCAATTTCGTTTTTCGATTTTTTTTTCATCTCTGTTCAATCAATGAGTGAGCGAGGACATTTTTCTTTATCTCGAAACGGCTTACTTTTTTAGATGCTTCTTTCCATGGTGAAAATTTATCTCCTTTTTTTTTCATACTTAGTTTAACCGAACCGTCATTTTTAACCTCAAATAAAATTTATACAGATCGTTCGTTCTGTCTCGTTACGCTGGGAGATTGGATTCGTTTATCCGCCGGTAATGAAGGGACCGATACCCATTTACGAATGGGGCTCATCTACCTTTTCAAAAGTAATGTCGTCCGTTGCGATAGCTTCGCCTGGTGCTTTTCGCTCGTTGCGATAACGTCGCTCCCGTTAGGCTTTCCCACTCTTGACAAACTAATTATACGGGACGTTAACGAAGGTAATGGGAAAATAAAAAAAAATTAAATTTTGACGAGGACGGATTTTTGAATATTTATAAAGAATTAAGAAAGTGAAGGAAAAAACTGATATAAATCATATTGCGAGTTAACGAAATTTTCGAAAATTACTGAAACTTTGATTTTCATTATAATTCAATATATTGCCATTGTACGGTCTTATCTTCAATCCACATAAATAATATTGCGATGTGGTGCTTTCAAAGATTTTTACGTCCACTGAAAATTCGTAAAAAAAATATTTATCGAACGAACTTCAGGAGTATTCTCCATTTTCTTTCTGAACTTGTCTCAAAATTTATTGAGGCGAATGATTGAATTTTTGAATTATCGTGAAAATCCTTTACGAGACCAATAAGCCGGTTACGGTTATAGTATAATAAATAAAAAAAGTGAAGATGAAGATACAGAAACCACTAAGTATAAGGAAAAAATAAAATAAAATAGAATCACTTGTTCCGCAGTCCCTGGTTTTTCCTCGAAATTTCCATTGGCTTTAGTCGCCGGCGACATGCCGCAAACCCTAGACGTATACGAACCTACCTTTTACTTCCTTGCTTCATTTATAAAATCCTCGAAGTCCTCGCAGGATTTCCTGTAAATAGAGAGAAATTGATTTCTACAGCTGTTTGGATGCTGGGACACGTACGATACGTTACGGGGTTGGATACCGTTATCCCCTGATGTGGCGAATAGAGAAAAAAAGTTGTTTTTCTTAGCCAAAAGAAAAGGAAGGACAGTAAGGATAGACAAAGTGAAAAAAATGAGAAAAAAATGTAATATGACAGCTCTTGCTTATTCGGTAGAAAAAAAATGGCAAAAACAGAAAAAGGAACGATAGTAACCAGACTCGGTATAACCTTTGAGAATTACTATTATAGGGGTTGAAGTCAGTCCTGAACCAGACTTCGGATATACCTACCGAAAAATTTATCATCTAGATTCTCCGTAACGCAAAGTGGACTGGACCGTATTCGTGTTCTATATGCTCTTAAAAAGGGGGAGCATTCAACCCTTAGAAATTTGAGACGTTGAGCAGCATCCAAAACTACCCCTTCCGGAAACGTGTTCGCTGATACGTGAAGAGTGAAAGTTCGATCGATAAACATTATATAAGAATTTATCGTATTTCCTGAAAGGCGTCGCGACGCGTAAATTTGACGGGTGAGTGAAGTTGGGAAAAAAAAATAAATATGAAGATGCCATTTTCGATAGTCTCGTATCTCTACATTAACCCTGTACGTTAAAATGACATTTTCATAATTGTCTCGTTAAGTGGGTGGTATTCGTTGAATAAATAAATTGGGGTGTCATCGAATAACCCAGTCCCAGTTTTAGGGGTGGTTTCATTATTTTTTTTTCTCTTTTATCATATCTAATGGCACCGTCTGGATTATTGTAGAGCGGGCGCCATTGCGATAAAAAGATCCTCCGACGCCTGGCGTCGCAATGTTTACGTTAAGCTGACGCTAACTGACGACGTTAACAACGCTGCTTGTAGTTTATGCGGGGTTTCATTAAAAAAAAAAAATAAACAAACTTTTTTCCGCGAAATGCAAAATAATGATTTTTCGATGGTCGACTGTCAACCGCAGGGATTACTTTCAAGGTGGCGACTTAATTGTCGCTGACGCGGCCATTATGTCGATAATTAATATTTACCCACTCGGTATTAATTATAAGTAAAATTATTAATTAATTAAAAACAAGCGTAACCTGTTCTTGTTTAATTAACGCGAGTAATTGATCACCTTTCATGTTCAAATGGGATCTACATAAATAAATTACGTTAAGAGGCATACACCAAAAAATAAAATAATATCGAAAGAGCAGAAGAAAAATTATTTTTTATAAAAATAATTGTCACAACCATCGACTTGCAAGCTTTTTGAAAATTTTCAAGAAATTCTCAAAACCATTAATAATTTTATAACTGTACTCGCGACTGCAGTTTTGTCTACCGTGTGATAAGGGGTTGAACGAGATAAAAAAAGAGGGTTGAAATACGCCAGAAATAATATTAACTTCGTCAGGGTGTGAAATTAAAAAAATTAATAATGCAGCAGACAATAGCTGTTCGCGGAGTTAACTGTTCCTTAATGAACAGTAAGTGTCACGTTTACAAGGGGGTAGTTTTTAAGGGTTGTATATTTTATCAAGGACTCCAAGTATATGCAGGGCCGTACGTAAAATTTTAAGCTTGGCTATACAGCGAGGTGGCATCTGTAACAGATATCTTCAAGGTCCTTCGAATGGAGAGGTGCGCTATTACTCTAGCAAGGGTCGACAGGGGTTGTTTACATTAATTAAACTTTGATAAGGGCTCTCAAGCTATTTCAACCCTTGCAATTCGGAAAGCAGATTCTTTCTTTATATCATTTTCGAGCATCACCCTTGGTAGATTCAATTCAGATTACTCAACACTCCTCATCCATATCCATTCAACCCCCAAAAGGTAGATCCCTGTACCATGAATCAACCCCTAATGGCAAATCCACGTACCACCCTATACAGATAGACTCTGTTTCTACACTACGTACAGACGTAGTCAGTTTGTTCTAAATTCTTTGAAAAAAAAATGTTAATTAATATTTCAATAGGGGTTGCATCGACAGCGAAGGTAGGGGATCACCTAAGGGTAGATCCTGTACCACGAATCAACCCCTAATGGCAAATCCACGTACCACCCTATACAGACAGACTCTGTTTCTAGACTACGTACAGACGTAGTCAAATGTTCTAAATGCTTTGAAAAAAAATTTAAATTAATATTTCATTAGGGGTTGCATCGACAGCAAAGCTAGGGGATGTTTCTTGTACATTTATTTATCTACCCCCTATTCTTTTTTCTCTCGAACTAATACGTCCTACACGCAAATACATTTTTTTTCTTCTCATATTTTCCATATCGAAACACGAGAGAAATCTGAGTTCTAGGAATCTCTTCATTCGACAGCTTCTCGATCGACACAGCATCCCTTAGATCTGCGACCCAATTCGCCAAGTTTTTTTTTTATTTTTTTCCAAGAGATGCTTTTTGTCAATTGACAATTTCGGATATGGCTCTGGCGATGCTGGATTTTTTTTTTTCGTTGTATCGCTGGAAGCCGATATGCATGAATGCTGCAATACACAGGGGGTAGATCTCTCTCAAGTAGGGATGAAATCTTTTTATATTAATATACCCGGTACATTGCCGAGATACGATTTACGTCTATGATAAGATGTAACGCGAATCTGTGTAATATCGTGGATGTACATATGTATTCCATATATTTTTATCCGTAGAAAAGTTTGTTTTTCGCTAACTTTTATCCCCTCGACCACCCAGTTATTACCTGGTTTAACATTAAATTGCGTAAATTTCTTTGCAAGATTAATCTCTGCCCTCAAACTTCTCTTTCATGCTTTTATCAGATATGCGGAGAATTCATATTGGTTAGCTGTACGGTATTTTTTTTTTTTATAGGAAAATACAGAAAATTAATACTGCAGCCCTCTCCCCACCTTTTAAACTTCATTCACCTACGCCTCCCCCTCCCACCTCTCACCGTTTACCAACAAATATTAAATTCTCGTGCATTTTATATGAAAATTTTAATGTATCCAACGTCCTTTATTAATTAACCCAATTTTAATATATATGACGTCGATACAGTATCTCATTGCAGTATGGTTATCAATATATCTTTACATATATTTTTAATATCCACCGAGCTGATGTATTCTGTATTTTTGATATTATTTTTTTTAAATAAAAAATTCGATTCACGAGTCTCCAAAGGGATGCTGTTACTTCCTTGGTAAAATCCCGTAGAAAATTGATCACCTTTAATCGTAAGAGTACTTTTGTAAAACTTGATGGATCAGTGTTTAAAATTTTTGCAGTTTAGTAAATGCTTTATCAGTTATGAAAAAAGATTTAGAAAATTTTTAGAAATTATATAAGTCACCACCCGATTTCCGTAGTGTCCACTGTGTTACAGTCAGATGTCTTATGGTATTACAGGCGTGAAGACAATTTTGAAAATTCCCCAAGGCGCCCTCGAAAATTTTGGAAAATTAATATCACGCCAAGCAAATTAATTCCTGGAGGTTCACAGTGTCAGTTGCATCCATTGTCTTGATATTCCTATACGTACCAAGTTTCTTGAAATTACGCGGTTGCGCTTTAGGGCCTGGAAATTGAATTTATGTACGCTCTGTATATGAACCTATACGGATTAGGATTGACCATCCCCTACGATAATCCGATACCCACCCTATATTAATTTCCACAAAATACTGCACGTTTCAGTGTCCCACGTACACAGAATTAAAACGATTTCTCCCATATAGGATACCAGAAAACAACACCTAGAATATACCAAAATAACTGAACAAATTTCGTTCGCCCTTTCCCGTGCGATTTCGAATAAATCCCGAACGCTTTACAGCCGAATAAGCAAGACAAAGAACGAATAATATTTTTCCTCGAATTTCCAACCAGCGACCATGATTAACTTGTTAAATAAATTGCATTTCCAGGGAATACGTTCATGTCGAATAAAATTTAACGGACCGTGCGAAATTGCACGATTGCATTTATTTTCCTGTACGATAAAAATAATTCGGTTATCGTAGATTCAACGGAAATATATTTTCTTGCGAGCCACTCTTTTAAATAAATTAATTCCTTTTTTTTTCAGGTGCGCTCCAGGTCTCTGACCCAACTGGACGCCCTGGGCACGAGTATGCTGGACACTGGTGAACATCATCTAGCAGGTGGGCCTTCGTCTCAGCAGCCACCCCATCATCATCATCATCATCATCATCCCCATCAGCATCCCCATACTGGAACAGAATGCAGTCCTCGACTTCTGGTACCGAATGCACCCTCGTCCTCATTGTCAGATGGAGTTCATCCCAACCGTACCAGACACAAGCTTTCTCGATCCCAAGTGAGTTGACGCCATTTTCTTTTTGAATATGCAATTTTTCAAATTTTACCTTTCGAGTTTCATGCACTCTTTTTTTTTACACTTCGCGTCCACTTTGCCGACGACTGCACGCAGACGCTTTTCCATCGTTGAGTGCATCCTTCGAGAGTGCAGCTGCTGCAACAGTTTCCATTCTGGTTTCAAGAGTGCATTCTGCATTTACCTGCATAACACTTGCAGCCAGATCAACCCCGTTCAAACGAAATTGTTGAAATATCCCACCGGGATATTTCCCAAGCGTTTGAACCCACCGGGAGCAATGCAACTGCGGTAAAGTGCATCTGCAATAGTGTATGCATCGGAATGAGGAGCCTGAATGCACTGTAATGCCGCGGCTTTTTTTGTTTCCATAATTCATGTAAATTCCGTCAATCCGCATTGTCGCTACATGCGAATTCTCTAATTATTCTTTTTGCAACGATTTACTGCAACTTTTGACATCCACGAGAAAGTGTCTCTTCTCGATCCGTATTAGCCTTGCCGAGTGACCACGTGTGCACTTTAAAAATAAAAAAACTGTTGAAAACTTAAGAAAAACAAGAAACAGGGCAAAGGACGAAAAGGAAGAAAATTCATTGATCCGTAATTCTGGGAATTCCTCAGAAGCGACAGCGGCGGGATCAAAGGGCGAGCTGATAACACGTTCCGCAGTCGTCTCGTGCTATAGTCGCCCTTTCAAAGGAATCGCTGTAGGGTGAAAGTAGATGATAAGTAAAAGGCTGTCAAGGTGGTAGCAACCTGACAAAAAAAAATGATTCGTACAAGATAACCGGGGAACTGGACAGGACTAATTTCCTAGTTACTTTCACTATTTTCTGAGTGTCTGAACATAAAATTTTTTTTTGTATCCTACTTCACGTCACACCCATTCTTATCACTGCGCGATACCGCTGCTATGATTAAACAGCTATCGAGTGTACTGTATTATAAAGAAAATTTTATGGAAGCTACTAAAGGTCACGTCGTTGGATTTTACGGACATCCTGAAGGAATAAGGTTGCACAAGAAGATGGCACTGGTGCTGCACTGCAAGTTAGAATCGTAAAAAAAAAGTATCAGGATGGAGGTAAAAAAAGCTGTAAAGTGGGTAAACGAGTGAACGAGGAGAAAGGGGGTGGTCGGGACGAGAGAAGATAATAAAAAAGAATTTCCAAGAATTATTCAGCCCCGAGTATATTTTGTCAGGAGCAAGATCAGTAGGGGGATGCTGTGAAAGAAGAAAGAAAAAGAAAAGGGGTTATCACTCGTTCATCCCTTACGTACAAAAATGTTAATGACACCAATAACTTTCCTAAAGCACGGTGCATATTCCGTCGATCATTCACGATGCTCGACGGCCCTCCTACATTATTTTCATCCGACGGAGGTAGAAGAAATCGATGGCCAATACCGCCCTAGGGGATACCTTACGGAAGCCTCCGACTCCTGGCGAAAGTCTCGAAGAAGCGCGAAGAAAGGAAAAAGGAAGGACTTATAAAGAAGAAAGAAAAAAAGTTCAATAGAAAAAGTCCCTAGACTTTGGAAAGATTAATGGTTGGTCAGAAAATTGCGACAGTTCAAGTACCGATAGGCACAGAAGTAGCAGTGGCGACAAGAGGATGAAACGTTAGAAAAATATTATTAACCAGTTGTGCCAACCAGTTAATCATAATCAATTACGTAAATGTGTACGAAAGAATTTTCATGGCGACTACAGCTCATTTGAATAACCCGTCGTCTGTTCGTTCTCATGTAAATGACCCGCGATGGCATAAAGCTCGGCACTGTACTCAGTGACACGTTTCAAATAACCTTCGTAATAACTGCTGAGAAAGAAGCTTAAATATCCCTAGATGCTGAAGACGTTATACTCGTCCAGGATTATCCTTGGGAAAATCCTAAGTACGTTGATACACTAATATAAAATGATTCACTAGGGTATTTCTTTCGGTACATTTTTCCTAGATATTTTTCCTCCATTAAATCACTGTCATCTCTGTCTCTCTCTCTCTCTTTCTTTCTCTCTCTCTCTCTCTCTCTATCTATCCTAAGGACCTTATCCTTTTGTTGATTGGTTCTAGCAGATCCTTTATAACCATAGAGACGGATAGCCGCGCTGTAACGGAAAGCCGAATCAATATTATGCAAACAGAGAAGCACCACTGTTCCAGCCGCCTAAATGGACGTTCTATATCTTCCAGCAAGTTCCCATCTATCCTTTTAACCACCCTGTATATACATATCCAGTATATAACAGAATACATGATCTCCCATTTCCCATCTACCATTTACCTACCATTTATCAACCTTCGATGAACTTTTCTGTGTCTTTCTTAAACCATATACCATTCATATGTACATATGTATAAAAACATAGTGTATATACCGGGAATCAAAGTAATGCAATGAAATGATCCCAAGTACAATGCACATGCACACGTGAAATTTCTATCAGGGAATTCTTGACGTGAAAAAATCTGGAAAATATGTTTACCCACGATTTAACCTATGAATAGCAGATATTCATATAATATACGTTTTCAAACTGTCGTATACGACAGAAAGGTGCATTTCTATTCTATTTGTCGTCACATGGGCTGGAAGTAACGTGAAGTGAACTATATGCATTCATATGCACTTTTCTAAGTGCAGCATCCGAGAGATGCATTTCGTACGAGTTATTTGAAATGAAGTAATATTTAAATTTTCATTATACAATTTACACGTATTATCGTATATGGACTATGATACGTTATCTAGTCTTATTGATAGTGGAGGTTGGTACGCCTTCGTTTGGTCATTAATGGCGCATTTCCAAGCGTGCGATCTCTTCTTTTATTATTCTTGGGCTCAATTTACGAGTATTCGATATAGGATTCGGCCTCTTTTCTTTCTCTTTCTTTGCCTCTGAAATTTCATTTCTTCTCTTCGCTCTTTTTATTGGTAAACAATGCGGCTACCGATACTTGCCATTTGTATCATTTTATTGCGTCACTCGGTACCAAATACTCCAATCGTTTATAACGGGTGCTGTTATATAATTCGTAACTGTCTTTACGTGACTTTCTCGAGTATTAAGTAAACGATTAACGTGCTTGATTTTACGATTTGCTTCTTTACGCGTCCCTTTTGTATAATACGTGCTAGAGCTATATACATATATACACAATTTCAATGTAGATAAAAACTTGAAAAGTTTATTATTGTTAATTAAATTTTATATCGTCAATCCTTATTTTTTTAGCGCTATTTTTACTCGTTCTTGCAATTTTAGTAATTTTATGTACACCGTGTATATTTCTTGATAAATATTTCATGGTCAGTATTTCATGGTGAATATATATGTATTGGTACTGAATCACGTGTAGTCTCGGTCGTCAAACTCAATTTTCTCGAAATTACTCAATTCCCGGTAATTACGTGTCTCTTTATTGGATTCCTGATTTTGAGTAATCAAACCATTAGGGGATGATCATTAGTAATCTTTTACAAGTTCACGAATGACTTCGGTAACTGTATCTTCTGTATGTCTGCTGTCTATTTAATAATGTATTTTCAATTTTGAAATTTTAGGCTTTCGCCGCCAATATTATCGTTAAGTACTCGTGGTTTCCGAAAAATGCGACGTAGAGTATAAAACCATAAAGAGATTTGAAAGAGATAAAGAGATTTGAAAACATTAATACTCATGGTTCCCGGGTTGGAAGCTGTTCAGTGCTGACGTTTTGCAAACGTTTCACTCGGCATCATCAGGGCTAGGATGCAGTATCGGAGCCTCCTAGCCCGGATAATGTAGACTGAAACGTTTGCGAAACGTCGGCACGAAGCTGAACACAGACGCAGCTTCCGATCCGGAAACCATGAGTATTAATATTTTCAAATCTCTTTATGGTTCTATACTTTACGTCGAATTTTTACCACGTAGTATATTTCGCTGATAATAAATCAAAATTGACTTTCAATATTAACGATAAATAACCTAACTGAAAGTTGATGGGATTCTCTGTACACCATTAAAGTCCTTAGTACGCTATGATAATAAAAGCCCGTTTGGCAAGCGGATGTGACGTGACGCGATGATGAAAATTATTAGGGAATTATTGTTATTATTATTTATAAAGGAAATGCGTAAAATTTAAAAAAATCTTTAGAAAATTTCTCGCTCTCAAAATATTTAATAGCCTTCTTGTCGCGTTCATTTCATTTTTCTTTTACATTACAGGTGTCCAGCAGCGAATACTTCAGTGTCAGTTTCGAAGTGGGCGACGATGGCAATACCCTGGAACGCGAAGAATTTCTACCGGCAAGCAAGGGAACATACTTAGTGTAAGTATATTAATTTTTTTTCCAATTTTATAATTTTCTTTGTACCGCTAAAAATTTTACTCCATCACCTTTTAAATACCTAACCTGAATAAACTACTACCTGCTCTCTGCTATTCTTCGTTTGTTTGCTTCTCCGACGAAGCTTTGGCTTGTACGCTTGAGAGCTTCGTTCGATCACCGAAAAAAGTGAAAAAAAAAGGCAGATTCGGCTCACGCCAAATAAAATTCACATCGAATCCCAGCTTCATGCCGGATGTAAACTTTTGAAGCGCGATTTTCATCCCTTGCCTAAACTATTAGTTTTTTTTTTTTTCGTACTTCAGTCCCTCCTCATTCAGCCCCAAATACATTTCTAAACCCTTTCCAAACTCAGGCTTTCCGATCGAAATTGAATCTTACATCTCGATGACCCGGTATATACCATACTTCACTCTTTTTTATTTAACGTCCAATTCAAATCGAATCTTCCCCATGTCTTCCATCACAGCCAATAGAATTCGAGTTCCAACAGAATCCCAACTGCTTGTCGCCGTCTGTTTGAGAACCGTCCACGTATTCAAATACAAAGATTCGATTTATCAAGTGTCAAAGATGGCAGCACTGGACCCCTTGGAAATAATACAGATAAAAAAAAATGAAATTCTGAATTTTTTTAGGGATTTTCAATTTTCTCCATATTAGCTATAATTTTTTTTATACATATACAATGTTCTTCGCATGTCTTATCTTATCAATGAATTGGTCCACGACGACTTTCCAAACTTATACAGCCCTCTATGTATAATAAAACATAAAAATCGTTTATTCTCCATATCAAAGCACGAGCGAATATTGAATCGTGAAAAAATATTCCCTTTTTTTTTCTAAGTTAAAAAATTATCAAGCCAATGAATATTTTATCGCGAGAGTGGTAGCACTGTTTATTTTTTTTTTTTCTAAAACATTTCTTACTAACGTACCTGACGCAGCACTACCAACTACTCGACCCACTTTTTCACCCGTTAGACGTCAAATCCTAATCCACGTTTCTGATCGGTACAGCGTCGCGACGCTTTATCTGCCCATCACCCATACGCGCATGGACGTATTATTAATTTTTATGCATTAACCACCATTTTGCTCTCTGTTTAAAATGCGAAAAAAGACTGGGAACATAGAAAATAAAAAACGGAGTCTAAATGGAGCAAGAAATTTTGCCGCTCAGTCAATATATATCAATTTTTTTTCTTTTTTTCTTCCTCCATTTGAAACTCCTTCAAGGACTGAATCAAAATTGCAGATTCACCGAGCGTTCGTAAATCTAATTTTACATGGGGTGGATTCTGTGATGGGTTTAAGGGATGCCCCCATTGGGACGTCTTCGTCGCTTAAGCTTATAAGAAATATATACATGTATATCCATTTGACTCAATCATTGAATCGTCTGACTGCTTACGCGACCCCACTACTACTTTTCCACTAGAACGTATTACCGCAGTCAAAATACTCGGTCGCTTTATCGGATCAGCCTGCACATATAGGATTTAACCTACTCACGTATGAATCTTTGCAATTCTAGAATACCATGTCATTTCTTATCGCGTTCCTAGACGCTTATCTATACGTTATATCACTGCTGAGCTATCGTTTGGCACAGTTCGCATATCCAAGTCAGAAGTTATCACGAATGCCCTACCCACCTAGTACCTATATCATAAAACAGTGAAAAAGTATCCCAAGAATTTTGGTCCCCTTATACATATATCATACCAAATACCTTCCCATGTTCTCCAGCATATTTCAAACTGGAGCACGGGGGTACGATGGAAAAAGTTATCAAGAACCAACTGTAGCTATGGTATCAAGTGCGATCGTTATAACTATAACGGCGTAAACGAACGCAGTAGTCAATCAGAAAGACGATAGATGTCGCTAGTGAAAAACAAAAATATTATCTGACAAAGAATAATTCAAATTGAAAATTAATTATAGCCGAGTGTTGGAAATTTTTGAGTTACACAGAATATAAAAATGATTTCCAAAAAATATTCATCTTTTTCTCAACTTTATCGCGCGATATGGAAATTGTTGATTTACAAATAAAAGTTCTTTATCGACAGCTGCTCCCTCAAGCCCAGCGATAACTACGTAAATCCTCTGCGATCAAGGAAGATTTTAGTCGGTGCGAATAAAGTTTTCCAAAATCTCGTATCGATAATGGAAATCAGAAATTCGATGAATTGAATTTTTCCCAGCAGAGGGAACTCGGTACAAGCGATAAAGATGCTGAGAGAGATTTTTTCTGAAGATGCTAAAAGCTCAGCCTCTCTCCCACCGTCATATACATATTTTTTCAGACGTATACCATGACAATCCACGTGGCAGCCAGGTATTTATCCCCGGAAATGACGTAACACTCATATCCAATTATATACTCAAATTAATCGGCCTTCCTTCCGCCGTAGTTTTCACGAGCTTCTCAAAGAGTCGTTACGCGTTACAAGCCGCTTACGTAATTCCAGCACTTTTGACGTAGCCGACAACTAAGCCCGATATCGGAGTTAAATAATTCATTCGAATAATTCCCAGATAGCGCCACCAATCAAGTCCGGCCCCATTTCACTAACAAATCTATCGCGTGACCCAGAAAAGGGAAGAACGAGAGGAGCGCAGCGCGGATGGATTTTTCTAGAATGAACTGACGGAAGAATTTCAGTCAGTCGTTGGGCGTGATTTATGACGCGTTAATGCGAATGGAAATTCAATAAATATCATTGGACTCGGGTAGACTCAGGGGAGGTTATCGTCGTCGTCTGACGTCATTGTATCACTCATATGTATCTCCACGACACACGCCCTTGTAAGCGTATATCGGGTGGGTCCTGAAAGATCGATCGATCATTCGTGACCGTTGATTGCGAATGCGTATTTACAAAAAAAAAGAATCAAAAACCATCTTTCTTCATAAATAGCTACCACTTTCAGCACGTAACATCGTGCAGTCATCAACCAGCATCCGCTGAATACTTTCCAGCCCATCAACCCTTTATGTGTTAAAAAGTAGAACAGGTGGATTTTAAAGCTCTGGAGGGCGTCCATTTTACGGAATATTTTACACCTGAAGCAAGTTCAGGATTTATTACACACATATATATATATATGTCGAACGGAACCACCCTTGCATGGCTTATCTCTGTACTACCGGAAAAATGATTTATTTCTTTTGAAAAATTTATTTTCAACATTTTTAGGTTTGTAATTTTATTTTTTTGGCTACCGAGAAGCCACGTCATCTTCTTATCTGATTATATTTATATTTCGGGGATGTGAATGGGCGTCTCTAGTATATGAATCTTAGAGAGTAGAAAGAGGGGCGGGGGGGAGGGAGTGTATAGGTGGCCCAAGAAGGGGATGCGTGGGTATGCTATCGTACGAACACAAGGGTTGATTGATGTACGTAGACCTACGGGGCATTGCGTGATTTAAGATTCTATGAATCAGCCATAGTGATTCGGGAATCCACAGGCGGTCCCCGAATTACTGATAAAAAAGTACCAGGCAGCCTCGTCATTTTTCTGAGTATACATACTAAAAATCCTCTCTGTCTTCCCTTCGCCCTGTTTACAGTAGCAGCGACCACGAAATTCACCCTCTTTTCGCTGACGTAATGATGTGGGAGTGAACGATGGCCTTGCCTGTACTATAGTAGTACTCTTCCCTGGGTAGAGCAAACAGAGGATGTGGGAAAAATGAAAAATATTTTTTTTTCACAATTTAAAATTAAATTTATTTGCCTTCTCTTACTTTTTATTGTATTTTCAAATTTTTTCGAATAACTTTTTA
Source organism: Trachelus tabidus (assembly GCA_030142655.1). Taxonomy (NCBI): domain Eukaryota; kingdom Metazoa; phylum Arthropoda; class Insecta; order Hymenoptera; family Cephidae; genus Trachelus; species Trachelus tabidus. The sequence goes on along the minus strand of JARQTI010000781.1, from coordinate 683,598 downwards.
CGTACTTTGTACATTATTATTCTGCTATTTATTGCTTGACACGCTATGGGTCTTTATACGGGTTCATGTTTCTATATATGTATATGTGTGTGTATATATATGTATATTGTATATGCATTTTATAGTGCCTGCGAAAACCGTTTAGTCGTTGGTGCGTAATGTATTTGACAAGGGCTATTCCATCCTACATACATCCCCCGTTAAAGGGGTGGCTTACCCGATGTTTAATTATCCTTGAAAATTTACATGCGTCTATACGGGCAGACGCGCAGTTGGCTGGGCGATAAAATTTTCGAGGATCCGCCTTAAATTTCTCGTAAAAGATCGCGTGACACGTGCTAATGGCGTAATACGTTTAAAGCCTGGTTAACAGTCGCAGTTAATTGCCTTTTTTTAACTTCCTAACCTTACTTTTAGGTAGCTTCGTGAAATTCACTTGCTTATTTCCAGGCTGGTGTAGGTGTGAAATGGTCGTGGGTTTATATATATATGCATACGTAGGTATAGACAGGTTGAAGAAATTGGGGCATTCTGAAGGAAAAAAAAAAGAATTCTCCAAAACGTTAATGTCAAACTTTAGAGACGAAATGTATATAGAGAAAAACTAACCTAAAAGTTCGTGTTGGCTCTTCGTTGGCTCTGGGAATGTATTTTGAAAGTTTGTTATTTATAGTTCCCCGAATGGCCAACAGTGGCGCTGGAGTGCTATGCTTTCAAAGTAGATAACGTTTTCGCGTCTCGGCTTAAACTTTCTTGTTGATTGATAATTATGCGTTGCGGACTTCATTACTTTTTGGCATAAATTACATTGGGGATAAAATCATAACGAAATGATGGAGTCTCTCTCTCTCTCTCTCTCTCTCTCTCTCTCTCTCTCTCTCTCTCTCTCTCTCTCTCTCTCAATGAATAAGTAATACTGCATCAAATTATACCAGCTCGGATGTCCCTAAACTCTATATTATATATAAGAGGAGAAACAAATCGTAAATTTGGTTTAGTAAAATAACGAAAACGATTGGCCAATAGGTACTTCAGGCATTTCTATGTTCAAGCTTTTGTTTCTGTGTTTTATCACGGGAATCTGACTCAAAGCTCCCTCGTAAATGTGCGATCTGTTTCCGCGAGAAAAGTCGATAAACCCGGAGTAAATGGAAGTGGAAAAAAGTCATAGACCTCATTTTCGTTATTTCAAAATATTTAATTGTTATACATAATCTGTTTTATGATTTAATTAACAATATATATATTATTTTGTTGACTACATATTTCGTGTGATACTAAATCACTGTTTATTATCGCTGTACCGGTAGCTATAGGTTAAACCGGAAACGTGCTTCGGGCGAGAAACTTATTTCCGGTCAAACCAGAAATCGCGCACGAGTTTAATATTGTGGGAATAAAAGTCATTTTATTTTTATTCACGTGAAAATGGCCCATAATGCAAGAAATCGTGCGTGCCTTACACTATTTTTTTTGCCACCCCTTATATTACTATCTGCCGCTATATTCATCCATATACAAACCCCATAAAAATATCCCATATCGAAAAATCGTGATATAGTATCGTATACCATATAACGGGTGTGACCCTAGACTTTGCTGATGTTATTATCGTATTGTCTTTCAGAGAAGCACTCGGCAGCGTCTGTGAGCGTCGCGGCGTCGATTTGGGACGCGTCGACGTCTTCTTGGATTCCTTAACGACCCCATTGTCGATTTACACTACAGAGACTTCCTGTCTTGGGGGAAAGCATCTTCGTGTTATTGGTGAGTTTTTCTTATCTTTTCAAAGGGGATTTACCGTCCTTAAACAAGACAGATAATAGCGGTGATTTTATGTCTGATCATATTCTGGATCGATCCACTTGAAATTCAGATTAATATTCAATTCAATTCAATAATATACAATTCAATAATATACAGGTGGAATACGATCTGTGAAATTTCCTGTAATAGGTAAAGATATTTAAATATTTTAATAATTTTCCCTTTTGATAATTAAACATTTAATTATTCACCATCGATCCTCCTAATTAATTAATTTACACCGTTCGCCGTACACCATCAGGTAATTTGTGATTAATTATCTAAATGGATGCGTTGTACGTTCAGTTTTTGAAAATACGACACGGTTTGAGCGCGAGCCTTATAAACGTTCGAACACTTTGAATTTATCCAGTCACACTGATAAAAGATATTAAAAAATCTGCAATTACCAGGAATTTTTTAATCTAATTAAATTTTCGTAATTAATCTTCTAATGGTTTGCAATGTACTTTGACCGCCTGCCGGTCTAAAAGAACGTCTTTTCATAACTTTCATAATCGAAAATAAAATTGGCGATCTATCAGATTCTTATCTAAATATTAAAAACTTAAAAATCTTTAAAAATCATCCTGTTTCGAAATGGACCGAACAGGGCTAAATGATTAAAAAATTGTATAGGATTATTTAATTCACCAAAGAGATGATAAATCCTCTCCCAATCCAGACGTCGTAATTACCTCATATAAAATTCGTTACCCATCTCAATGTATTAACCATAAAAATATTCCTGCTTTATCGCCCCATTAAATCCATCGTTTCGTGCCTATTTAATTGTCACCTTTAATTACCGCGGATCCCTGCTGAGATCATTGTTCTTGATCCAACGAAAATCCACTTCGTGTCCGGTGACGCAATATTCCACGTGTATAATGTAATTTATGCCTGGCTTTACGAGCATCTAATACCTTTGATCCCAAAAGTTAAACGCGTCCGATCTAACGGCATGACCTTTAACAATTGATCCAGCGAAAATCCACGTGTCCGGTGACGCAATATTCCACGTGTATAATGTAATTTTTACCTGGCTTTACGAGCGTCTAATACCTTTGATTACAAGTCCTAACATCCCAAAAGTTAAAGGCCTCTGATCCAACGGAATGACCTTTAACAATTGATCCAGCGAAAATCCAAGTGTCCGGTGACGCAATATTCCACGTATAAATTTTTATTTACGTCCGACTTTACGAGCATCTAATACCTTTGATAACGACTCCCGGATTCTAAAGCATAGACCCAACCGTGCGACACTTTTCATCCTGAACAATGACGCCGAACAGTGACCTTTGAACCCCCCCTATAAAAGCACAAATGACTGCAGTCAAAAAAAGTAAAAAAAAAAATCACGTATCAGGGATCCATTAAGCAATCTATAAAAACTCAAGACTCGCCAACAAAAAATCCACTCTACAGCCATCAGAATACAAAACCAAAAAACAGGATAAGCCCAAGGATCATTAGAGACCGCCAATCAGCGACAGTCGAATTCAATGAAAAATTCTAAAAAGTATGTCAAACAGGAAAAAAAAGGTCAAGGGGACAGCCTTCGTCTAATCCAACGATCCTATCCCTAACTCAATTATCGATCATTTCAATCCATAATACTATAATTAAGAAAAAAGCAGATAATCCTCAAAAAAAAATCTAATAAGCCAGATAGGTTTTCATGCCCACCCCCGCCCCCTCCCTACGTCACAACGAACCAAACAGGTATTAGACGTGAAACGTGCGTCAGGAATTACGATTGATGGAGAGGAAGGGGGGCAGAGAGAGGATTACCACTGTTCATGATAAGAGTGAAAGACGCAGAGCGTCCCGACGCTACGCGTCGCATTTCCGTGCGATATATTACTAATGAAATTGCCCTTGGGATCGGTTTACAACATGTCGAGGGTGTTATAAGGGTAGTAAGGAGTCCTCCCCCCCCCCCACCCCCTATATACACGCAGATCCTCCAATACGTATCTAGCAAACTTCCACTGTCAGAACCCACCCCCTTATAATACCTAAGTAGATTTTGATTAATTTCCTCGGTCCTACGACCTGTAACCCATATATTTATATCCTACCCCACCGGCCACCCCTCTCCCTCCCCGCAACCCTTAGATACAACTTCCGCAAAGCGTTTCTCATTCCATTACCATCAGTGACGTTTATTGTAGTTCAATTATTAACGAGAATTACTCGCGCCTAATTAAGGGGTGGTTGCGCAAACTCGTGTGTGTATATATATATATATATATATCGTCGTTATCCTTAGTGCTTGAATTCGCCGCGCTTCTTATATGAAATTTTGCTTATTCCGGATAATATAGAACGTGAGAGTACGGTAGACTGAATGTAAAAGGGGATGCAGCTGAAGCGTATCTAAGGGATGGAGTTGCAGGGGATGTAAGGGCTGCAGCTGCAACATTACATACCGTGCTGTGGGACTATGGCACTCGTGTGCACGTGAAGCCGGATAGTGGGGCTTTATTTTGTAAATTTTTACCAAGAACTTTTGTATCACTGGCTCTGCCATGGGGTTAACGAGCGACGCCGGGCGTCGGTCTCTGCGACGCTTTAAGGGTTGAGCGTTGGATGCTCATTATGTGGAGGCGATGAAGTAACGATTGAACCTTGAGGAATTTTTCACAGATCATAAACTGTAAATGGGAAAATTAAAGGACGTCTCTGAAGTCGACGCCGGGCGTCGTCACGAGCGTTTATTCACTTTTACGATACTATCGGGCTGAGATTTTTTTTTCGGCTGCAAACCTCATTCCGTAGTCACACTGTAGTCTGGATTTATGGATAAATCAATTTCAGTTTGATGGCCGATAAGGGGATGATATATATAGATCATTATGATAATGATCTATACTACTCGTGGGTGTGACCAATGAGAAATGGCTAAGCTGGACACGAATTTTTGTTCAGTCGTTTGAATCTCATTGGTCGATTAGGGTTAACAATGTTAGGGGTTGGGTATATATGTACTATATGTATGTATGTAATCTTCTATGTGCTGTAAGAGTCAAAGAAATAAATTTGGATCGTATCAAATTGTATGCTTGGTATTAATTATTTTTTAAATAAATTAATATTTCGCTCACTCTCTTGCTTTCATTTTATAGCCAAGGACGAGAAAGCGAATTCAAGATCAGCCAGTCAAAAAAGTAACCAGAATGTTTCTCTGCGAAAGGCTAGTGGGGTGAGTACAAATCTGTAATTTATAATAATAATTAATTAATTATAGAATAATGAAGCACTGTCGTAAATTAATTTTTAAATGAATTTTTATCGTAAGATAAATATTTGTTTTTACTGTGTAGACACGTGACGGATTTTCCACCTACCTATGGTAGAGAACGTTGATGTTATCTTCCTATTGTATCTAGGGGGTGGTACGCGATTAACAGAGTGCTTTGCAGTCGTACGAGAAAGTGAACACTGTACGATGAACAGGATGAATATGATAAACGGGATAAAGGGGATGAAGGGGATGAACGGATCTGGCATATCAGATTCGATTCTATTGTTCCACAGTGTGCATTCCCTTCCCTTATTCTCTGCCACCCCTAGAGCTCACTTCCTGAAAAGCCACCCTTTATCTGTACTCACATACGACGATTAAAAAGGGATACGTGAAGAAAAGCAAAAGGGAAAAGGAAAATTAATTTGGAAATCAAAAGATCGTTATTACGTCAGGGCACGAATTAATTACGGTATAATAATAACAGTATCACTTTTCCACCTCCTGTACTCCTTCCAAAAGTATCCCCCTATATATGAAATCTCGAAAAATGGCAATATGATTCATCGAGCCTCGATGACTTGCCAGACATTCCCGCTGAGTGTACCAGAAAGATATTACAATGTTCCATATAGGATTTGGGATGTATACAGGGTGTAAAAAAAATTCAAATGCATAATTCTCATTTCTGTGTACTAAAACCCAATGGCCAATCGATAGCATACTTCGCTCAAAAATTGGAAAATAATTATCTATCTACACCGCCACATGTCAAATATACAGTAAAAATCTATTGGACATTGCAAAATCATATATCGGCACATACTTTCGTATTTTAATCTAGTACACCCTGTATACGTAGGATACATACGTCGCGTTTGAATTCATAGAAATGATGCATGCATACGCACCGTCGACGTCCACTGGACGAGAATCAGTTATACTGACAGTGAAACGAAGTGCACATTAATGCACGTTCACATGGCACAATCAAGATTGTCGTGCGTGTGCAGTTGCGTCTGCAATTTTATTCTGCACATATGAAATTGCAAAACGCGTCGACGTGTATGTGCATTCGTTTACAGCACGCAACATTTTTCGCCCCTATTTCTTTCGTTTATAGTCGCAAATAAAATACACGGCTTTACACATTTAGGGGATGAAACTGTGGACACGGCCGTAAATGCAAAACCGAGCGTTAAAAACGGTTTTAATGTACGACAATACTTCCCTCGCTGTATCTCTCGGTGGACGGGCAGGGGTCGTGGGGGGAGGAGGGGCTTGAATTATTCATGGTGAATCACGTGTGAACCGGACATAAAGCGATGTGCTCGTGCGTCGGTGTATCGTATCTAAAAGGAATAACTGATTTTTGACTATGTTTGTCAAAATCCACCATTTTCATTGATAGCGAATATATTTTGAATGACTTTAGGGCTATTTTGAAATTTAATTTTTTTGTTCTTTTATCAGAGCTATCGAGGTCGAAGCGGACGCTTCTTCAGCGTCTCCACAGAGGACTCTAGTGTCGACTCGGAAATTGGAACCGGACCGGCGATTGCTTCCGGTAAGAGTTCTGCTGGGGCTGCAGGACTCAAAGCCAGTAAGCAGCGCTGGAGCGGATTCTTTACGAACACAAAAGGCACAAAGATGGAGTCGCTGGTGGAGCAGCTTGAAATATATACAAAGCATGGTGTCCCCTTAATGCCGGATATGCAGCTACCTTACGACTTGGGAGTGAACGAGGACGGTTTGTATAATTTTTTTTGTTTCGAGAATTGGTGAATGAACGAGGCTTTAAACTAGAACTCTTGTTCCTGCAGCTCTGTACAGCATTGAAGAGGATTGGCGCGACATCGTTGACAATTCAGATCTTCTCTCAGAGAAGCAACAACAACAGCAAACCGCACTGTGGGAATTGGCGCAGACCGAAGTCGCTTACATAAGAACGCTTAAGGTCGTGACAGACGTGAGTATTATGGATTGGCTTTAATGTATATAAAAGTGGGTGATTTATCATAATCTGTTTATCTTCTCGCAGCTCTTTATGGCTTGTCTGTGTAGTCTGCAAGCCTCGAATATTCTGAACGAGGTCGACCGTACTAAACTCTTCAGTAACATACCAGCAATCTATGCGGCTAATCGGTATTTCTGGAGCGAGCATCTACTGGGCATGTTGAACGCTGCTAGAAATACTCGACAGCCACTTGATCCTGGTCATCTTCTTCATGGGTTTGAAACATTTGAACAGACCTTTGCTCCCTATACCAGATATTGTGCTGAGCAGAGTAGATGCCAGCAGTATTGCAGGGATCGTTTGAACGACAATGAACTTTTCACAGCTTACCTGGTGGTAGGTGGACACTGGATCATTGTGATATTGATGAATCTGATTACACGCATCCATTCGTTTTCGTATAGTGGTGCGAGACGCAGAAGGACTGCAATCGCCTGAGACTCCTGGATATCCTGGTGAAGCCTATGCAAAGACTCACCAAGTACTCGCTGTTGTTAAAGGCGGTACACAAGAACACCGAGAACGAAGAGCAGCGTGCGGAATTGATGCTGATGGTAAGAATACAGCAACGCGTGGATCTGATCTTGATGGATAGAAGCGATAAGAGAATATTTTTTGGACATAGATAAAGTCAGTGGACAATTTTGTGGCATCTGTGAACGCGGCCTTAAGGCGAAGCGAGGAAACTGCGCGATTGGCCAGCGCAGCTTCCCGCTTGGAAAGCTACGACGTGGTTGAGTCTCGGGATGAGGAACTTGAGAAGCTCGTTAGGGTTCACAGCAGTCTGGACATTACCAATGCGCCGATGCCAGGATGTCCCAAGGAGTCCTTGAGGACGCTTCTGCGCGAGGGTGACCTTAAGCTACGGGACGCTGCTACCAGCAAGGTAACTAACTCTGATGAGTTTTTAAGTTTTGACTTTCTGGATGGACGCCACGAATGTATTGATCTGAACGACTGGATCGATAAGAAGGCTCGTTTCCAGACGGAGGTGCACGTACTCCTCCTGACGGATATGCTGCTCATCTGCAAGCCCTCGACCAAGAAAGCGTCTTCGAGCAGCGCCACCGGAAGTGCCGGAGGTGGATTGAAGGTTATACGTCAACCTTACGTCGTTGATCGTATCCGAGTTCATGAACTTAAAGAACCATCCAGTCTTGGGTTGGTCTATCTTAATGAGTATGGAGCAGCATCAGCTGCCCTGATTCTCAGTGCTGGGGAACCAAAACTGGCTAAGGTAAAAGACAATTAACGAATTGAAATTTGTGAGCTAGGCAGGATAATTAATCACGTGAGATATGTGGTCCTTTGTTTAGTCCTGGATGGAATCCTTGAGGAAGGCTCAGCAACAATTTGCTCTGATGAAGGTACCGCCATTGGGTGGTAGTTTGAACCTGGGACTGGTCAGTAGACAAGCCAGCACGTACTTGGGTGATGGAGATTTTGAGACGGAAGAGTGTGAAGGGTTGCCCAGGACTCCACGTGGAAGCAGCAGAGCTTCTCGTGTCAGCAGCCTGGCTCACAGTCATAGGTTTGTATTCACCTTGGGATTCCATATAATAATCGTACAACTGAATTTTAATCAAGTAAAGCCGGCACAGAGACTTTGACAGGTAATGAATCTAATTAAATTTCATTGTGTCAAATTTTTATTCTGACTTTTTAATTAATTTCATAAGTAGAATAGTGACAAGAAGAAGAATAGTGATCATGATCTTATCACACAGTAATCTTATACTGTCAAAAGAGTATAAGAAAAATGTGAAAACTGTGATGAGCGCGACCCAATTGGAAACGTTTTCAAAATCCCGAAAAATGTACACGAATCATAGTCAAGTTAATTCTTATAAATATTCATCCGGAAGTAATTTTTTGTTCAGACAACCGGATCTTTATAATCTTTAACTTGATTTTGACTCTGGATTAGCAACCCCTGTTGTGTTGGCGCTTTGAGATCATCCTATTCATTTCACTCTGAGTCCGACTACCCTTAGTTTAGTACCCTGGACCTTATAAGACCCAAGAAGCGCATTCCTACCACCTATTGAACATAGCATCTGCATTTGCAGCGGAAGCATGGAGATGGAAGGTGTCTCGCCAGGAAGTAGCAGTTTCGTACCAAGCTACAATCAAAGTAGAAACGTCAGCGTGGAGACCAGCGAACCACCCCGTGCATCTAGCGTCTCCTCAGAGGAGGGTGCTGATATAGCAGCAGGTCATAACCACAGACCGCTGCAAGTCAGGTGAAAAATGCTTGACCGGATATTGCAGCATCCTTAAATTTTTTATGCACGTAAAAGACCCTCCTAATTGAGTGCCGACGTTTTATACGTCTCATGCGTTATGTTCTCTCGCTTTTTCTTGTTCTTCCTCGTCTGTACGAAGTTCTTGAAAGAGTCGGCTAGAAAAGAATTATAAAAAAAGTTCATGAGTCAAACGCGCGTGCGTCCTGAACAAGGAGTCTGAACGTAAAGAGAGGAGTTTCATAATTAATATTTTCATTAATTCAAATGTATTGTATATAGCCGATTGATAAGCACAAGCAGCTTTGAATAAACAACGTGGGAGTTGATTATGCATTTTTATTTTTGTTTCATCTGCATTATGCTTGCTCTTCTTTTATTTTCAATGCATGCTCTGATTCTATCCCATACGCTCTTGATGAGCGTTATAGAGGCTGGGCGTCTTGCATGTCATTACAAAGTGTATCTCATTCTAAGCCAGTGTGTCACCTACAAAAACGCTCTAGAACGTATCTAGAACATTCTCTCCCGTTGACACAGGAGATCCTTGCTCTGCAAATCACCAACACCGAACACTCTGAGTGTTCAAGTACCAGCCTACTCATCTCTAGGTCAGTCTCTGCCTAACCTGACCCTGGCGACGTCACCACAGACGTCAACTGTCTCACCAACACCGCCAAACTCTCTTCTGATTGTGCCGCAGATCACGAAGAGCAAGGACACTCTACTGTCACCAGGACATAGAGGTAAACCCGATGAACTTGACCTTTTGAATATTAAATAAGTCATCGTCACGAACTAGCACCCACAGTGCACCCTAGTTCCACTCTCCAATTTGTCCTTAATAGTCCTTTCTTCAGGTATATCGTATCCGCCGCCATCGCCACCTAGGGGTGCTCTGCGGAGGGCTTTCGCGGTGCCCCAATCACGTAATCCACCGCTGATTAAAACACGTCACGTGAACGCATCGGTAACACAGACTATGCAAACGGCAGTCAGTCTGGATACAGAAGCCATCGAGGAAAGACGAAGGAGATTGGAATCCTCGCAGAGGATGCCGTCGACCAGTAGCATCGCCGAGGAGAAGGCAAGGCTCTAGTATACTTATAAAATTGATTAAAAAGAATCCTTGAGCTACGCTGACAATACCGGTATGACAATCAACACTTAATTAACACATGCTAATTGTAGAAATGAATAAAAGAGTACCAAGTGGCGCAGACTTTTGAACCTTTGAGAGGATGAGAGGCTCCTACCCCCCGAGCACGATGAGGGTGTTCAAAACAAGAGAATATAAAATACCAAGATGGTATAGCACGTGTCTATTACGTGCTTAGAGTTTTCATGACGTCAGTTCGCCACCTGTGCGTGAGTGCTGCACACATTTACACACAGAGGAGGCAAGAAACATTATAAAACGTCAAAAAATTGTCTTAATACCGTTTAAGCATACAAAAAAACGACAAAGCAATTCCACAATCGGTAAGTAGTACGGACAATGTAACATTAATGAGTGCAAATATATTCAATGACCTTAATCGATATGATTAAATTATTTGTTACAGATTGGGGCCATTCGAAATCAACGTGAACTTTGTAACACGACCATATATAGATACATATATCTCTCGTTGGCGTATAGCGATATCTTTTTCTAAGGTAACGAAAGAGACGGATCACGTGCCGTCCTGTAGATAAAAATTAAGCGACGAACAAAAAGGGCCTACGTAGATTAATTAAATAATTAGCCAAGAAGTCGAGTTTAATTAGCAACTATTAGAGTAACTAAGTTTCTAGAACAAACAAGTGTGATTTAATAGAGAGGTGAACGAGAGAAACAGCAAAATAGAATTAAAATAAAAGATTTAAAGAAGATTTAAGGAAAATGATAACAAGAGGATCACTGTAGATAATAATGCTGATTCGCGTACGCCTAATTAATACTGTTATCTCGACCGGTCGGCTTTGATACTCTGTCCAGTCAAAACGAAAGGGGTTCAGGATTGACTATAAGTACAAATTTGTCAAGAACACATACACACTAATATGTATGCAAAAAGGGACACAGATATACTCGTATACGTATGCATTATGTACACTTACACAGGCACAACTAATAATTGCGGATCACCGGGGAATCCCCGTTGTATCTTCTGGTGATCACTTGTCTTTTACTTATAAGAGTCGTCTGAAAATATGCAGGCGGGATATTTAAAGCGTGCGTAACTAGAGACAACATTCCATAGTGTAATTAGAGCAAGATAATTTTATAAAGGTACCCTTCTGACTATGCTATCGTGTTCGTTGTTTTATTTTTTCTCTTTTTATCTTTTCAGCTCTTTTTCTTTTCTTTTACTTTGCTTCCGTTAGATTCGTGCTGCTTGCGTCGGGTTGCACATTAATTATTGTTAAGGGACAAGTGTGCGAATATGTACGATTATGTACGTCGAGAATACAAATATAATGAATAATTTATTAAGAATCTTGTTGATCGTTCCATCCTAACAACGCATTGTTGTCTGTGTAAATATATACATATATATATTAAAGTGATCTTTCAATGCTTACCATATTGTTCCTTAATTGTCCAAACACGTCCTTATTGTTTCCAAAAAGCTTCACCACTTCACGAAGAGGAGATACGTATAGGATTTCAACTACAAAGTCAACATCCAGTTAATCTTGCAAGGGGGTATTGCTATCACTACTATAAACTGTGCATCAAATCCTATTGACAAACTACAAAATAGGGATAAAAAAGAGCTGACAAAAGCACTGAACTTAAATCCAGTTACTTGGATGAGTAACAAGTTCAAACTGATCGCTGCACTCTTTAACGCAGGCAGGCACGAGGTGCTGGCTTTTCTCTTAGTAAATCTTATCGAGCTTACACTGTCCCACTCGAATTTAATATTACAAAATAAAAAGTATTTACGCAATATCTGATGAGCAGCCTCGTTCTATGGGTTGCTGTGGGAACCATCGGTAAGTTGTGGTGAACTTTTGCCGGCCAAGCTACACGTTCGTGATTACGTTCAGCTCGGCTACGACGGGACATGCATTATCGATGAAGGAGATGATCACAAATGGCTACTCCTGGTTTCGCCGCTACGATTTAGCGCCATGCTTTTGGTATCGCCTAAAACCAGAGCGTTGTGCGTCTCCCCACTCGTCTCTGGTTTTGACGTCCTCGTTCTCTTTCTGTAAAAGTTATAGTCATTGATTGTTTGAAGGTGTCAATCCTTGTCAATCTTGTATCCTCCTCATAAATAATTTGAATATTTGTAATTAATAGCTTTTGCGCTTCTGTGCGATTTATTGGGGGAGAAGATTCCATAATGGCTGAATCGCTTGCCAAGAGTTTTGCTGCAAAGGATTTTAATCCTGAGAAATGTATGTTGATAACAGATTTGACAGTTTGTTCAATTTCATCATTTTTTCATTGTGTTATGACATAGAAAAATTTGTTTCTAACTTTTTTTTTAGTCGTAAAGGATCTTAGTGCCCAATGTATTGGTGCAGACGAGCTTAGATTGCAACGAGCAAAAATTCAAGAGCTTTCGGACAAGACTTCTGCACAACTCAAACGCAATGTTTATCAGAATTACATGCAATTCATTGAAACTGCCAAGGAAATATCTCATCTCGAAAGCGAGATGTATCAACTTTCTCAGTTACTCAGTGAACAAAGATCCTTACTCGGTGCTCTGGGTACAACTAGAGCTACAGGAGTAGTGTTCGAAGATGTGCTAGAGTCGCAAGAAGAGAGTTCCAACAATTCAATTTCCAAGGAGGAGGAGCAAAAGCAGAAGCTAGTACAGATATTAGAGAATGTGGAGGGTGCTATGGTTAGTTATAAGTTTTTATTGAAAATCTCAAAGGATGATTAAACATTTAGTTTCCTGACAGAGTTTAGTTGAGACTCCTGGTCGTGTTTGCTTGCATGAAGGGTCACTGTTGGAGTTAGACCCCTTGGAGGGTACACCCTTAAAAAGAATACATGCATATTTATTTAACGATATCCTAATGATTGCATCTTGGCTGGCAACTGGTGGACGAAGAGGGCCACCACGATATAAAATGCAGGCTGTCTATAATTTGCAAAGTCTAGCTGTGGTAAATGTGAGAGACTTGGGGACAGTAAAGTTGGCATTCAAACTTCTTGCATTTCCTGATACCAGAGTTTTCCAATGTGCATCTGCAACGAGCAAGGTTTTAATGACTTTTTCAATTATGTAGCACCTAATGAATATCTATATATGGCACTAAACTAATTCTCTATTACTTAGAAAGAATGGTTGGATAAGTGCGAGCAAGCAAAAAAAGCACGATTAACACAAGATAAACAAGAGACTTCCAATAAGAATCAATCAAAAGAGGAAGTGACTGTGCCATCACGTTCAATGTCGCTGGACTCAGCAACTTTAGGTAATATTGCAAATAGACTTGAATTTTTTTTGTATTAACAGTGCTATGCAATGAATTCATTTTGCAGGAATGGAAGATACCTTCGATATGGAGTATCAGGAACCTCTTCCGGAGTGGTTACTAGAGGTAACGGAAGACTTAGATTCCTGTATAGCTCAACGCCACTTCGAGGAGGCGTATAATCTCCTCGAGAAAGCAAAAGCATACCTAAGCGAAGTTCAGACTACACCACAATTATCTGACATAAAATCAAAAGTGAATGAGAGGGGTCAATCCTTGGTGGACGTTCTCACTAAAGAACTCGAATTAAGTTCTGAATCAAAGTCTCTTCAAGGAGGTGGCTTAAGAAGTGCCAGACGTGCAGTCAGACTCCTGATTCAGCTTGATCGTAGTGCACAGGCATGTCAATTATTTCTGCGATTATGCAGTGCCGCCCTGAAGGCGCGTTTAAAGAGAGTCAAGAGAGAAGGCGCCACAATACCGTATGTGAAGCAACTGAGTGCAATAGCTTTCAGCAATATGGTAGAAATGGCACGTGAATTCTTAAGGATCTTTCCCCAAAATGCAAATTGTACATCTGGTAAATACAATAATCCAAACCATTAATTTTTAGATACTATACGCACTATCCGAAAATATACTACTTGTATTACAGGATTGGTAGTTTGGTGCAGTCAGGAAGTCAAACACTTGACATCCCATCTAATAAAACAGGTTTTCATTCCACAAGTGTCAATCAGCACTCTAGTTGAGTGCATCGTAGCAGTCAGAGGTCATTGTAATCAGGTAATGATGGGCCATTGCGAAGAGAACATTTGGTACTCAATGTACCATATCTTAATATTTTACAGTTGACGCAGCTGGGCATTGACTTCCGGTACCAATTGGATGGTCAGCTAAGATCGCCTCTAACCAGAGCACTACAGGATTCAGGCGAAAAATACGTCGATGCTGTTAAGGTTCGCGCTGCAGAAGATACATGGCGTCCATCTAATCTTCAATCCAGTCAGAATTTACAAAAACTCTTAGTAGAATTTGAAGATCTTGGTATCCCCATACCCGACTTGTGTCTTACCAGTGATTGCTGGATATCATTGACCAACAACACTCTTGCCTTCTCAAGGCTTTATGTTGGACTCCTTGAGGATTGCTTGAGCGTCGCGACGCCTGAACTGATATTAACTATTGATCGTGTTCTTGTGTCTGTTATGAGAATACAGGTACAGCACTTGATAAACTCATTGATAAATCCAAAACTGAAACAGGAGGTGGGTTTCTTATGTATTTTTATAATAACTGTAGTCAATTGTTTTTATCCTATCTCATGATCATTTTTGTTTATATCTTTTAGAGGAAATTAGTCGAGGACAATGCTTTGTATGTTCGTGACGTGATCATCAAGCGTGGATCGGAATTGTACAAAGGTGCTACAGGTCGTCGGTTCGTTAAATTAGCAGTGCTTAAGGAACAGATTGTTTTGGATGCATTGCCTCCTCCAAAACCAGCACCTAGGACTTCAGTACAGAAATACTCCACCACAGAGTACCTTTGAGATGTGATAGCATAAAATCAAACTGTATAATTGAGAATTATGAAGATATTCTTTTTAATAGATTTATTATTAGTGTATAGCATTATACATGCTGAGACTTGACTGTTAAAACTGATGAATATGATTTGTGTACTCACAAAAATTAAAAATATTTATGAGGAATATAGACTCTTATGAGTGGTCATAACAATATTTATTTATTACTTCTAATTCAATTATTGATCAACAAATCTATTGTTACTTATACTAATCGTCATATAAATAACAAAAATTATTATTGTACTTATTCAATTATTACAGTGTCCATGTTGACATTCTGATACATCTCAAAATTCTTATAGGGTACTGTTTAAATAAATATTTACAGTATGATATAGAATTAAAATGTTCTAATTCATGAAGTATCTTAAAAAACAGAGGGGTCATTTCTGCTCATTGTCCTTAGAGTCAGCAGCTGCATTGGCTGCTTCCAACTTCTTCTTTTTAGCGCGAATGTCTGCCAAAGTTTGTTCTATGCTCCGTTGATCTTTCTTATTTTCACTGGGTACTGGAAAATATAGACAATTACTATATTGTAGAGGTTACACAAATTAGAAATGCATACCACAGCCATAACTGCTATTGGCCTCAGTTTTTCTTGCTGCTTCTAATGCAGCCTCTTCTCCTATGAGATGCTTGTATTTATCCTTGTAATTCGAATTGGGGACAAAGTCTTGTTTCCGCTTTCTAGATTTAGCGGCTTCTTCCTCTTCCTTGGCCTGTCTTTCTCGCTCTTCTGTTAGTCTCTTAGCTATCTGCTCATTCCATTCCTCTCCTCTGCGCAAAGCATTAAGCTGATCCTCAGAAGGACCGTATTCTCTCTTGAAGATCATTATGTATCTGTCAATCCCTTCCTCACCAAACGAGTAAGCCCAAACATTTGCTACTTCAGCCACATCGTGTCTGCAAGATCATAATTTTCAGCAATGATTCATTAAATAATAATTAATGGACTATAAGAATATTCAGCTATACACACATAATACTTCTGTGAACTTGATCCATAGATGGAAATTTGTACTGCTTCACAGAATCATCCTGGATGAACTTATTCATTTTTTCTTCAACCTGAATGATATCATTTAACAATGTATATAACAAAACTGAAATATGCTTTTATTCAGAAAAATGAGAAACAGCATCGACTATATAAGAATATTTGAAATATTTAGAGACTCACCTTTTCACGAAATCTTTTGAGCCTTTCTGCTTCAATTTTTTGCCGCTTTTGTTGTTCCTCGCGTTGTTCTACACAAATAAATAATCCATAAAAGTTATACAACAAATTCATATTGGAGTATGAAATACAAACAAAGGTTAGGTAATAACTGACTTTTCATTAATTCTTTTTGTTTGTCGCTCACTGAAGGTGGCTTGTCCATCGAATTGAGGATTGATCCTAAGAGATCCATGTTGCTTAAATGAAAAATAACAATATTTATTCCGAAAATAATAAATTTCTTCAACAAGACACACAAGACAAGCGTCCTAGAGATGACGAAACAACTGCGCGCGCATTAAACACTTCACCGTCATATTACGCCTACAAAAGTCGTTCCTGTTACTTTTATAATAAGAATAGATGTTCTACAACATGATTATTGTATTGCATATTGCGTATCTTTTACGATATTCAAACTCTTCAGTATTGAATATGAAGAACTTTTTATATATCAAGTACAGACCATTTGAATAAGACATTGGTAGGCATGCTCGGATTTTGATGAATTTCACAGTACAATTATAATTGGCTTAAACATTAAAGCAGACTTTTTACCAAATATGTTGATGCATTTATTTAACGAATTATAATAATACAATGAATAATTATGAATGTGATAAATAATGTTTAGTATTTGATTTAATGAAAAAGTCTAAATGTCACTTTTGATTTTAAAGTGTTGGCAACGATGTCTAACGTACTTCATGATTATGTTCGCAGTTTTAAAATGGTTACACGAGTCTTAAAATAATTAAATTCCATTAACGTTTTCGTGATAAGTCTTGAAATTATATCGTTATTAAATAGATCCGATAAGTAATATCTCACATACTAATGAGTTAAATTCGATTTGTAGGACTTCATTTTCGTACTGTGATATTATTTTAAGTCGGCGTGCACATAACCTGAGGATTTTTTTCCGCCAATTGATTCTATCAATGCTTTTTTGTGGAATCAATGCAAGTTAGAAATATTTCTTGAAATATGAGAGAGCTGGAGGAAACGCATTGTGAGGTATTTGAACATTTCTATTTGTCATTCTTTATTTCTATTTCTTGCTTAAGTTCGTAATAAATTCACGACCCATGCTAGTTTAGATATGACGTCAACGTGTACCTTTGATATTAAGTTGAAGTCAGAGTTGATATTGTCATTTGAATAATTTTTTACTTCTTTTTGTAGATATTTATATTTATTATAATATACTATAAAAAACTAATTTTAAACTATATGCATTGGCAAACATTTATTTTTTATATCTATATTTATTTTAATTATTTATGCTATGCATTTTTTTTATTAAAGGTCCGCAAAGTGATAGATCTTCAACTACCAATATGGGATCGTTTAAACAATTTAGGTGGGGAAGAGTCAGGGCTACCTGTTGGATCACAGATATACAAGGGTTCAGCAAATCCCTTGGGTGGTTTCCTACATGATACGATGTATGCATGGATAAGTTGTGGACCTCGTCTCGTTGTCCTGAATGTCAGAACTGGAGAGAACATAGCATCATGGACATTCCATGATAAAGTCACTTGTGTATCTCGATTCCCTGTTCTGTGTGGCCAAGTACCATTGCTTCTAGTAGGCTTGGATAATGGGGCAACCAGAATCAAAGATTCAGCAGGAATGGTCTGTGTATTTGATTGTTCAACCTCTCGTGTCCTCAGAGCAATAAGAGTGAGTGTTTTACTTAGTCATCAATTAAACCGTATCAGTAAATTCACTGATCAATCAAGATTTTCCAAGCCAATATATTCTTATTGCTATGCATCGCAAGCGTGTGGTGAATTCTTTTAGGCTTATCTGAAATTTGTCATTAATAATTAAAAGATACTATGGCCTTGAACAAACGTTGTAAAATTCACAATGATAAATTTATAAAATATTATCATCATAAATAAGAAGACAAATATTCCATATTTAGGTTCCAGCTGGTGTCGAACAAGTGTGTGTTGTAAATGGAGGTGCCGAATGGGAAGAATTAACTGATAAAAGAACAGACAGTATTCTAAGGGAAAACTGTGGAATGGCCTTTGTAGTCCTCCGCAATCTTTATCACATAGTGATTGACCTTAGACGCTCTTTATGGGATGGTGATAATTCATATTTGATCTTGGACGAGTCTTGTCCTACGGAAATTGAATTCAAGGATAGCAAAGACATAAGGAAACACTCATCATCGTCCAGACATCAGCAGTACATGGAGAAACACGCGGCATGCAATTTACTCAACAGCCGTGAGTACTTCAATAGAAATTTATCTCTGAAAGCAAGGTTAGAAACATTTCACATTAATTTTTTTCAGGAATCGAACAGTATATAAGGTTCAACCGGGAGGAGTTCGAACAGGCCCTCCTTTACGAGGAAAGTCTAACCTCAACTGTGATCAGCTCCAGAAAAATCGGATGCCTAATTTCTGGCTGTCTTGGCAGAGTAATAATTTGGCAGAACGATGGTTCCGTAGGCTGGGTCTGTCCTCCTATCGATGAGAACATGGCCGTCAGTCATCTAGCTCTACTAGAGCCTGCCGATGACCCAAAACCTTTCTATTACCTCTGGGTCGCCTACCAAGAAGAATCATCAAGAAAACCACCAATCCTAAGGATGTACGCTTTACTGTTCGAGAGAAAGTATTGTGACAAAGGAACTAATCTCTACTTCAATCTGGAGGGCGAACCCAGTTTAAAGTTCGAGTTCGAGCTCGAAGAAGGCGACAGAATAACTAGTCTCTCGACCATCGAACGCGGTAGCAATCAGGAACAAACGGAATCCAGTTACAAACGCGGTGAAGACAGTCTGTTGCTAATCGGCGTCGATGGCAGGACCTTCTTATTCGATTTGAATCAGTGGTACAAGGAACAGATGCCACGTACCTTTAGCGAATGTGAAAATCCAAACAGTATAATGGCTAGTTACAGAACTAAATCCAGGGTCCAGGGTATGGCTGACGATGCTACACTAAGTTGCACTTACGTTCCATCAAGTTTACACGAATTTCTGAGCAACAGTACTAACCCACCCGAAGAACTACTCTATCCAAACTCACTATCCCTGGAATGGCTGGAACTTAGTATGAATCGTCTAACCTTCTGGATGACTCGTGGTGTACAGTGGGAGCTTCTGCGTGACATGGCGGCCGCTGGACCCGCGATACTGATCCAACCGTCTGAGCCTTTTCACAGATGTCTAGCAGTTGGTTTGATTCCTTTTAATACAGACTGCTCGTTTTCAAGTGATCATAACGCACAGAGAGAGATGCTGCTTTCTCTCTGTCTGGAGCAACGATGGTCGACCTTTTTAATAAGGTGCGCCAGGGATTGGTCTGACGGTAGTGTCGCCTACCTGTATCCAGCATTTCTAAGGTGGGGCGCGCAACGAGCGTCCATGATTAAAATAACAGCGGATCGACTCTGCGTTCCTCTCTTTGATCAATCCGGTAACTCAATTAGCGAAGCTGACGTTAAGACGTTGCGTTTCTGCTCTCAACAACTTGAATGCTTGTCCAACGTAGTGGCGAAGATACCTACAGAATCATCAGATTTAAATAAACAGCAGAGAGCCTTGGGAAGGGTCACTACGTATCTCCAGGTGGTACTCTGGTTCTACGACGTGGGACTCTTGCCAGAGACGCAGGATCTTGACGAAGAAGCTTTACCTATCTCTCTGACATTGAGGATTCCTTATCCTTATGAGAGACTGGCTACGTTCTACAAGGAGAGACGCGTTCGATTGAAAAATAAAAGCAGACATGGGGACGATCTTCAGGAAGATCTCTTTATCGACGAACTGATAACACGGGAGTGTTCACCTTTGAGATCGCAATGGGAACGAGAAGGTGGTGACGCGAGCCTGGAAGGTTATTATCCTCCAACGTCCTTACAATCCTTATTAAGAAGTTATCTCACTGATTGTAACGAGTCGTTGTCGAATGAGATGGAGAACAAGCATCAGATAACGATCTATCTGCTGATGGATTTAGCAATGCTTCTTCAAGGATCTTGTCCTGGTGTAGACAGACTGATAAAGTATCCTTCGGCATTTAAGATGAGTCCAAGTTTGATAAAACTTACACAAGCCTTTTGGCTGCTCGACCATCAGGATTACCAGGGATTCCTAGACATGATGACTGGGCAGTTGGTATCTGATTCCGATGTTAAGGATTGGCATCATAAGTTCATCATCAGAACTTTACTTCATAACGATCAACACAAACTAGCCCTGACTTATTTGAGAGTTCGAAAACCTCCATTGTCATCTGTCAATGATCAGAGTACTGCTATTACCCTTTCCGTGGAGCATGGTCTGGTCCATTCTGCTTTTCATAGACGACTACCATCTCACTATGCTCAGCTGCTAAACTGCTTCTTTCAAAGTTGCAAGTCACGGGGCATTCTTAATGACATTTTACATTTGGCCCTGGATCCTGAAGAGGAGGAAGCGTTCGTGAAGTTTCTCGAGGACAACAAGTGCGAGGAAACAAAACTTCTTTATTACTTGCAAAGATGTCGGTATACAGAAGCCAGCAGTATGCATACTTCTGGTTTGGATAGAAATTATCTTCATAAGACTTTCCCTTCGATACCTTTGACCATGCTCAATGCCTATCATTCTACGCTACCGGAAGTCACCAGAAACTTTTCTACGAATGTCAGTAAGAGGAACTTGGTGATCGATCCTGAGTGTAGATACTCTAGACCGATGTCACACTGCAAGAGTTACAATAGAAGTCAGGGACTGTACGAGACGGTGATTAAGAAAGCCAAAGAGACATTCGTTAGAGGTGACAGAACTCAAATTCCATTTATCAGCGCTCCTTGCAGCTCACTGAGAATGAACAGTTGTAATAATACTGATTGCGTCCTCTTTCCTGTTTTGGCACGCAAAACCTATGGCAAAAGAACGTTAGATCAAACACGAGAAGATGACGACGAGGAGAGTAATGTTCTAGAAGATAGAAAACGTAGGAAAATTCATGATAATACCGACAGTGTGGACAAGGCTGTTACCAGAGAACTAGGTATGAGCATGGCTTTTGATACGCCACTGATACAGAAGAAAAGACAATTGAATTCTAATAAAAATACTTCTGCAGAGACTCCGCACTCTATTTTAAAGATCAGACAGCTTATTCGAAATTCTACGTCGCCCACCGCAAGGATTATAGAGACTAGTGCAAGAGAGAGTGAAGATAAAGAATCGTCCAATGAAAGAGGAAGAAGACCAACTAGACAAATTCGATTTAGCATCACTCAGCCCAGGGATGATTCCGTCTCTTCAGATTTGGGTAATCCGGAAAATGACATTGAGGATGAGAAGGACGAGGAGGAGAATCCGGAAGAAGATATTAACGAAGATAAAGAGGATACATCCAAAGGAAGCAACGAAGTCTTTTTCAGTCCCAATATCAGTACTAAATCTCATAGCGAAAGTATTTTATTGACAGACAGTAGCTACAGTGGCAGAAGTATTGCTGGTCCACGTCCAAGACCAGGTCTAAGAAGAAGCACACAGTTAGCATCTAATGAATCCTTGACTGATTTTTCAAAGATTTTGCCCAGAACGGCTAGTCCTATACTCTCCAAATCTTCTTTATTGTCGAGCTCCAATACTCCACCTATTACACCCAGAAGAGCAGCTCGTGCTCGTAGTTCATTACTAGCTTCATCAATTTACGCCTCTAGTATTCTGTCTGACAGCAGTAATGCAGACTTCTCACCGATTCTAAAACTTCCCCAGACGGAGAGCGCTTCCCCGTCTGTGGACAAGAAGCAGGACTCTATTGACGAGAAATACAAAATGAAGGAAATGTCATGCCCGGTTGAGGAGAAATATAAAAATACTTCAAGAACAAGATTAATTTCCACGTCCTACAGCAAGACAATTTCTGTCAAGTCCAGCACGATTACAAAGATCAGCACCTTTGAGGAACATGGTGCTCGTGGTGATGACGAAGTTCTTATGGAAGTAGATGATTTTGGATTGGATCGCGAACCAGAAGTATGCTTTGAAGATTCTGAACAGTTTGATAAAAGATTGTTTGGTAAAGAGCCAATGAACGTTGAAGTGCAGAATGTTTCTCAGGATAGTTCCGAAGTAAGTATCAAAGAAATTGTAGAAGATAAGGAGAACTTATCAGATGAACAACAGATGCAAATTGAAAGAAAGGAAGAAAATAATATTGAACCTAGTAAAAAGAGTATCGTTACAATTTCTGAGGAACAGCTTGACTCTTCGAATGAAGATAAAGAGCAACAAGAAGGTGTTGATAATGTTTCTGAGGATTACGAAGAGGAATTGATTGCTCTCAAAGATAAGAATGAGGATGAGAGTAAAGAGGAGACTTTTCAGAGTTTCTCAAATTCTGTCGATGGCAGTATTCAGAATAATCTTAAATCCACAGACAATGGGTCTCAGAATTATTCGCAGGAAATATCATTCAATAAAAATAGTGTCAAAGAAGTTGCAGCATCCTTCAATGAAAATTCTAATATTACAGACGATGAGTCTGTACAGAGTATCCAGGATATTGAGCCTGTTTGTCAGGAAGTAAAAAAATCTGTACAGAGTATCCAGGATATTGAATCTGTTCGTCAGGAAGTAAATAAACCTGAAACAGGAGCTAATACAGCTTCTACACCGGCATCGCAGGAATCAAAAAATATCTATGACATGTCTAACATTACTGACGATGAATCCGATGGCAGTTTGGATGTCATTGACAATGTCACGCGCAGAACATCCACTAAAAAGAATGATACTAGTGATAATCATAACGTGAGTACCCGAAAGTACTCCACGAGGTCTCAAAGATCTGCTTCGGTTGCATCGAAGTTATCTGAAGACGTAGACAATGTCAGCGATCAATTAGAATACTCTGAGATAGCGCATTCCGCATCGCCAAACGTTACAGATGTCCTAGAGAAGTTAGACAAGACAAGGAAGCAGGAGAACACTCTATTGGCATCGGTATCCTCCCAAAATAATGATGTATTTCTTACAAATGATAGCAACACGTCCATGTTGCAAGTATCTACGAAATTTAAAGCATCAGCTGGTAAAAATACATCTTCCAAAAGATCAAAAGAGCCTGAGGAAACTAAAGATACAGAATCACAGAATGATACACCAGCACGGATAACTAGATCACGTAGATCATCCTCAGTAATAAGAAAGACTAGAACGCAATCCGAATCTGAGAGTCATCCTGGGGAAGTAGAGAAATCAGGAAGATCACGGCGTGCCAGTTCTCTAGCTAAGGAAGTTCTGATATCATCCATCAGAACGACCGATGAAAGTTTTGGTAAAATGGCTTCCTCAGGATCGGAAAATTCTTTGGATATACTTACACCAAAGAAAGGTAGAACAAGAAGATCCTCATCATTGGCTAAAGACGTAATCCCTTCACCAATTCCTGAAGAAGCACAGGAGGAGAAGGTTGAGATTCCACTGAGAAGAAGTACTAGACGTGCAGCATCTGTTCAAAAGGAAACTCCCACAGTTTCTAAGACAAGTACTCGAAAAAGTAAACTTTCTGCATCTACCTCCAGTTTGGATGCATTGGAAGAGAGCGAAGATGATATGCCTAAGAAGAAGGGAACCAGAGGAAAAAGAGAATCTTCAGTATCAAAGGAAGCAGATACTTCTTTGACAACAAGAACAAGAAGAGCTTCTTCGCTAGCTAAGGAAACTCCAGAGGAACTTCCACAGAATACTGTTAAGAGATCAACAAGGAAACGAGCAAGTTCTGTGCCCAAGGATACCTCAATAATAGCATCTAGAGCATCGAGAGCAAGCAGCGTCGCCAAAGAAACAATTCCTGAAGAGTCTGATGAAGATCTGACTGAGCACAGAACAAGATCTTCAACTAAAATCGAAAAAGATCTTACCAGTAGCCCAGCTGGTAATACTCGAAGTCGTATATCCTTATCCATGCAATCCATACCTGAAGAGATCGATGAAATATTAAGTTCCACATCTAAAGGAAAATCCTCCAAGGCTAAAGCAAAGAAGAGGACTACACAGACAGCAAGAGAAAGAAGAGCAGTTAGTGTAGAACCAATACAAACGGAACCCAAAAGAAGAACACGTAGTATCCTTGCCAAAAGTGCCATAGCTGAAGATGTTATAGAAGAAGAACCAGCAGAGCAAGCCACAGTAACTAAGAAAACTACTGCTAGAAGAAAACGTACGACATCCAGTACCAGTGTTAAGGATCAGGGAGAAGTCGAAAGACTTAAAAGAACGAGAAGAACTTCGTTGCGTAGCGTTGAAGGCGATGAAAGTTTTCATTTCTCACCACCAGATCAGGCATTCATAGAACCAGATGACGAACAAGGTTATGTTTACACATATAATAACATTCAGATATTTTATTCGGTACTAATTTATTTCATTATCTTTTTACAGAGGCAGTAGGTGAAGTACCGGACTATGTATTTTCACCACCTCATACTAGATCAAAACAGCTTACCTCAGCACACCCTCGTAGGTATTTATTTATAACGTGAAATGTTTATCTGTGACTTTACTATCTTTTTCACTCAACCTTTCCAAAGATAAGTATTTATCACACAACAAATACCAATCGTTATCACATATTCTATCTAGACTCTTAAATCCTTTCTAGTAAACAGTATCTTCTTTGACATTTCATTTTCTTCAGCTGTCATGGCTATTTAAGCTTAATCAATTCTTCATTAATTTTTTACAGAAGATTAAAACACTTCATTTCACCATTGACAGAAGAAGAACAGGTATCAAATGAAAAGAGAATTTCGCGGATAGCCAAGAGTCAGGTAGCCAGAAACATTTTCATGCCACGTTACAGAACGGCATTTGTGTTACCCAAAAAATCTAAAAGTACATCTTCCGAGTGAATCATGTTTCTTTATGAAAATACAGTATAAGGTAATCCCAGTAATTTATACTTTCCTTTGAAATATATATATATTAATCCACAAACACACCGCTTGAAGAGAGTTATAATAATTCTGTGATTCGTAGCAAAAGGATAATCACAACCTAAGACAAAGCAAATAATGAAGTTAGAAGCCTCTAACGCTTTTGTAAGATTAATTTGCATTGATAACTGTATTAACTAGTTAATGAGATTTCTTGCTCTTGTACTGTTAACTCGACTGTGCCAGGATGAAACGACGTTCTTTATTGTAGGCATTATTTTACAATAAACAATGAACGTTTCATTCTTGTACCATTTATACACTATGTTAATCAAATATTATCAATCTTGATTATAACATATGCAAGACTCGGTCGCAATATATTTTCTTATTAAATTTATTTTTTCAAAACAAATTTAACCTTAGAAAATTACAACTTTTATTTTTATCCACTTTGTAGCATACGTCAGGCACTTTTCACTAGAGATTGTGAAGAGCCAAATACTGTATATGATTTATAATTTCCAGTGAATTTAGTTATACGAGTGACTCGATATAAAATTTCAAAGATCTTACAAAACAGGCATAATCAATTTCAACTTGTCAAAAACACTCAGAACGCACAGTGCATATAAATAAATAAAATAACTCGTTTGGCTTTAAGAAATAGATCAACTTCTCAGTACGAACGTAAACGTCCTATTTTTTCTGCCATGTATCTTGATTGTTAAAGAAAACAATTATATTATGTTATCACTAGATTCTCAGACATCTAGACGAATGTATAGTTTCAAGTGGGAAAATAATAAAAGCCTCTTCTACTGTTTACTGTAAAAGAACAAAGTGCATTGGATAACTGATTAAATTGCAGAAGAACCAAGCCCATTCTATCATGCATCATGTTCTTTTAATATTTTTCTTTACTCTTTAATGGTATGCCGTAACGCTATTACGTTATTTGCACGCTAAAAAAGAGAAACGAGATGAATGAACCGCTAAGAGCTAATGGATTGAAAACTTATAAAAGGACAAAGATCATTTTGTACCATAAGGTTGTAAATAATTTATTGATATGCTCATGTATAGTTATATTAATACAATAAACGTGTAAGAAAATTAATGTATAGCATTGTCAAAAGAACTTGTCCAGCCACCGTGGATAATACGATATTTTAAGTATACTCATTATACCCTATTAATGAAGGAATTACCGTCTAGCATTGTCGCACACGCGCGCACACACACACACACACACACACACACACACACAAATAGGGTTGAAAAATTGCTTTTTTTTCGTTCATTATTATTGCGCACAATACCCTCGAACTTGGTAATGTATTAGGCATGGCTACTGAACACATTGCTAGTACGTATTTAGATATATGCGTATTTGCAATTTATAAATAATTTCCACTTTCAAATATTGAAATGTAAAGCTTTTGTTAATCGGTATTCATACTTCTCATAGTCAGAATTTTTCTCTTGCAAGAAAAAAAAATTTATTTAAGTATCTCGCATCGAGGAAACCATGCCTGATGCTTTTTTATAATTAAATTTGAAGAAAAAATATACTTATAATACATTTCGATACTAGTTGTCACTGCTAGTTGCGTTACCTTTCGTAATACCAATAGAAATGAATATATAAACCTATGGGGAAAATAATATAGCGAATTCTGGGGGATAGATATAATAAATCCTCCGATAATACTCGTGTCAATCTGGTTGAAAGCCAAACGTTAATATTTCAGATCTTTGGCAGTATTGTCCTATTGACATCGCGAATAAATCAAAAAAGGAAAAGAGAGACAGAGAGATACAGAAAGAAAATAAGGGAAAAAAGGGATAATCTTATGAAACTTAGATTGTCTTGATCATATCTTCGAAATTTGATATTATTTTCTAGATTATATAAATACATGATTTGTCAATTAAGAGATTCATTGCTCTTGCTTGATTGTAGAGGATCCAGAAAGAATTTCATTTTTCAATTGAATTTTCTTATGAACTATCAACATTTATTGATTCTGATTGAACTTCACGCCTGATTATCAAAAGACAAAGGGCAGAAGAAATGAAAAATTAAGGGAAAAAATCAACGTCCTATTTTCAAAATTCACCCAATAAAGTCGTCGAGCTTTCAATATCATTATATTGTAAAAAAATCAAAGTCTGCTAGTCATCTAGCAAGCTTAAAAAAAATGGTTTACCTTCGCCTCTGGCTGCCTACTGGTTATAAAAAAAATTAATATCCAAATATAGGACGGTACACATTCTTAGATTGATTATCGTCAGTTACAATGATTAATAGAGCACAGGTCTAAAACAAATGGTTGCCCTTAAAAAGGCACGAGTTAAGTTCACGCTTCGCGAAGTGGAATACACTTGGCGTCTTGGAACTGATATGGCAATAATTCTCATGATTATCATTTGAATTTATGCGGTTCCTCCGGCTCTTAAGACTGCCATTATGATCTAGTGTAATTAATTGGCTCTTAGAAAGGCCGTGAGGATCTTTCTTCTGAACACTTTTATCTAGCCCATTCTAATCTAACCTATCCTATTCTCTGTTATTGAAAGTGTGTAACATAGTGTTTCCGGACGTTTCCTTTTTTTTTCTTTAATAATATTTGATTACCTGAAGAGTCTGTTGTATTTATTGATTCTATTGGTGCTTGCATCCATCCTTGACTCGACGCTTTTGCTTATCTTCATGGGTCTGGGATGGTGATTGCATTTGGTTACGTCTCTGACCTTGAATAGGCATATAGCATGGTGCATCCTCACCCATAAGCTCCTGAGATGGCGTAGGTAAGGCATATGTGGGACTCATTGTATTACTTGAACTACTTGATGAACTTCTGTGTGTATTATTACCATTGTAAGTAGGATCAATCATGGCAGCAACGTTTGGCATTTCTCTGATCTCTTCGACAGGGTCCTCCAGGACTTGAATTTCCTCTGGATCTGGGTATCGTGGATATGCCGAATGCTGTCGAGATTTACTACCTGTTTCATGAGTCTCTTTAAGATCTAGTTTGTCAGGCCTTTGAGGCTTCTCAATGGTATTCTGTTCCTCGAGCTGCTGCTGCAGCTGCTGACGTTCTAGTTTTCTTTGTTTGGCTCGCTCCCGAGCACGACGAGCCTTGGCTCGTTCTTTGTCTTGAAGCATTTTAGCTAGTTCAGCATCTTGTGCTTCCATTGCAATCTTTCTATCCAGAAGATATCTCTCATCTACTGGACCATCCTCGGAATCTACAGCAGCTTCCTCTTCTTCCCGTTGAAGTTTCTTCGCAAGTTCCTGTACATAGTTGTAGTACGTTCCATCAATTTATTTAAGCATTCTTTTTGAGGAATAATAAATATTCTTATGGAAAAACTACCTGATCTTTTTCTTCTTGAATACGTCGCTGAATTTCTAGCTGTGCTTCTAACTGAGCTGCCTCATCATCCAATCTTAATTGTAACCTCATCCTCTCCTGGAGCTCACGTTCCTTCTGCCTTTCCTCACGCTCTAAGGATAATGCGATCTGTCTTGCCACTAAAGCATCTCTTTCTTCTCTATTGAAACAAACAGCTTTCACTAGATTCTATATCTTAAAACAAAAAAGGTAATACGTCTAAAGATCAATGTACTAACTGTTGTTGTACTAGCGATTGATATCGAAGTGCCTCAAGTTCCTGTTCAACCTTAGCTCTTGGTAGATCCTCGCGTACCTGAGCATTTCGTACCTTATTTCCCGTATAATGTTCCTTAACTAAAACATTTATAGTCAAATATACGTCTTACCCATATTAACCACAACAAAGCAATGATCAATCATTAATATTCAGAATACATACTCTCCTCATCCTGTAATCTATAAGCCAAGGCGCCGTCTTCGTGTACCAGCCACTCACGACATACTGTGCCATAAAAAAGCGTACTCATTATCAAGAGAAAATTAATGACAATGAAAGAAAGTGACAGAAATCTAAATAAGTATTATTGTCTTACCTTCGTTAACCCGGCCTGCCTTAGGGAGGGTATCCGAACTTAGCACGGATTTGGCCATGTTGTATCTTTAACTACATGTATCTTCCAGAAGAGGATGAATGATGTTATCGCTCCAGGTGTCTACTTGTTTACAACCACCTTATGGAATGATCTGTTGTTTCTCCATCTTGAAAAGTGATGAATCGCTCGATCCTGTGTGGGACTAATGCGCATAGAACGTGGACTTGAGAAAGTGGTGGTAAATACCATACTGGAAGGAGTATTCTATACTCTATGTAGGGTAAGTATCCTACTGGAGTACTTGAAGAATAGTGGGGATAGTAGCGTATGTAGTATACTACGTACAAAGGATAGTACGTACTTTTCCTTGTGGGATAGGATAGTACATTCTTCGTACATGAATGGAGTACGAGTTTATATTGTCGTTTATAGAGAGAAAAAAGAATGGCACAGAGGCCAAGAAGAAAGTCATTTTTGAACCTTGGAGATAATTAGATTCTTCAACTATTCAGTAAATCCTATGTTGTATATTATGAATGAATTTCTTTTAGATGAGAGTATGGGTGTTCCTTAAAGAATTTTTAGTAAAGGTATTGATTGAAGAATAAAGCATTCTATGAGAAAGGATAGAAATTTTTATGTGGTTCGTTATATTTTAAGATAGCTATAATTATTTAGGTGTATGCTTTTCATCATAAGTATCTTTATGCTTGTAGCCTTGGACATATCCATCATTAGCAGATGTATCTGTACGTCCTTCTTTTCCTCTTCCTTTACCAGACTCGTCAAACCTTTGTTTATGACTTCCAGTGTAATTGGTGGTGTCTGTTAGATGTCTCACAGTATCACTATTAGTTGGTTGCTGAAAAATTGTGAGGATGTAATTGATGGATTTATGATGATTTTGTTTGTCACTGCTTACTGTGGTGTTCGGTGTTCCTGGCAAACCACAGTTTGTCATTTTATCTCGTAGAAGTTTAGGAGCCATATTCTTTGCATTGGCAAGGTCGTTGATATATTTATTGTAATCCTCTAAGGATAAAGTTTTCTGTCTGTACAATAAAGTTTGTTGTGACTCATATTAGCTTTTTAGCAGTTACTATAAACTTGTAAGGCATACTTCAATTTATTAAAAGCTATTGCTGTGTCTGTTGTAGTGAGATTCTTGTCTATTACTTTTGCTTGTTTCATCCATTTATCACTCTGTGAAAGGGTAATAGTTGTACCATCAGATCTTGTATCACCAAACTTGGAAAATGCAATGAATTGACTTTCAAATGTAGCCATTTAGGAGCAGTAGTTATAAGAGATTGATTCAACCAAAATTTAATCTTTCAAATAAGGTTTTTATAACATAATTTCTATTCATAATTGAATAATGATTTGTAGTACAGAAATAACATGATTTTCGATTGTTTTAAATTTGAACAAAATCTTTATTGAAATGACAGTTTTGTATTCACTGTGCAGATGAATAAATGGATAAATTCAATGATACATAATGGGAGCTTAGTTTTGAAATTTTATCATAATGAAATCATACTGTTTAACAATACAATCAATATATAATCCTAAATCGAATTCAATGCAGTTATAAAGTATCTGTATTCTGCATTGTCATAGTAAATAACAAATTTGCCATATTCAAAATATCGTTACTCGGAATATTCACAAGATCGGATAACTTGAGGGCCATGTGTTTAGCTACATTTTTATCCAGTGATAAAAAAAATAATGAACAAAGAACAACCGAAGAGGCCAAATAAAGGATATCGGTTTCCATTTCCAAAAAATTTTGTTTATCGACTTGCGACTTCATGTATGGTCCCAGTGTCATTAAGTGTATATGGCTATACAATTGATCGTGCTACAAAAAAAAATTCATAAATTTATAAATAAATGGAAATATTATCCCCCTTCGTAGGAATATAATAAAACCTGTAAATAAGCTGCATCCAATACGCTAGTGGCAGTATCGAATATTCCTGGCGTGTGACGCAATCCCGTCGTAGCGATCAAAATTTGTATACAATGCAAAGGCGTCAAAATAGCCGGAATTTTAAAACCAACAGTCTTGAAAACTTTAAATTCCGAAGAAAATATTGTGTTTCGTGTATATTCGTGATCCTTGTCAATCCTTTGAAGTACACAGAGTACCTGTGACAAAAAAAAAATGCCGACTGAAGATATTGAATTGTCTGCAGACATCAGCATCAGCAGAAATATTCTATTGAAATTAAATTTCACAGACTTGTGATATTCCTAATCCTTTTGAATGTGAATCCATTTTGCTTGCAAGTTGCATACATGACATGAGTCGCAATTTTGCCTGACTAGAAATTTTTTTGCAAATTTGACTCCAGGTTTCCTCAGATAAACCATTTTCGTACTCTGTTCTGTACACTTCACTGAAGTGATTGTACATGAATTGGTCATACAAAGACACAGTGAGATACTTTGCATTAGAAGTCAATCCTAAATTTTCAGCAATTGCAAAGATTGTCTTAACTACAGGCATTGGGGTAGCTGTAAATTGTATTATTAGCGTTACATGTATATTACTTACATATATGTATATATATATAAGGTTTGAAAATAAGAATGTTTATGCATTACCTACGAATGGCATGAAGAATTCATTCTTTTCTCTAATAAATTTCTTCCGTTTCTCATTTTCTTTTCGAATATGTTCAAGCCAGTGGCTGTGCAGAGGCTCTGGAAACAAACGTATTGATGAATCAGTAAATCAAGATAGAAAACTTTAGATACGCTCTTCTTATATATTCTACTAATAACAAAAATACTTTTCAATGCTGTAAGGGAAAATTCTTAGGTTTGTTTGTTGAAAAATAGACATAATTCAATTACCAATGTATGCTGTGTCGATATCCATTTTCGTCAATTTCACTTTGATATCAAAAACAATTTTTTGCCTGTTATTCTCAGAATCTTCGAAATTCGCTCCAATCTGCTGTATTTCTGCAGTTGCACGAAGTTTATAAGTAATAGTAAAGATGGAGCCATTTCTGATTTTACTTATCTTCGTTTAAAGGTGGTTAAAGCAGAGAACGATAATTGGCCCATTGGTAATCTCCATACAGAAGTAGAATTATTCTGAGCACATTTAACGCAATACCGGTATAAAAAATATAAAGAATTGACTAAATCATCAGTGGGAAGAATTTAGTGTGGCCTTTGTAGTTTATCATAATTGTGATTTACTTTCTGATATCTGTCTTCCTTGTTGGAACACTCGGGGAATGTATATTGTGGTAATATAACTTATTGGTTTGAAGATAACATAAAATATTTATAAAAATATAAAGAATGTCAACTTTAATGTTACGAACATTTATGCCGCTGCAGAGATGCACAAGGCATAATTTAATGAAGCTGTATATTAATCATAGTAAAAGTATTTGTACCAGTAGAGTATTGTGGTTGGAAGCATCGCAGTCAAAAATACCAAAAAGAGAAGACAAGAAATTGAAATCACCAATATCTTGGAAGAGTTTAAGCGTGACAGCTTTAGTGGGTGGTGGATTTTTGTTGTTCATGTATTATTTAAGAGAACAGAAGGATTTAGCTATAATGCGTGAAAGGAAACGTCATTTGGGAAAAGCTCAAATTGGAGGAACGTTTGAGTTAGTCGATCCTGAAGGAAAGACAGTTAAATCTACAGATTTTCTTGGACAGTGGCTTATGATTTATTTTGGATTTACTCACTGTCCGGACATCTGTCCAGATGAGCTTGAAAAAATGAGTAAAGTCGTCGATGGCCTTGGTAATACATACAAACATTTCTTTTCAGTTCTATACTAACTAATCGTTAATTATTTATTTGACAATTCTTTATAGAGAAGAAACACAAGATGAAAATTCAGCCAATATTTATAACGGTAGACCCTCAAAGAGATTCACCAGCTATTGTTGGGAAGTACATAAAGGAATTCTCTGATAAATTCATCGGACTTTCAGGCTCCATTGAGCAAATTGCTCAAGCATGCAAAGCATACAGGGTGTACTTTAGCAGTGGTCCAAAAGATCAGGACGATGATTATATTGTAAGTTGATGAATGAAATGCTTTTTTTTTATTATCAATAACAAATGATTCAACATAATTTCAAAACTTTCAGGTTGATCACACTATCATAATGTACTTAGTAGACCCGGATGGGCATTTTGTGGATTATTATGGACAAAATAGAAACGCAGACGAGATAATAGACAGTGTACTAGTAAATAAGATCAAATATGATAAGCTGCAAAATAAGTCTTTGTTACCATCGTTAGGTTCCAAAGAACCGGCTTAGAAAAAGAAATATATATATTGAAGCACAGGTGCAAGTGAGTCAATTTTTGAAAAGTTACGTTAACAATGTTTAACCATCTTTTGTACCCACATGGTACTGTGTCCATTTTTACTTTACACTCACAGAGTACTACCACTTAGTACTAGTCAAGACAAATAAATTTAATAAAAAAATATCTCTTAATTGTTGATTATTTAAACCTCTTCCTAAATAAATGATAATCATATTACTTCAAAGAGTCATAACGGGCAGTAAAGAAAAGACCAATTCCTCAGAATATACAGTTCACATCATTTTATTTCACAGTTCATCGTTGCTCTTCGCACTTACTTAAACTAAACATAGAATAGATAGCAATAATTAATTAACATACATAGAGAGCTGTCAAGAAGGTATATCATTTAGATGCTCCATCTTACATAACTATATCTTTGTTCTTCCTTAAAATCCACGACCTTGATTTGTCATTCTTCTTAATTAAGACAGTTCAAAGTACGAATAATCAATGACAATTTTTAATTATCATACACTTAACATCATACACTTATTCCTTGACTTAAAATAAGAAATTCGTTGAAAATTAAGTCGATACTGTCTGTAAATATCTCTTATGCACATGTTCTATTAAAATTGCGTAACATAATATTTGTACGTATGTAATTCCCCACTTAAAAATATAATCCTACGTTGTATCCTATTTTAAAAATACCTGATCATCAGCTTAGTTTTAAAATGCTGTCCCTCTCATTAACGATTCAAAAATAGAGAACTAATAAAGCCATTCAAAGAACGCGCGCTTTTTATATCTTACGTAATATCATACAACACTTCTTACCGATAGAGTATTCTATATTTTAACTTATCATAGCAGTTCGCGTCTTGAATTTAATTCCTTAGAAAATGCATTCACATCAAAGAAAGAAAATATCGATTCGTACCGTGTTCTGTACGAAGTCGTAATTAGTTCTGTTTTCACAATTAATTACCGATGGTAAATTTAATTAGAAACTGTGATTCCTTAACCCACGGGACTCCTTCTTAGATCAATATTAAAGGTACCCGTCATTTCATCTAATGGTCTGATACCCGACTGTACCACAAAATTGAAACGAAACTCTCCGAAAGCTTATTCTCTTGAAATGTCCTCGTATTGAAAATACAGTACTCTCTTATACCAGCGCATTAAACATAAGTTAAAACATGCACGTGCATAGTATTGTGTTTTCATTTCAGGAGAATAAAAATTCGCGAAATATTATTTTAATCCTGTGGTATATTTGGGCTTCTGACAATTAGGTGGAATCAGGCGTATCTAAAAATAATTCCACGTTAAAGTACACTAAAAGGTCTTTGGTATTCTAGCGATTACCTTTAAAGATACTGAAGGTTTCCATTCAAAAAAGACTCGAGAAACATGTCCAATAAAAAAATGGCGCATCGTACGTTTCCGGTAAAAATTGCTATTAGTTCGATTCATCTTTGGTCCATAGAAAACAGCGGCGGGCGACAGCAAGTGTGGTGAAAATCGATTTCACATAAATTAAAATGTCATTAGCGATCCAAGGGTGTGTGTTGCTGAAGACTGTGAAGTTCGTAAGCAAGATGACAACATTCCGAGTCACTCCAGCGATGCTGTTCACGAATACTTTCATTTCTGTCAGTTCCGGCTGGGCAAACATACATTTCGGACATCTGAAAAAGTAAGTAACTTATCTGAAGATCAATCAGCTAATCAGACTGAAGTCTCAGTTAACAAAAAGTAGAATACTTACGTTTGAACAAAACGAGAGCAGAGACTGATCAGTGTATTTGCTGCAAAGCGGAGAAGTATGATTCGTAGCAATCTGACTTTGACTTCCGGTATTGATAAGGGGGCCTGTTCCAACGACCTCCAGATAACCTCTGCTACTTGCTAAACTACACCCGCGCGTTCCAACATCTGTAAATAGTGATCCTTAAAAAGTTGACTCGAACGTGTGTACACTTAACCAAGCAACTTGAAGCAACATTGATCGTGATCGTCATACGTATGTAGTATCAATAAGGATCGAAGCGTGGGAAAAATGATGTAGGATAGAATTACATAATATCAAACAAAGGAATACTAGCTGCTCAGTACGAAATGTGTCTCATCTGTGCAGGAATCTGTAATCCACAATGTCGTCCATTCCATTAAGCGTTACATTGATTCTGCGGCCCGGAAGTCTTTGTTTGAAGGATCAGAGAGACACCTTGTGTACTCGCCATGGAGTGAGTCGAACGATGAGCATCACGATTACGACAGAAACACATCCAAGGTTCTGTCCACCACTTTGGATGCTTTGATTCTCTACTCAATTTCGTTGCATTGCAGCTGCATGTGCTGCAGGAATGAGTAGAAGGCCGTTGACCCCAGCGTCCACTACGTAAACGTGGCCACTTTCTACTTCGCCAAGCTCTCGAAACTTCCGCCCTTACTTCCCCGTTCAGGAAGCAATAAAGTACCGCGACGAAAAATCCCTTTAATTTAATTAAAACGTA
This sequence comes from Trachelus tabidus, assembly GCA_030142655.1. Classification (NCBI taxonomy): domain Eukaryota; kingdom Metazoa; phylum Arthropoda; class Insecta; order Hymenoptera; family Cephidae; genus Trachelus; species Trachelus tabidus. The sequence continues at coordinate 647,298 of JARQTI010000781.1, read as the reverse complement.
AGTATAATTAAATGCTACTACTTTGGTCAAAATAATTCTATTATTTGTTTAGGTACAACCGTACGGAACGTGTCTTATGTTTTATTGATTTATTTTCATTCTCGAAAATAAAGTGTTTCCATTCTAGAATTGGATAAGGATTTATGAGCATATTCTTTAAATTCTCACTTGAAAGGACGCGAAGAATTGATCACAGAAAAGCCATACGATCTCGACTGTTTTGTTGACTCCAATGCTGTAAGACATTCCAAGAAAAACCGTATAATGTACTCCGAATAAAGGTACTAGTACCAGAGTACTCCTGGCCCATCTCCTGAAAAGGTAAAAAGACATAAGTATTTCATAATAATTTTGTACTTTAATAAACTTCAATCTTACTTGTATCTTTGAGTCTCCTCAGACACCGTCGATTTCAATTTCGACAAGAGTACCCTGACGATATTGACAAAGAGTACAAAATTGATCTGTGAATAATGAAGATCATTAAGCTAGTCTTTTATGAAAAGAAAAAAAATCATGACGGCTTACCAAGATCGATAACATTGTGGGTACCCGAATAATCAGAAAGAGAAAGGGATTTTTATTGGTCGTCCAACAGTAAGTATCGTCAAGAGCTGCTCTCATGGCGACCCAAGGTAGAACAAAAATGGCAGGTAGGCCTGTTGAGAAAAGAGAATAAAAGTTTTAATAACGACACCAACGATTACAGATAAAAACGGGCTCATTGTCAGACACGAGAGGATCCTGATTCATCTGGACTATCTCGTCAGTCGTAACGACGGTTGTCTTCCTCGTAAACTCTAATCACGTTCCGCAGCATCTCAGGATGAACGCAGTAAATGCAGGTAACGTGAATTAGTGAAATCGTTCTTTTTTTCCTAAATATTTTTCCCTCGGCACTCTAAGACTGATTTACATACTTCTTATATTTTTAAGACTTGCACGTATTTCCTCACCCCATCCAAGCACCACGTAACCGGCTATACTGGAGTTGGAGTCCGTGAAGAGTGCGAGAAATACCAAGTTATGAAGGTACAGTCCTTCCATGAGGATCCAGGAATAATTTGCCAGGATGAAGTACTGCCACAAGCTGGTGAACGCTTTGCACTGCCAGTTGCTCTCGACGTCATCCCCGAGCCAGTAGGTCTCGCCATCTTTGACAAGGACGTCGGAGGCTAAGCCAACTCCGATGACTAGGACAACGTCCTTCATAAGCGCCATGAAGGCCCGGGTCATGAAGGATGCAAAGAGGTGCATGTGCAGTATGTTCCTCGGACATCGCAACTTCCTACATCCAAATTAAAAGACGCTATAGTGCTTTAGAAGGGGACCAAGTCGATTGGGGTATTTTTTAAAAAGAATTATAAATCCTAACACATTTCTTGGATATGCTTGGTAACTGAAATTACAAATTTTATTTAATCCTTGTATTTCAGACTGTATAATTCACATGAGCCCTGGGTATGATGGAAGGTCTGGTACAAGCACTCTCACAATAGACTGTGCTAGAATAATTAACAGCAATGTGGAAAGCTGCTTAGTGAATGGATTGAAGGGTTGTATACGTTGGTAGATGTGTACTACTTGCTTGTGGTTAATAATTTAAGACTAAGCAATAGAGCTTTTAGCAACTCTTTATAAACAACGTTAAAACTCAGTAAATATTGCCAACGCAAAAGGACACGAGTTATCTTTGAGAAAAAACATGACTCAAAGGATAACTTTTATTTTTATTATTACGTTATATCCATAAGACTCTTTATATATGTAACTTTGGTTTAACTTTATTTCAAACACTCTGTACCACTTAGCAATTCTCTTAACTCGCCTCTGTGCTATTTAGTCCTTGAATTTTGTCTAGGATAGATTTATATTTTTATTTGGCTACCCAGTGTCTGATATCGTGTCACTAAAAGCCAAATATATAAAAATAGGATTTTCAGTAAACATACGTCTTTTGCTGTTAGTCATGCGATATATGGACGTATTTGAATGCTCTTTGCACGTTGTATCCCATCAAGGAGCTCAGGTTGAGTAAATATATTGGTCTATCACAGAGAATTTCGCTTGACTCTAAATCCTATGTAAATATATACTTACTTGATAGTCGCTAGAATACAGAAGGCTACTATAAGGGTTGATAAGGAGACAGTGTAGCCAACCTTTGATATGGTCTTTACAATCGGTAGAAATTGCTGTAAGGAAAAAATATTGTATGTTAGTAATATCCTTTTCCTAATTTATTTCTTCAATAGAATTTTAGTTATCGCTTCTGATTACGTGATTTTAACTAACGTATGAGATAGTCGATCTCGACTGGGTAAAAGATCAGTTCACATGGGATTGACTTATCGCGTGCGTGTCTTCCGTGAATGTTATCGTTTCCATGCGGTCTAGTTTCCTTTGGGATTTTATTGGAATCCTTGGGCGCGTCCTTCCCTTTCATACCATAGATATACCGTTACGGCTACCAACCCATTGGAAACGATAAACATCCTGAAAAGCTTCTGAATTAGATTGGATTTTTTTTTCTTAGACCCTTTTACCTTTGAGGATTAAAAATCGTCCTGATTCGTCGGCATTTGATTTTATATGCTCGTCGAGGAGAATAATTTATTTAATAATAATATTATTAATGGATTCGACAAAATTCCTGTACTGAAGCCCGTATTCAAAACTCGTTTTTAGTGCTACTAGCATGCTTTTAAATTTTTTCTTAGTGACTTAACTACAAACGACTCTGTCAGTGACTTTAAGAGCGAATTGTAAATACGAGCTTAAGAATTTATATTTTATCCCCTCATTCCGATAACCATAGATGCGTCACAATATCGAACCGAGAATTTCATCGAAATTATATTAATACTCTCATTGTTCCTTTTCATCCTTCGAGCAGTGAAATAACCCTCGCCAAAGTTTTCTCGTGAGAGGGATTCAATGGCACTTCGGTATTGCGACATTTTGTTCCAGAGCTAAAAAATGTAATTGAACAATAATCGATTGCGATAATATCGTCAGCTTTGAAATTCTCTAAATTTTTGGTCCATACAGAATTTTTTTCTTCATCCCCTACACACTTTCTCTATACGTCTCATACGTTTTGTTTTCTCTACAGGGACAACTTTGTTTATGCTTCGCAGCCATCCCGACACGTGGAGTTCAGTCGTCATCCACCACAAGGAACAAAGACCGCAATCAGAATCCTGGATTAGGTCACAAGTGACAGGATGAACCGTACAAGTTTAATGGGAGCTTATAACCCTTGGCACTGTGGTCCATATAAAATTCTATATTGGCCCAGTTAACAAACGCACCCTCCGGGCACAGGGTTGATTACCTTGTAACGAAGCCTGACTCTCGCGTGAGTATCTACAATGAAAGAGAAAGATCATTTACTCATCAGATTTTGTTTTCCTGTTTTCACGGATTTTACTCAACGGCGACCAAACTAGAAAGTTGAGTATTTGGACCATCACACCGGGTTCCACTTTGGAAAAGAATCAGCATCGACTACATCTGCCACAACCAGCAACATCCTGATATCCTCCAGGAACTTGCAATTTGGTCTCGACTCATCCAGTCCTCGCGTTTACCTTCCTGGCGCCGAGTAACAACAAATTTGCTCAGGAATCCAAAGAAAATGTAATCAGAGTCTGAGTGGATCTACATGTGTGGACTCACATAATGAATTTCTGCTGGACACAACTGGTTACAATATCTAATAAGTGTTAGATATTAGATACTGTAAGCAGAGTATGTGAATGTACGTATGGCTGGAATTGTCTGTCGAACTGAACCGATAGTCAGAGTGTGAATAATATAATTGGAAATTCAATTGAACATTGTACCGGAAATCAAGAGGAGTCAAACAGAATCCAATCAGCTTTGCTGGTGTCTCTGTAAATATTTGGCTGGGTATTATTTAAAAGTGAGAAATCTTGGTTGAATCACTTGTTTTATGCTTACAATGTTTTCAACCGGGATTCAAATAGAAACGAAGAGTTCGGATCGCGATTGCCCTGCGGTATTTGGCTTGTTAGGTAAATTGTATCTCACTGGATTTTCTCCAGTTTAATAAAAGGCGTATTCGCGTAATAGCGTGCTGGAGACATTCTTTGAATTTCATGACAGCTTGTACCTTTGCTTTCGTTTATCTAACTCCTTCGCATTGGGTGTCGTTTCGTGCTATAATTTTCCCTTCGTTTCACAGGGTAGTTAAAGATACACGGTGGATGGAAAAATATACACTGGCTGTAATTACTAACTTTACAACTTAGAATTCTTCTCTGCGTATTTTAACGAAACCCTTTATACTTATATATATTTTAAAGAGCAGGTTCATTCTCTGTTTACTTTTTATTCTTTCCTTTAAAAAGTTCCTCGTTCTCCTCAACGTCCTTCTGACACTCGATTCTATCGGGCTTCTTATGAAACACGATGCTCCTAAGAAAATCGTTTAACGATCTAATTGAAAATGTTCTACCAATTTGTCTTGGCAGAGAAAGAGGCTTGTATTTAATGAAGATAAATCGTCAATCTTCATTATCAACATCTCACAGATATATATACGGGGTGTCCAAAAAGTCCCGTATCATATAAATACTACTAGGAATCGTGGTAAAATTAAGAAAAAACAGTGCTTAAAAAATTGACAAATTTTAATGTTTTGAAAAACATTGCAATGAAAAATTGAAAATTCCCACCGATCAAGAACGTTAGCTGATCGACAAAAAGAGCATCGGATTGGCAAAGCCTTTTTCTTTAAACTCACCACTGGGAATTAGTCTGTTCCTTTGGTTCCCACGGTAGCACCACCTTAAGAACCAGAGATGGTGCAGAACCACCAGGTGAAGAATTTTTTTTTGAATAACCCTACATTGGATTATAACACCGCCTGAAGTTGATTTTACCACAGAAATCAAATAAGGAGATAAATTCAGGCGGTACGTTTCTAGTTGACACTTAACCCTTTTCTCACAAGAAGCTCAGTAGATCCTTCCTATTAAGCACAGAGAAGAAGCAATCTATAGCTTCTAATCTGATAATGAATGATCCTAATTATTTCGCAAAGTAAATTAGAGGAGGTTAACAGAATGCCATAATTTAAACAGACCACCAAATAATTAGATCCGATTAGTTAGAATTATAGAAAATTAATGACCAAATTTAAGCCATACAATTAATGATACCATACCCTACACGCTAATTGTCCAAAGTCTTCCAAGCCTTCAAAAACCTCTCGTTTTTTTTCAGACACCCTGTATGTAAAGAAGAGTTCCCTCCGCAACCTGTCCCTGTTTAATGTTTGTCATAGGACAACTAATTCTTAGTGGATATTTGACTATCTCTTATAAATCCTTACCGCGATCATGGTAGTATTATCAGACTGAACATCCCCAGAAAGATCCATTAAAACAGTGGCGTATGGCTGCCTGTAGCATTGGGTAAAATTTGTCCAGGTTGTATTACGATCTTCCCTGAAGTACCATTGTCCATTAGGCATACACTGTTTCGTTGCATTTGCCTATGACAAAAAATTTTTATACTGAAAACAATATATGGTATACCTATACAATGGCATATAGTACACACTGAGTATATTATTTTTTTTTCTAATTTACATGTCTGCTTTATAAAAAAATATTGTTCATCAAATAAATAAAATAAATAAATAAATATTCACGAAATGTCATCAAAGACATTTTTAGGTCCTTATGCGCATTTTACGGAATAATTATTTGTCCTTTATGGTTTTGGGTTAAAAACCGCTTAGAACACCTGCATACTTGTAGCGTGGTGAGAATTAAGGATGATCTATGTGAATTGACTTCGCACCCTTATACAGAGGACTTAAATAACCGTCATAAATCAGTATGCTTAATATTAACCTATCGTAGGTGAATTGGATCGATTCATCGATCCTTAGTCCTTACTTAATCCTTGACGCTAAGACCTTTCTCGGATATCCCATAAAACTGTGTCATAAATTATCCCACGTTCTTTTTTTTATTTCTTTAGACTCCGGTATAATTTTTAGTGTCGCTGTTCAACGAGGATTATTTATTAGCGTAAAAGCATTTGCACCGATATCCGTGGTAACGTAACGTAGGAATATATTTTCAGTGTACAGACTTCATGAAATATGTTGGCTAAATTGTTCTTCAAAGAAATTACTTTCCCGACAGCGCATTCGTTAAGTCGTTAAGTCGAATACGTGGGACTTGCAGTGGGTTGGTCTCTTCGTTACCATAATGGTTTCACAGTGTGAACGTGGCTTTACTGCGTATTCGCTTTATTGTTAGACGATCGGAGAATTCAAATTTTTCTATTTCTGCACCTTTTTTAAATTTTTTTTCGTCTTTCTTTGAATTCCTTAACGGGAAATCCTTGAAATCTTTCAATATTAAAGCAACCTGTTGCTGGCTTATGTTCTGGAATTTTGTTTGGTTTTTTGTCTGGAAATCTGCTTCTACTAAAACATCAATCTTACTCAATGAACCCGTGTAAATTATCCAAACAATGTATATACATATATATATCAATCTTGTCTCATCTTTAATAAAGTATAAGGGCAAATGATAATCAATCATCTACTAGTACAATGGACCATTTTGAATTGATCATCCGTAAACAGAGGATTTTGTTATCTAACAATTATTTAGGGTAATTATAATTTCAAATGAACTATACATGTTTATGGTGCAAATTATCAGCTAGAATTTCTGCATAATTTCAACTGTAAATTATATGATATATAGGAAAACTTGGAATTAGTGAATTAATATATACGGAATATATACGGGTATTTAATATGTATAGAATCTGTATTACTTTGTACGTATACATATAGAAACCTTATCCGATTTGAAGGATACTTTAGTTCTAAGACCTCCTTACGTATACCGAAGTCAATGTATTGATCGTATTATTTCACTCTCATAAGAGAGATTGGTCGGTTCAAATTATACTGGGCTTAAATCGCTAAGTGCATTTATTTGTCCAAAAAAGATACTCGTCCCATGAGATAAATGTTTGGTAGGTAACCTAGATATTGACTTACCGACCGAGTTTCTTAGTAAGTTTTAAAAGAGGGCAGTGATCTTTGTTTTTCTGTTTCTCTTTTTATTGACTCTTAAAATTCTCTTACTTGTGTGTCGAATCCTGCGATGTAAAAAGGACAGAGCGCGGTTGCTGTGTCACCAGGAACGGTAGATGGCCAGCACAGGATACCATCCCAGACGACAGGACACCATCCTGAAGATCAATGTAAAGAGTGAATTACATAACCTGCCATATTGATAAATTTATTTGTGAATTTTGATAAGATTGTGCATGAGCATAAATTTGTAATTCGTACGGAATAAAAAATGTGAGTGTTATTAAAAGTGTCGTGTTTCGCTCCGCCGCTTTCGATTTTCACGGGATTTCTATTTGACTAACAGGCTAGGAAATATAAAAGGGATACGACGTGTCTTCTTGTCCAATAAAAGTGCCACTTTGTAAATTTGCGTCTTTCCCACATGTTATCGACTACCTGCTTGATAAACAAATAAAAACAAATTTAAAAGTACGAAAATGTCGATGGAATGCTATTTGGAAGTTCGCATATTGGATTCGCGTATTTACAGAACCGGCTAGGATTTGAGGTTAAAGTCGAAGGATGGGGTTTTCAGTGACCATGTAAATTTATCAGGATCGTATGGGTAAATATCTATAGGGACGTATACATGTTAACAGACTATACATATATACGGCTTAAGGCTATGCTCATATTTACATAAATATTGGAACACGAAGTATCTGCGTATCATCTAGTATGTCCAATGTGATAATAATTTTGGAATTTAGATTGTATCGTCGTACTCCATTTTGCAACATTGTACGGAAAGTTCGCAGTTTGTGCGCGAAAGGAAAAGCACAGAATGGTCCATTCTTGATGAGTTTCCCGCACGGAATTTCGTGTGAGAATGGTGTAATTCCCGCACACTCTGAACTCATCAAGAATCGGCCATTTCGTGCTTCTTCTTGGTGCATAAACTGCGAACTTTCCGTATAGTGTTGCAAAAAACAGTATATTATGATATGCGTGCGGGCTGGTGATTCCTACTTGTCAAGAATCATGAACTATCCGCACTTGTATCATAATGTACTATTTTAATCAATATAAACGTTTTCACTCATTTTCTTAATTTTCCATTAAAACGATTCCCGCATATTCTATTTTCGTTTTCCAGCTCCTTTTCAACTGACTTTGAAAACTCGCCCAAGCAGTTTGCCACGTAACGTCAGAATGACAGCCCCCATTAAGTCGTAGAGGTTATGTGCGCGTGTTTCTCACTTTCTCATATGTTCCTGACAATGTCAAAGCAGGAACGTGTGTCTAACCTGTGTTCAAGAAATAACGACACATCCAAAGGTATTGTTCGTACTTATCAGTGACTGTGATATAATGCTAAGAAGTTACTATTTGTTTTGACACTTTTTTCAGTAATATTATTATGCTTTTCTATTGCAAAATATGAACTGATAGCTTAAATATAATCTCGGCAAGATTATACAATTAGTTTTATCCAAAGCTCACTCTCCCGTTTACTTGAAGATAATACTACAAAAGTTAAACAGGCCAATAAAATTACAAACTTCTTCCGTAACCTCAAAATTGTTTCCTCCTATTTCTCAACAGTTTCCTCTCTCCTGATCAATTTCTGTTTTTGCTGTCCCTCGCCCAGGAATTTTCCTACGAAGAGAAGCAGAAAGAATTTTCAAACATTTCTTCGTGTCACGCCTTTTCTTCCCGCTTCTAAAACTGTCAATACAGACAAGATTAATGGTCAACTATTGCCAGCAGCTTTTTTCACATTCTTTCAAGCCGTCCTAATTCCTGCGCATTCACGTTAGTACTACCAACTTCGGAATAAATAGTCACTCGGTACATATATGCTTCAGGCTAACATTTTCCACATGTGCATTTACTTAGTACAGATTATACCCGAGCGTAGCGGATGGCATCAAATATTAATTGCAATTTTGCATACAGTATGAATGATCATGAAAGTTTTAATGAAACAGATTTTCACGCCAAAAATTTCAAAAAGCTTTATACAATCTTTTATGAAATTTAAGGCAACTCAGTTAATACAGTATTATATATATAGGTATATATATATATATATAGGTATATAGGTATAACACATATACTATAAGTACTCCAACAAATTCTTACTGATTTTAATTTGCTGATTGGTTTCGCTAAACTAACAATAAGATTACGCAAAAAGAAATCCCTTTTCTTCGAATAACCACAATACGTATTACAAAAGACTTTGAAAGTTCGAGAATGTATAGCCATTGAGTTTCTGCATTGTCCCAAGTCCTGTCAAAGTTTTGCAACTTCTTTTCTCATCCACTTCTCCTTTAGCCTGTATGAATACTTACAGCTTTGAGCTTTTTGAAGCTTCTGAAAATGTAATTTCAAGGTAATTCGATCTTTTAGCCAAAGCTCTTGAATACCGTTTACTTTCCCAAATAGCACAAATAAGAAAAAGCGTTCGCAAGACGTTATCGGAAGGTCTTATGTCCTGGATTTTGTCGTCTTACAGACATCCGACGTCAAAAAAACGTCATTTGGACATAAGATGTCAATAGGACGTCAAAAGGCTAGAGCATAAGACCATCCGAATACGTCTCGTCGACATCTTTGTAATTTGTGCTGTTTGGCTTTTTTTCTTAATTCTGTAAAAAACTTTTTGTTACACTTGTTCCTTCGTTGTGTAGCTATTATTATTAATCCAAAAGGTCATGCAGGACGCAGACATAAAACTGCAGGCAATTTTTTAAAAATAAATTTTATGCACCGCTCATGATTATATATGGATGAAATTACATACAAAAATGGCGGACAATGTTTCTTCTATTTTATTATTCTCATTCGAACATTGGTAGAGATTTATTTAATATAATAACCTATATCTGTCGTAATCGTACTTTTGAATTCTCTAGGAAGAATTGTGCCCTGCAAAATATACCTGTAGTATTTGATTCGTGAAGAAAATTCAACTTACTGAATTCTCATTGATTTTCGTAATGGCGATTGGTCGTATCTGCTATGTGTCTATAAGGGACGAAGGCGTCGCTGGGAATTCGAAACAGGAGAATTTTCTATCCAACGAGGATTCGTATTACGTCTTGTTAATCTTTCAAAGCTGTGGTTTATATTTATATATTTATTTGCATATATTTATCATATTACCGACGCTTATGATTATTATAAATTTTGAATATATATACATATATATTTGTATATTAAATATTGTTGTATCAGCAAAGACGCCATTTTAATAATGGATTTGTTCATGCAAAGTGGATTAGGTAGATTTTTTTCTTGAAATTTTCAGACTAAGTTGATAGAAAACGCGGATCTTTTTTCTCATTCTTGTCGATTCTTGGAATTCTTTCGATGTCACAGGTGTTTCGCTCAGATGAAAATATGGGGGCGGACGGAAAATTTTCCTCGCATCATCCTATTTCCTGAAGTGAGGGGGACGCTGTTAAAAATTTGAATTTCTTTTCTTTTTCGTTTTAATAAAATTCATGGAATTCAGCACTTTTGTGTCGAGGCCACAATTTTGTTATATAATTATATATCTAGTCTTGCTTATCGCATTTCGAAGCGACGTGCGAAGCGAAGTGTCGTGACGACGCAAAATACATTTTTTTTCAAAAAGCTTTTTTCCAAAAACTAGAAAACGTCGATTTTTTATAGAATATTTTTAATCGATGACATTTAGGGTGTCGAGTAACGGCAGATTCGCATAAGCATACATGGACAGTGGTTACTGGAATTTAATATTATTTCACAGCGTCCCGACGCCCGTCGTCGCGAACGCTAATTAATTTTACCTTATCCAATCCCTTCAACCACGTAACTTTTCCATCGTCCTAGAAATCGTGAGTGCATTAATTTTCTCATAATTAGCGAGACCCGTTATAAAGTGTGAGTTATATAATAAATAAAAAAGAAAAGAGTTTCGTTACGATGCTCGACATAATTAACATAATGACACAATGGACGTCGCAAACGAATGCACTGAAGTACAGGGAAACATTACGTAAGGTGATCGATATTTTAATTATTTATTTTAATTAACCTTCTTTTTTCGTTTTCTTTTTACTCACCTTCATGCGTTGTATTCTCACTGCGACATCGCAGCTCCTCCTTCCAGAGCATCTGATCTTGCAGAAGGGGACTGGTGAAGTCTGGATCGTCCTGTGTAAAAGAAATAAGATAAGGAAATTTATGCTAATCAATGAAAAAAAACAAAGGATCTCGCGTAAAACCGTAATTGGAGAATTTCGTTTTAGGGGATTATTATGGACAGAGAATTAATTATAATTTTAACGGGAGTCAAGTAATTTGAAAAAATAATGAAAGAAATTCGATGGCTGGAAATTAATTTTAAACAAAGTACACAAATACTCCAAATAAATAATTCGAGTTACGAACTTTTCTTTGTAGCAAACGCTTTTTTTTCTCTTGTAAATAAAAACTAACTGAACCTTCTATAATTTTTAGTCTAATATCCATTTGCATGTACACATAGGTGTGTTCATTGCCAAATCCTCCATTCTTACTGAGTCCTGGTTGTTCTTGGAGTCGTACGGAAGTCTTGCAATTATGTCAGGTCGTCTTTCTAGAAATAAACTTGACGGACAAAACTGTGCCGACGTTCATGTAATTGCGTCATAGCTTGTGCAACTCGTCAAGATACGTCAAAGGAGTCATGCGCCTTTCAAATCTTACTCGTGTCGCTTATTAATGCGTGAATATTGTTGGTCTTTGCGACGCCACAGATTTTATTACGTATATTGTAAAAAACGGGATGCCAATTTATGGGTGAATACGTATGGGTGAATTTACACGAGAGCTTTGCAAACAAGCGACAGACTTTTTAAGTTTTCAGGATCCAACGATAAAATGAAAATGAGCGTGAGAAGGCGAAAAATTAATCAAAAAAATTGCGACACGATCGATATAATCGATACGAAAATGGACGCTTATCGCTTTTGCATCGTAAAGATTTAACTGCCATTTTTATGGCTCTCTGTTCACGTAATTCTCATACTTCGTAGCGACATGGAAACTCACCCACCCAATTTATCGGTTAGGGGTTACCTTCTCGTAGCACCCTTGACTTTCCTTTTGCGTTCTTTATTCACGTCAGGAATTCAAACCTTCGATCTAACGACTGTCGACCGTTCCGCCATCTGTGAGAGGTTACGAGAGTCGCGCGTCAATTTTCATTAAGCGATAGAAAGAGAAAATGTTACCCTTTTACGTTAATTACGTACTGATACGTACACCTATTTTACAAGGGTTTCGAAAAGCTAATGGTTATTAAATACAGCTAATTCATCGTCCACATGGCTTCGGCAGAATATATATTTTTTTAATTTTTCATAATTTTTTAAACAATCTTTTCTATTAGTTCTCTCAACTTCATCTGTTCCCTGCGTCGTGCACACATCAATCGATCTTACATCACCATTTTTTTTCATAAAAAATAGTACTTGGCATTTTGACCCCTTTCAGATGTGTCTCGCGACAAAAAATTTATGAATTTTAAATCTACCCTTGTTTCTCTACCTGTATACACGTGTCACTGTAATCTGGAATTCATTGGCATGTCAAAAGCGACGCGACGTATTGTCGAGAGATAACAATGTCATGGGAATGTCACTTAAATTCTTTTTTAGATGGTCCCATACTCATACGTTATTTCGTAGGTGCAGCAGTCTGCGTCGAGAACGACGCCCGGCGTCGGGGTCCACTTCTGGCGTCGCGTAAAACGAATGGCGTGTTATTCATCACTTTATAACCAGTTTTTACGAAGAAAAAAATTCACACTCAATTCCGACTAACTTCGTGAATTTTCGTGAATCTTCGTTTTCCACTGTACACGTCACTCGAAAGTCCACTTTGAATTTTATACTGACGATGCATAATAAAAATTCAATGCATGACTAGATTGGATTAATTGTCAACGTTAATGAGTTTACAATACTCATTATAATTCTAGTAAAAAAAAATAATAATCCATACAGTGACGTCACACTAACGATTTCATAGAAAACTTACGTGTCCCGCCATGACGTCTTTTGTACTTTTTTTTTTAAATTTTTTCTTCTTCATCCACTACAGCCGTCCGGTGTTCATTAATCCCAGGATTGATTCTTTTTCTGTAACAGATGATTCACTCTGTCATAATTCAATAGCTTATAAATACATATATCGATTACGTATACATAAATAATACAGCACGACAAAAGGTATTAAAATTTTTCGAAAAATTCTAAATCCTTTTTTAATATTTTTTGCTTGCTTTCTTCCTAGTGAAAAAATTTGAAAATTCATTATGGTTTTTCAATTCCTTGTTCGATACCTCAATGTCCGTATAATTCATACGTATCATCGCTGCATGCTATATTAAACCGAAGCCACACGTATTTATGGTCGGTTAGAACTCCATTAATGATTCACAATGTAGCAGCTAAATAATGATAAAGCAACGTACACACTAGTTTAATTAACGAATGGGTAGAGAGAGGAAAAAGGACGTCTTGATAAATTAGACGAAGCTACCGTTATTCTCCACTGCGGTAACGAGCGTTGAGGGCGCTTCCGACGCATTGGGCGGGAAATTTGAAAGTGGAAAATCTTGAAACTTTTCTTACAGCGTCTGGCGTATGAACGGAACATAATTATGCGCGGCCACGCGTTTCTGTAAGCTATGTTCACAGTTGGTAACTAATTCTGTCTAATAAATTATTATTAATCTTCCTGTTGGTTCTCGACCGTGCCAAAAATATCAGCCGATCATGGCTTAAGCTGTCTTAAGATAAATTTAATCTGTTAATGGTATTCGATACTTAACGAGTGCCTTCGTTTATCTTAATTAATCTAATTAAAGCTACGTCAAGCTAAGTTAGGTTAAAGTTTCAACGCTGGATGATTCAAAGTTCGAGTTTCTTTTTAGAAACAATATCTCAACTTGTCGTTGTGAACGCCGCTTAATCAACAATGTTCTCGTAACCGCCCTTTCACAAGTTTATATATATTTATATATACCGTGTGTGCGTCAAATAGAAATCTCTTGTCCAGCGACGTCAACAAGGGCGCTTTGTTAACTTTCGTATCTCCCGCCTTATTAATCGCGAATACATTGTCGATGGGTTATCAGTTTCTTAAGTTGTGTCGCACTATCATTTGGGCTATTCCCAATGGACGATTCGCTTATGTTACGTATGCATATATACTGTGTAATTGAAACGCCAATTCTACCCTTGACACTCGACAATCCGGAAACGACATATTCATGCTTACCATATGGTAAAGGGTTGACGAGGGTGAAAGGTTTTTCAATTTCGATCAATTAGGCCCTGAGGGAAACTGTCAAACTTTCAAGGATCCACAACGTGGGTTAAAAGTTAAATCTTCGCGCTTGTATTCCTGTAATCAAAATTCATTCCTGATCGTTCGATTCTTTATGCCCTTTTAACGTTAGAATTGAAGTGAGACTTGATCCGAATATTATTGGGAGAATTATAATCTTTTTAAGGAATAAAATTTAACTCCTCGTGCTTTCAGCTAAATGTCAAAGAAACATAGAGAGGGGGGGGGGGGGAGCGGGGGGGGTGATTTTCATGCATAGCCAGGGATGAAAAATTGTAAATTTTTATTGGCCGTTTGTCAAACCTAAAATGGCTGCCGCGTTTATCCATTCTGTATGGGATTACTGTATCGATCAATCACTTCCGGATAATCGACCAGGGGCGTCGATTGCTATTCTGTTATCAATTTTCGAACCCACTCCGATGGACATTTTTGTAATTTTGCCGAGTTTAAAAGTCATTTCTCAAATAACCACCCTACTTGAAAATAAGCCATACTAGCAAAGAGGTTGGTATACGCTAGAATAAAAATTGTATGGGGTTGCTCTTAGCCTAATTGTGTTGGTGACGATTAATCGGACTAAAAGCTATGCAACGGCGTAGAAGATGATAACAATAACGCGTATCAACCCATTCAAGAGACCAAGGGTGAAAAGCTTAGTATCTGTCATTACACAAGATCAGCTGTTATCTATGCCTGTTGGTGCGTGTGTGTGTGTGTGTTTGATTGTCACCCTCGTTTAAGCAAATAATTTAATTCAGTAACTCGACGGCTCAACCCTCTGAGATGGTTAGGAGAAAAAGGGGGGTGGTTCATTGAGGTGAGAAAAATGTTTCGATTTTGCCAATCAAATCTTCTTGAAGAATCTTCGAAAGCTTTACGAATATCCACTTTGGGGTGGGAACATTTTTGAAGACTGGTCTGAGAAAAAATTTCACCCTTGGGTAAAATGTATTTTCAGGGAAGAGGGATTGTGGAAAAAAATTTTTTGCTGTTATTCATTGCGAGTGCCTCTTGTGGACGCGGCTTTAGAAACAAGGGTAGGTATTCATAATTAAAAAATTAATTTCTTATTCAAAATAAACGACTTCCGGTCTTCGATTCGTGTGAGCTTGAATCATATTGAAAGCAGCACGTATTGATTATCTTAATTAAATGACTTATGCCTTTGATTATTTCATTTCGTTCATGCGAATGATGCTTTTATTAAGTCAAACGTAAATGATTTAATTATTTTCTTGGTACCTTGAATTCTTTGATGTCGGGGGAAACTTTTACGCGAGAATGCTCGTAAGATAAGCCTTTCTTTTCTTATCATTAGAATATGAAAATTAACGTTAGGTCTGATTGCCAATAAAAATGTATTATATAAAAATGTAAATTTTACGAAACCTCCAAGAAATTAATTAATCCACGAAAATTCCACAAAGGCTCTCACTTTCATTGTTAAATCTTACAATTTTTATGTATCGTTGATACCAAGATGTAAATCTTTATGAGATTCTTACTCGCCGAATAATGATTATTAATACAACTTTTTAGAAATTATTAATAACGTCACTCGCGTAATTTATTATTTTATTACACGGCACTCATAATTCCAACTGGACAGTCGATACATTGACTAGGAAAAATGTAATCGGTATATTACATAAAAATAATCTTGATTGTGATACACGTAATAAATTCTATCAATTTTCATCTATCTCTCATGAGCACTTTATACCCGTGCAATAAAAAGTAATTCAAATATTCCCGCCATGATCAACGATACAACAGTTTCCTATAAGCCCAGGATAAAGTACCAGAAAATTATTACATTCATCAGTTCTACCAACCTATGAGCTTGGGTAATGCTTAAATATGTAACTACCCTTGTCTAGGGTCTGATTAGATTAATCCTCGAGGTATCTATACAGCAGTACAATATATTAAAAGAAAAAGTCACCAAAGTGACGTCAAGGTGGACAGAATTTCGGGGAAATCGTAGGCACGTCATCGCCAGTCTATATAAATCGGTAAAATAGCCAGGGGTACCACACCCTTATTTATTATTTCATTAGCTGAATATTAGTCAGTTCGAGGACCTGCCTAACATTTATCTTCTTTGGTAACGTTCATCGACTACATTGACTTATCAACTTCGTACAGCTATAACCTTGTTGATAATAGCCATTGCGAATCAATTAGTAATATGAGAAGGTTGACCCAACTCGTCGATTGGTAAACACCTTGATAGCTAATCAACCCCCTGTAGACGTTGAAAAAAAAAATCGAAAAATTTGTCCGATAAAATTCCTATACATATATCTCTTGAATTTCTTTTTTTTTCATAAGAGAATATATTTTTCTTATCATTTAATTCGAACAGGATATCTGATAAAATTAATTTCCTGTTGTTACTTCGCTTACGTAAGAAATTACATAACGCAGCTGAAATTATCACTCTTTGTTTTTTTACTTTGTTCCTCTACCTATTATCCGCATCATGTGTTTCTTATCTATCATTCTGTCTGGACTTTTTGCTTTTCTTTGTTCATTCTCATCATACTTCCCCCCAATGACCGCAGTTCTTTTATTTGTGCGTGTCGTTTGAGAAATTCTAATCCATGACGTCACGTCCGGACAGCGTTAAACCGAGCAGGAATTTTTTCTCGCAAAAATGAAATATGAAACTAACGATTTGGCTTTGCATTTATGCTTTCTAATATCCGTTCGAATTGGACGAGGACAGTGAAAAAAGTGAAAAGAAAGTATATTCCTAATCATCCTGCGTATAGATAATACTTTTTATTTTCAATTTCCGTAATTATAATTAATTTTTAATAATTTTTTTATTTCATTTCTTCCTGTTGTTTTTTTTCGGAAATAAGACGCGTTACGCCCAAAAAAGTATGTTTCCCTACTTATGACGGAAACGTGATATTTATGCTCGGTCGTATTTTACGATAAACGATCGATCGTTTAACCTCTGACCCAATCCGAGCTCCGGTTTAAATAAAGAGCAAACCAATTTCCCTCCCGAGTGTTCTCGAGAGTCTCGAGGGTTCTATAAATTGTCTGATAGAACATACGTTCACTCTCATAAAAATACCTGGCTCATTAATAAATCATATGTACGTATGTATATAGTCGGTCCACGAGTTGGATCTTTTTTTTTTGACAGTTCGTAAACAGCGTAATCTTTAGTGAGTGACACGTGGTTTATTATATAATTATATCAATAAAAGTTAATACATTAGAAAGTTATCTGTATGAAATGCTATCTGGAATTCTTGACCTTTTGGGAGGTAAGCAAAAAATAATTCCTCTAACCTACCCCAGAGGAAGCAGCTAGAAATTGGGCAGGACACGACGTGCCCAGGGTTAATCAAACAATTAACGAAAAAGCCTCGTCAACTTTATGTATGGTATATATGAAATTTTTTGTCTCTTATAAAGCTGACTGACAAATTCACGCGTGCCGATAAACACTGAAATTATTTCTTTTAAGAATTTTTCTGCCAGTGATATGCTACATTTAGGTTATTTGAAAATTATTTGACTCGAGTAGTTACTGTCAGAGTCAAGTCAATGTCTGATATATATAGATATATTTGCGTATGGACGATATATTTTTCACGTCAACTACAGTGTCACTTCATTGACTGGAAATAAATTCTTTAATAATAATTTAATTAAATTTGTACTTAATTATTGTTTTCTCTACAATCTCGAGAAATCTGTAACGTTTTTATCTTCAGTTGGTTTTTCTGGTTTAATATTAAGATTGAGCGTCGTCTTCGTTTACGGCGTGTATTATATCCTTGAATTAATCTACAGTCGTATAACGGATGGCCTGTTTTATTTGCATTCACGAAAACCGCCAAGTGCAACTTGTGGCTTCTTAATCTATCCCACAGTTGTTGAGTCGGATTCCGGAAGTTCAATGGTAACTCCATTTTGAATCATTGATTTATCTACTGTCCAGACGCGTTACTTATATCTTTTTCCCTATAGACGTCACTAATAGTTAATGAGTTAAATCAATAATGTCAGTCGTGATTCCCTAAGTCCATATACAATCTTAAATTATATATAACTTAAATTAATTAGCGTACATTACAACCCTTGAAAAACCACGTGCCCAGTGGCTCACATTGTTGATTTTGATTTACAGTAAATATTTTCTGCGTATTGAGAAAGGGCGGGAGATTCAAAAGGGGAACAAAAAAATGTATAAAATCAAATTTCCGTTCTGCTTCGCAATCGAGAAAAATTTTTCAATTTCAGAACGAAAACGTCCCTTAATGGCCTCCACGTAATACAAAGGGTAGTGGATGATTTGTTATCTATTCTTTAAATATTTCTCCTTCGACACCCTCGGCAGTTATCACGACGCTCTCCTATAATTCATGACATCCCATCCGAAAAGACGTCGCACTCTCGAGCAGCCATTGTTATTTACAGTATTTCATCTGCGAATCGACGCGAGAGTAATTAGAGGGGAAGAATTTTTTTAAATGAAAATTCTACGTCGTCGTCCTTCCGTTTGAGCGATGTCTCTGAATCGAAATTTCAAGATAACAGTTGATAATGGGAGGGGGGGTGAACAGAAAAAAGGGAACAAAAATGCTTCGTCATTGGCGTTGGTAATGGAATTTATTGACTGAGATGCGGGGATATAATAAAAAATGAGATAAGAGAGCGAAGAAGAGGGTGAAAAGGATGGGAGGAAATACTGAAATAAATATATCCATTCAACGCCATCTTGAATTTACGAATGTTGTATCGTATCTTTTTATTTAATTCGAATTTAGCGATGCCTCGATCATTGAATTGAATTTGGGATCCGAGTGGTTTCTTTGCTCGACTGTAATAACACGAGAACAAGTCACGGGACTTAGGCTGTATCTTCTTTATTTTTATTCTTTTCTTATATCAGTTGGGAAAAATCATTTTTCACGTGTCAATGCTTACGTAATCGGATCGATCGAGTCGATAGAATTTTTATGTACAAAAATTCTCGTATACAGTGCGTAGCGAAATTTATTATTATATAAAAATTATATATGTACTGTATACGTACGTAATATAAAATACGTAAGAGTCAAAGTGAAGAGAGGATACGTCGCTATGACCTTTCCTTGTATTCTCTTGACACTTTGTTGGCTATATAGAATATATATCAGCCAGCTAGATACCGGGTGTCCGCGAAGAGAGCAGAAATCAAATTTCACAATCTGACACGGCTCTATTCTTGCTGGAATAAAGGCAAAGGTCCACGTGGAATTTGCGAAAATCGATTGTACTTTGTCTGTTGAGTCTAGCGATGTACAGACTGTGTATGGGGAGAATTTTAGCGTTAGGATTGTGTACAGGTGGTTTCATTTACTTCGAATATTACTGTATTAGCTTGAAACTGGTTTTTAAATTGAATATATGTATATATATGTGTGTATAGTATGTATAAGCTAACTTCCAAGGCACAGGAGACAGTGTATTGTCAAAGCTTATCCCGTTAGGAGTTTCTACCCCTATTGTCCGATGAACTGGAGAGTACAAAAGGCATTGGCTTCTATGGGAGTGATGGCTGACTGATCTCATGGACCACTGCCGGATGTTGATAGACAAATGAGAAAAGGTAGAGAAAAAAACGTAATCGTCGAGAGAGAAGCATCGAACTCGAGAGGGATGATAATAAATGTTCACGGATCAATTTTACACTGTATTACTCACACCCTATTTATTCACCTAAATTCACTGATCGGCTTCCTGAATCTTCGTACATCGTGTCAAGCGATGTTGGGGGATTGGCTGAACGAGATGAGAAAAGAAAAGGACAGAGAGAGAGAGAGAAAAAAAAGTGGAAGATTATATATAATCAAGGGAATTTGCGAAACAGGTGATTTCTGAGGCGGGTGATTTTAGGGTTGAAAATATTTATCCGTAAAGTAGGTTAGAGTTCAAGAGGAGGGTGGGGGGAAGGATAAAGGAATTGTAGGTAAAGTGCTAGGAGGGAGTGTAGAGGCGAGTGGTAGGGTAAGATTATTTTTGAAAATTGAAAAATTACAAAATTTTTACATTTTTTTATGGAATTTAATTTTTTTAAGAGTGAAAATGCTCGTGGAGTGGTTCTACGATATTGAGATTCTTCGACGTTGCCTGATGCTTGACGAAGAGAAAAAATGTATATGGTGAAATAAAAAAAGAATTTTTATCTGTAATAAATCACGTGACTTTTTTCTCAATTTTTTTTTACGGGTACTTACGGCCACATTTTATGCAGGCGATTAATTCGGTTTACGTCGACCACAAAATTTGGTGTTAATCGATTATTATTTTCTCTTCCCCTCGACTTTTTGCTTATCTTCCACTTTATTCGTATTTATCTTTCAAGGCAATCTGTCCTAACCTCAAAATATGTCGCGGGATACTTTAAGGCTGTTGTGCATCGGGCGACGTAACGTAAACCTAGTAATGCAATGTACGTATTACACACGCGTGAATTATACTTTTTCTATGTGGTAATAAAGAAAGACCTTGAAGGTTCTTTCACACTGTATGTATGTAGACAAACACACGATCTCGTAGTCTACTCGTTCACTCATCACTCATTTGAGCAATTGTCGCGTGACTTGTGAACTCGTAACATGCAAACAATACAGGAAATCATACATATCGTACGTACACGTACCTCAATCTGAATATGTAAATCTCTGTCTATTTTCATAATGGTCTGTACACAAGAGAGATGCATTAATAAGTGTAATACGTTGTGAGTAATCCCCAAGAACCTTCGAAACAATTATCAAGTCCTATTCGAGTTATCATTTAACTTTGATAGGGTACCGGTGCATAATAAAATATATTTCATATTTAAATCTACATACTTTTTCATTATCGTTATCGCGGTACTATAAACTCGCCTTTACGGTTCGTATTCAAATTCTCATTATCAAGCGCCAGGTTGTGAAACAAGTATAGTGATTAGGATCGATCAATGGAAGCAGTACGTGGGTCTTTAAAATTTACTCTAGGGAATATTCATTTTGGAAATAAAAAAAATGAGCTGAAAAGTAAGATGAAATTTTTTGTTTGAAAATTTGTATAACCGATTTAAATTCTCATACGTGCTCTTTCACTTTTTATAAAAGACTATATATCCTGATTAAGTTTTGGAGCTGACATAATGAATTTATCGACCTTAATAAATTTCACTGCGTTTCATTCCCGTCGTAAGACAATTCCTCTTTTTTAAATTCTATAAAAATATTTCGCGTTTATCATCAACCAAGGCAAACTTTATCAAATTGGATTAAGGGATTCGCGAGGTAATTCAAACTACGGGTAAAGTTTTTTTTGGAAAATTTTTAGACGATTCAAATTTCTACAAGCTGATAGGGTTCGCGAGTATAAATGATGGATTACGGAATATTTCGTTTATAAAATATACACGCATAAACAGAAAATTTTGTATTAGATAAATAGTTCATTTACATAAAAAAAAAACGTGTCCCTGAAAATGTGAAATCAGCCAACCAGAATGCACGACCAAACAGGCAAGCAGTCGCCATTAACGTTACGGTAGACACTTCGATTCGCTGATTTGATCTTTTTTCTTTTTGTCTTTTACAAAACTTTTTCTTTCATTATCGATCTTTTTAGTGACTTTAAAAAAAAACCAGCAGTACTACCGTTAAACGGAGCAAGTAATTGATCGAACGATTAATACGAAATTTATAGATCGACTATATAGCACTTTTTTTTTTACATATAAAATCAATCAGAAAATGCCCATAAAAGAAATTGACAAATTAAATATATACTTTGAGAAACTTCTCAAACTCGAAGTTCTCCACGGTGAGAAATATCATAGCTTTTGAATTCGGATTTGAATTTTCTTTAAAATTCTTCCTTTACGCTTCGAGCTTGAAATCGTCAATTCAAATTGCCACTGTGCCTGCATACGCGTATTCGAGTATCTTATGTATATATTCATATAGATATACACACTATTGTCACACAGTAGCGGGTAAACATTCATATTTCGTATAAAGCCTTATTGATTAATGAAATATTGGAAGCCTGGACTTTGAAAAAATAAAACTCACTGGAAACCTACCTTGTCGATTTTATATTACAACTTTCTTGTGTTAACCCAACTACCACGTAGTCGCCACGTGGCAAATATACATAATTTATTTTATTAATATACATAATATACTATATAAAAATGTAATACTTTTAATTAAATATATTTTATATATTATTACTATATTTGTAAATATTTTTTTTACTCATTCTGATTCCTGATACAGAATGAGGATAAGTCACGTGTTTAACATCTTTGAAGGTTATACTATATTAAATCAGACTGTACTACACTAAAATGTTACTTAACAATTAAAATTAAATGGGCACGCTAGCCCTATAATTTTTTTAATATATATTCTATCTATTTTTAACTCGTTTAAGTATTCTGGTATTCCACGTGTAAACAAACTCTCCCTTGTACTCGCACGTATATGATTATTCATGACAAACGTACAACCTGAAGGTGGTTCTACCATAGAAATCAAATTGGCTGGCCAACTTCAGGTGGTTGAGTTTATCGCGAATATCCTCAGTACGTATATATATATGTATATATGTTTATGAAGAATATTCGTTAAAATTTTATGTGTTGAATTAAGGGAGTGGCTATGACAAGCAATAATTTTATTTTAATAGCTTCTACCCCGAGTGAAAGCACTAATTAAAAAAAAAATGCCTGACAGTAAAACCACACAGTTTTCATTTTGTTCCTTTAACTATCGCCAGTGAACAATCATTTTCGATCGGCAACTCTACAGTTTTTTTACAAACATGCGTGAAACAATTTTGCTCCCTCTTTTAGCTCAATATGGTAACGTATGCTATTCTTAAAAATGCCATTCCTTTCGCACTGATTAAGTCTTTAATCATTTTCAAAATGTCAAACTTTATAATTATAATTAATCATTTCCAAGATTCATTAACAAGTCTTTTACTCCACTTGAACATAAACTATATTTTCAATGAAAAATATTTTTCACTGTTACGAAAGAAAAAGTAAAAAATATTTTATACTGTGTCTCGAGTCACAACAAAAATTGATATCGAATACATGAGTATTTAAAAAAAATGTTTGTGTTCAGAAATATGAAAATTTATGGTATCCGAAGAATTATTATTATCATTGTAGCTAGATCACGTGCTAAATATTCGCTTCTGACAGACAAGAAAACTTTTCTCCCCTTTTCTTCTCATCTTTCCTCTCTCTATCATCTGTTCTTCCTCTCATAAAACGATAAAGCGCGCCAGGAATACTTGTCGAAATTTTTATCTCTTATCAATTCAGATCCCAGGACCATCTGCAGCAACTCTTTTATAGGACCGGAATAAATATTTCTTGCTTGATAACGCGATATTAGAAGACTGATAAGAGACGCTACAAAAAATATCAGGGTTGTCGAGGTGGCTGGGAACAGGTTATGGGGTAGAGGGGGGGGGGGGTGGCTCTGTAGGATATTGACTACCCATGTGTTGTCCCTTTGAAGCGAACTGTACATACAAATTAAATGTAATGATTCTCGAAGAGGAAATAAGAAGAAATTTCCTTCTTTTTTTTTTTAATAACGAAAGCGGAAATCAACCCGTCAAAAGAAATTCTACAGAATTCAATCTCATTGTCAATTCAATCAGACAGAAGATTTCTGTTTGAATTTCCCTCTTTTTTTTTCTACCTTTCTTTTCTCTTTCACGTATCGCCGCATGGACTTTCTGATTGGCCCATCGATTCCGAAGTGGATTCTCGCTACTTTATATTTACGTCTTCATTTAAAAAGGAACCCCCCCCCCCCCTCCACATTCTCAATGCTTTAATGATCTGACCTATGACCTTGCTATGGACTTTTATTTCTGTAACACTCTATAGGTTTTTTTTTATTACCCGAATTTAATTCCATAAAAACGGAACACATAGACTCGCAGCATGGTACAGGGAAGATAATTATTTTTTTATTATCTTATTTTCTTTATTATAATTTTGTTTAATCTTTACCTGTGTAAATAATTTTTTTTATGATCGACGTGTGTGTAATTTATTATAATAGTGGAATTTTAGAAATACATTTTTTCAATATATTATTATTTTATTGATTATTCCAGACCTAGTGTTAGTACTACGGAAGGTATGGTGGGTGGTATAATTATTGTAATGTTCAAGGTATGCCTGGTTAATTCAATCAAAATGGTAAATCCGATTGACATGTTTTATTGTCCCAAAAACCCAATCCCAAAAACCGGGCCGAAACGTTGTAAAACCGTGTGTTTTTTCTTTGGCTGGAAACTTGGTCATCATTCCTCACTCCCAAATTATACATGACCAGCCGACATTTTCAACAATTTAATGTTTTATTGTGACGCTTATCAATTATCATAGGCATTGCCGAAAATCTTTTAAGAACTCTATTAAGTATTTATTAAAATGATTAGGAATAACTAGACGATACATAAATTGGAGTAGAATCCTGCGGAGTGCTTAAATGCCATTTGAATTATCATTTTGTAAAATTTTCAAGCGACAGGTATTTTGTTTTAATTATTTTGCCAAAATTCAAGATGGCCAATCTATGTTCGTGATCCTCTTAAGTAGGTATCGCTTTTCCACTCGCGATATCGATTACAATGTCGAGCTTCTCTCTTTAATCACGTGAAGTTTGCGCCTAATTGATCAACCAGTCGAGAAAACTTATCGGCTGTTTCATTTATATTTTTTTATCACCCGTTAGACACTTGGTTCTCTACAAACCTTAATAAGCAATAGGGACCCTATTCCTCATATTAAAGCAATCGCGTCTAATAGGGCGAAGGGTAAGAAATGTCCTAGAAATCGATTTTACATTCCGACGATAACTTCAGACGCTTTGCGACGCTCGCCAGTCCTTTAATTTTACTTAATAAAAATCGATCTTTATTTTCGGAGACTTGAAATGATTGATACGATCGATCGAATCTCGATAAGATATTGGGCTAGTGAAAATTTATTATACCAGTTCGTTTAACTTAGTCAGTAGGATTTGAGTTTATAATTGATAAGGGACTTTTGTGTTTATTTATTGTTTACCTATAATTGATGATTTAAAAAAAATAAGAAAATAATGAATATAAACAGACTAACTTTTTTTGGTAGCGACAGTTTTTTTTTACTTACCTTATATGAGGCTACATGATGTAATTATTGATTTGAGTTGTTTCTTTTTCGAAAAGGGCATGAGTCCACTGATTAGACTTAGTATTGTGTTTTTTACTGATACAATCTCAAGATAATGTTACAGTTATTACTTTTTTCTTAGTTTTTCACTCAGTCACTCAAGTTCACTCATCAAGTTTTCTTTTCGTCCCTGAGGATTATATCGCGCTAACACAGTTACGTTGACGTGATAAAAACTTTTCGAAAGACAGTTTCCGTGGACCAAGGGAAGATAGTTGGATACATATAATACGTAGCGTGTATGCAATTTAACGTGAGAAACTAAATCTGCTCAGAAAAAAAGTGGCAGACGCAGACGAAAAAAACGCGGCAAATTCAAATTAAATTTGTTGAAGACAAAAATTGTCAAAATCATGCTAGGGTTGTTGCCCATAAAAATGTGTTTGATTGTATATAGACTAACTTTTCTATGTCTCTTATAGCGTTCATATCGAAACTCCGTCCCGACGCCTTTTTTCAGCTTTGCGACGTTTTGTATCTTTGACCAAAAATAATTTGTTATACAATTTTATTTGGTTCTAAGTTTTTATCAGTATTTGTATTTGTTCTTATTTTTATTACTTTTCCGACAATTTTTTTCTCTACCGAATCACTATTCGATAAGCGCGCACGACCCACGCTCGACGTCGTTTCGCTACGACTACGTTCAGTCGAACCGACTGTACCGACGTATCTTACGCATGTCCGTACGATTTGCAAGTTCTTCTCCCCTCCAACTGTTGCTTCCAGATACTGTGAAGATGTACGGACATGTGTGAATGCGCCTTTAGCTGTCAACTTTATGCCACTTACACACTCCAGGTTTTCGCAGTGCAAATGTAAGTAAAAACATCATCGTCAACAAGGCAGACGTCAGTTACGTCGGGCTAGATAACTGATATAGAAATATGGACAATGGTCCAAGTTAAAGTGTCCGATAAGCGGCTCTGGAATGATAAGAATCCCCAAGTGCGGTTTAAACAGCCCGGATAATATCCACCTATACAAACGCTTTTATACGATAAGATCGATCTGTCTTTTTATAAGATTAAAGTAAAAAAAGATTCAAGAAAAGCAATTGAATAACGATTCTTACTTTTAGATTGCACCAGCTTTATCTGTAAGATTATAATTGTTTCAAAATATGAAATTTGAGTAATCAATAATAAACCTTTCACATTGTAATGACGCATATTATATATATGTGTATTAGATAATTTTACTTAAGGATCAAACTGATACCAGAATAGATACCTAGTTAGGAGAATTACAATTTTTTGTAATTTACTCCAAATGAAAATTAATCATGGCGCTATCATTCGTCAGAAAATTAATGTCCAGTATTTCCTTATTTGACAGAAGTGTTCAGCTACTCGAACGTCACTTGCGTTTTGTAGCTGCAACAGCAAAAGTGTATCAGTAGGTACGACAGGATGCAGGGTTCTGCTATATCGACAGTTACCGAAAGCAGATGCGACGTTTGGGCAGATTACATTTCCGGTAAGTGACTATTCTACCAAAGGACGATACCGGATTTTTGAGGTTATGACAAATGACTGTTCTTGCGGATGACACTTTTAGAATTTTGAGGATTTTAGCGGTCTGAGCAATGACGTTTATACCACGTGCCAAATATGGACTTTTAAGGTTCTGGCGAATGACGTATCTGTACACATATTTTCTAGCGAATGACAGCGACCCCCCTCGTGATATCTTTTTCTTTTTCACTAGAAAAAAATATCCTCCTTATATATTTATAAGACGAATCGCACTTCCTGATATCTCCAGTTATTTTCCTTATTTACTTATATTTTAATGCCCGACAACCGCTGTTACAATCTCACGATAAGACGTCAGATATCGACCGGCTGCTTATTTATTTCTGTAAAGCAATCGCGGAATTAAATTGTCAACGAACTTCTCCACTTGAAAATATACGGTCATTGAAATTCAATAGCAATAGCTCAACACAAATAACCAAAAAAATTGCTTAACGTGCAAAGATAATGATCAGCGTGCAAAAAAAAAAGACAAGCATGTTATTAATTGACCAATCATTATCACAATAAAAATATCCAATCCTCAATCTCATTTCGTTATCGTGGCTAAAATAGATAATTGAACTCATTATCACCTAAATCATATATATATTGTAACGTTACACATCAATCACGAGCCGGTCGCCCATACCGATCTCGTGGACGATCCCGTCTTATCCATTTGTATCCTTTTTTTGTCCTATACTCTTATTCCTTACTTTGCTACTTTCATTTTGCTACTTTCGCGATTTTAGTATTTTTTCTTCGCTCTCCTGAAAACGCTTCCTGAAGACGTCGCTGACTCTTGAGCGATCCTGTGTCGGAGGGGAGGTCGTATAAACAATACATATTAAATTTGATGAACACGTATTTTTATTTTATAAAATTATGTTTTCGAATTACGAATTACTTTTTCTTTGGTGTGTGTTATGCAGGGGGGAGAGGGGGGGGGGAGTAAGCGGAAAAGCTTATTAATTTAAAAGGTAGGGGCAATAGTGAACTCTTGAGGTAGATCTTGAAAAAGAGATACAACTTTTGGTTTTTTTTGGACTAGTTTGATGTAATTATTGGGGATTTTTTATTAAATTAACCAAATATTTTTTTATTTATTTTTAAAGGCCAGACACTGATTGAAAGTTAATTTCAAGTTATTTAACCGAACATGCTAACAATTTTGATACTCGAAAAAAATGGACGATTATGAGTGAACAGGTCATTTTATGATAACGAGCCACTACTCGAATTTTGGTAACTGCTGTGTAATATTGTTTATTGAAAAAATCACTTAATCGCATATCCACTTTTATGAATGACTTTACGTATATCCTCTATTATCTTGTGTACACATATGTTGAAAAGAGTGATCTGATTTTTTAAATCGTGATAACAAGTGCTTTAAATTCGTCCGAGATATATTTTTTGATGTGTATGATAAATCGACTTTTATCAAACTTTTATCACTTTTGATTCGTTAAATTATTTTAATTACTTCATTGAATCCCAATGACTTTTGTATTACTGTATCTCGAAAAAATTATTATTATTGTCTCAGTTACTATTATTTGACGAGGCGATTATATATATTGCGGCATCAAAAAAACTTTCAAAGATAAGACAGATTCCTGTTAAACTGATAACTTATCGAATGCCATCGAAAGAGAATGAGTTCACCTACTTTCCATTGGTTATATAAAATGGGTAATTTTGAAGCCGTAAATTGACCCGCTGCCGTGAGATAAGCATGAAATCTACTTTATCTTCTACCGATAATACAGGACAGCTTAAACTGTCAGTTTTACGATACAAATTTGAAAAAGAATTTCAAGCGAGTTTACGTCCTCACAGTACAAAATGATTCATCAGGTGAATTTATGCGATTGAAAATGGAAAATGCTTCCCTATACACCGGTCGCTCGATGTAACTTCAGTTTTTCCTATTAGTAGTAATTTTTAGATTTGTCATCAATGAGTCTTTATTTTATCTGCGACAATGCGAATGAAATCTCCTATACCTATCTTAAGCGTAAGAAAATTTATCACGTCCCTCACAGTAAGATGATACAACGTATCGTTAGCTCTGTTCAGTATGTAATTTTGTATTTGCGGTAGAATTTCCGGTTTTATAATTTCAAGTGCTTTTGGCGCCATTTCTTGTAAAACCTATATAGAAAAAAGAATGAAATTAGCATTCAATCAAGAAAAAAAAAATTAAAATACATAATTACCTCGTTCATAACTTTTCCATATTTTTTATTTCTCATGAAATTACGTAAATCCATCTTCGTCGACTCTATCGAAAAATCTAAGTCGAACGATTTCATGTAAAGGCCTCTTGAATATTGCAGAACAGTGTGCAGATATATCTCGGTATTATATATAGTGGCAGTGAATGGTCCATTTCCATAAATGTCAAACATATTTCCAATTCTTCCCTTAATATCGTAATATCCAGTTACATACAGTTGCGGTACAGTCAAGTTCAAGGTCACCATTGGACCAATCAGAGAGAGACTGGCATAATCAACAATGAAAGTCGAGGCTCCACGAACCGTGACATTATGAATGAATCCGGAAACACTGGAAGCAAAACAATTCAAGTTTACATAGCAAAAATAGCACGTAATGTAAATAACTATTCACGGGCACAATTTTTATCTTTTATCCACATACTCGCCAATTTCCTCGTTATGGGTATCCAGATCGTAATGGGAGATAAAGAGCGGATCCATAATGGGAATCCCCACATCGGGCATCCCCTCCCTCATGCAAATTCGAAAAGTATCCAATAAGGACATCAGCTTGGATTCCAAAATTTTCGAGCCGGCACTGTGGACTATCCTTTTATTGATTAATCCAAAATTTCATTGCTCACCTCTTATCAAAAATCAATATATATATATTTATTACGATAACGACGTCTTTCCGAACATAAACACAAGACGCTCGAAAGTAATTAAATAATTAATAATTTTATCGACTAACCGTAATCAGTCGTTCGTCTGGCTGCATCTTGAAAAATATTCCGTGGAATGTCCACTGCATTTTCGACTGTAAAAAAATTCACGAAAATCAATATATGTTTTCTACAACGTGCTTTTTAATTATTTATATATATGTATTTTATTCTTTTTCAATTACATTGTTATCCATACGTAATTTTTTCATCGTACCGAAATCAAGAACGTTATCCTTTACTCGATGTATCAATCTTTTAGACCCATCAATAATTCCAGAATCTGAAAGCCACGTATGAATTTCATATATGTATATTTCTCTGACAAACTGCGATCTCTCGCTGTTACACGGACGTCAGGTCTTCCCGTCACGACTTTTTTCTACACTTGGAAATTATTCGCACGTAGAATCTTTATACGCTTTACAGGACTTTAAGTATTAGCATATTCATCGTTATTAAAATTCAGACGTATCTTCTTCCCGCGTATCGTACGTGCGGAATAAGCAAATGCGCGCGAGCGCTTAAGTAAGATAATGAAAAGGAGGAAAAAAATAAGAATCGAATTCGCCTTAAATCGCAAAATAATTTTCTTTCGATTAATTGACTTCCTTCGTTAGGCCTAGTTGGTACAGTCCCAGCTGAGAATACCGCTCACGCAATTTTATATTACAAAAAGTACATAACAAAAGATACTAACGAATCTTATTATTTTTGATAAAAAATATTACAAATCTTATCTATAGCAAAACACAAAATAAAATTAGCCCGTTTGAATCGTACGTGAAATAAAAAATGTATTTCTCCCATATAATATCGCATACGATTAAGTGTGAAAAAATGTCTATTGAAAGTTCAAAAATTTCGAAATTTCAACCGACTCTACGCGCCCGATTGCTTTGTCGGAATATAGGGGACAGTCGATAAAAACAAACGTAAAAAGTGACTTACAAAAATTAGTAGTACGATCAGCGACGTTATTAATTGTTTCCAGGAACGGTACAGGATTTTCCACTTGTCCTCGATGCACTTTAATAAACGTGCAGATCACAAGTATACCCAGTGTCAGTTTCATTTTTTCCACTAATTCAATGCCAAGGAGCACAGGAGCTACAGCGAGTTTGATCCGCTCGCCAAAAAGCAGGAAGACGAAGTGTCCGGTGAGATAAGTAAAAAAAAAGTGACTATTCGGTCTGAAAAAGGAAAAAATTCAGATTCCAGAAACGGTGGGACGTGTTTATCGCGCGTGGTAATCATAAACTACGCGACACACATATAAGCGCAACGTGCGTCTGCATAATACACTGTTTCACGATTGAGAAAGTGTTAGAAACTGTCCGGCATCAAATTGAAGCCAACCGCAGTCGACGTAGCTGCATGCAGCGTTACGTTCACGGCAGTGACAGTCGATGGTTCACGAGTAATTCAAAAGATCGAGTAAAGTCCTGTGAATCGATACCACCGTCCACACGCGGTCTATATCGATATATTAAAAAAAACTAAAACAAACCGACTATCGCCAGTCGAGTATTCGATGAATGAAATAGAGTTTTATTATTTTAATTATTCCTCTGACGCATTGCAAGAGACACTCGTAAGCCTTGAGGATACATTGAATGCAGTGCGTATAAATAAAAACTGTTATTCCGCCATTTTATCTTGTCGCTGATTCCTTTACGTAAATCTGACTCGAGAAAATTAGCAATGTGGATCGGACAGCTTTTAGTCATCGAGTTGTTGAAGATACGAAAGAAAAACATTGCTATCGAGCTAAGTTCGTGATCTTTCTGTGCTACTTGCATTTTTTTTCTACGCATATTATTATTATCAGCGTTTATCTAATACTGCTGGGATCGATAAAACTGTCAACCGTCCAACCGATGTTCACGTAGTAACGTAACTGCCATTATTTTTGAATCGTTCAATGAGAACTGATCATTGAAACGAGTCATGTATCGTGCGGTTGTAGTGATTATTTGAAAATTTCCGTTACAAAATATATATATGCCTTTACTATGGATTCTGAGAATTGAGTTAACTCTGTTTTAATTAAATATGGTAAAGATTGTGACTCATTTGATGAGTGATGGATCGAAAAAACTTTCGTAGTCGTGCATAACAGATTAATTTGTTCTTTTGAAAATTTTTCTATTCGAATGGCTGGGACATTGAGAATTACGCAATGCCAGTTTTTTTTACTTTATTATGAATAATACGTATAGGACGAATTATGTAGTTTTCTTGCATCGCTTGTACTTGTATTTATGATGGAAAATAATGAGATGATGATTTTAATGCATTTCAGTATTTCTTTGTTCTCGCTGTTGTAGGCTTTGGGTAAACCCATGGATTCGGTGCGTATCCAGGTCTCTGTGGTATCGGATATGCTGTTATGGCTCCTGCTGGATGAGGTGCTGGTGTCGGTAAGGATAATGATGAATTCAATAAGGCTGTTGATATTAGTATATACATCAGGATCGATCGTCTTAAGGAACTCTGGAATAAAATTGATTCGATAATCGATTCTTCAATTATTTTATATAATACAGTTATTTTTAATTCAACAATTTTTTACCATTCTTCTAGATTCTCTTTTGCCAATTTGACTAGCCTAGCGTATGTACAAGTGTTTCAAAATTGACTGGTATCCTTTTAGACTGCAGAAAGACTTTTATACTCGGTGGTTTTAGGAGGTGGATGCTTATTTAGGTCAGAGTGTGAAATTCGCTAATTCATATGCTCGGGATGCTTTTACGTTTGAACATAACGGCCATTGTTTCAGGTATTAAATTACAGA
Source organism: Trachelus tabidus (assembly GCA_030142655.1). Classification (NCBI taxonomy): domain Eukaryota; kingdom Metazoa; phylum Arthropoda; class Insecta; order Hymenoptera; family Cephidae; genus Trachelus; species Trachelus tabidus. The sequence goes on along the minus strand of JARQTI010000781.1, from coordinate 614,307 downwards.
CTGACTCCTACGATGGTCTTTTTTAATAAATATTTTTATTACTTAAATAATTGCAGACTCGGTTTTTGATGAAAAACTGTGAACGAGTATAGGAGCGTATTGAGAAATTCAAATGAAATATACTCGATCTGTAAAGTTATGTGAAAAAATTTGATACTGTAAACCGAAATTTTTTTTATAGTTCAAACGGTATACAGGCATAATATTCCTATACGAATGAAAGCCCTAAAAAAATTTTTTGACTTCTTGTTAAAGGCTTGGGATAAAAATTATTAACTAAATGTCAATATCTCAATTACTTGAATGTTTAATAGTTATTTACTCTGTTAAAAATCTTCATACGAAATGTCCTTGCCTTGCGATTTTGATAGCTGCTATAAATAGTAATAATAATACCGACTAGCCTTGACATGCTTATAACGCAGACTATACATCGGATATATAATCGGTTCCTCAGAACAGTATTTCTTATAAAGCAAATAGTAAAAGTTCATCCTAATATATTTTGATTAACGATGATAATAATTGATCAAGCGTTAAAAACTATTTGCAAATTACTCAAAATGATACAGATCAATCAATAATCATAAATTGTCGTTCTTTTTTCAATTACAACCTCACGTGTTTCCCGGATGAGACATATATCTTACATGTTAGTATTCTACGTGTTACAAATGCGATGCGAATATAACCTACACGTTACATATCTTACATGTATATCTTGAACGTATCGTGTGCATCTTAAATAAGACTTGAAAAGAAACATAACTGGCAATACGAAGAAGGTAAAGTGCTTCACTATCAGTTACGATAATGATAAAAACTAATAACTTTAGGAGAACATAATTGATTTATTTAGCTCTGTATTCTTTGCAGTATATTTCTACTAGTTATGAGGAAAATAAATTATTCTATTTCTCCAAGACCGATAAACCGCCGTATACGAATACTATTTAATTAATAGAATCAATCATTTCGGAATTTATGTAGCCTATTTGTTTAATACCCTCTAGAGACTGATAATATACTGGACGTATCGAATAGTTACTAACGCATCAGCCAGATGTCGCGCTGAGCGCCTCAAAGTGAAGCATTTTAAAATTGGTGCATCTAATACAGTTTTCGATATTTAGGAAAATCTAAAAGATTTTACTTAAACAAAGTATGCAACTAGTTTCTTCCCCCTACACATTTAGACTACAACATAAAGGACCCAATCTCAACCATAGAAAATTCTTATCAGTCAGTTCCTACATATCACTTGGATCATTTTGATTATATCAAGAAGACACTCATTTGCTTACTGTCCATAATAGTTTTACCATATTAAATATAGGATACTAAGCCAATGATATTTAAATATGGTAGATGCTAAAGTAAATACTATAATAGAGGTGAAAAGAATAATAGTAAGTTATGATACAAATACGGAAAGTTAGTGATCCTAGTCGTGTGTATCATAATCTACTAATCTTTATCATATCCGCAATGATGGATACTAATTTTTATTTCTGTAAAGATGAAATCTTTTATTCAGAATAATTAACGTCTATGTATATATTTAAGTCTTCAGTTTATATTGTAGGATCTATAATTGTATGTCATAAACGATTATACAGTCTCCACACTAAAATACTGTAACCAAGTTTTCGACACTTCTAATTTAATTTATCTATGGAATTCTTTTGAGCGAAAAAGTTTCACCATGTCATTATACAATGATCATGTATCCATAATTGTCATTCAGGATGATAAATATGTCACAACGAGGCACTGATATCGTTACTAATATAAATATGCATCGCACATAACAAAGTTGTAGGAATAATTGTACATGGTTAACGTAAGAATTATTCCTAGTGCCCTGATTGGCAAAAAATTAATGCATCCTATGATTTTATGCTGTTAATCAGTTTACTGCTTTCGGTGATTCGCTTCTGCAGTTCAACGCTGATTCACGGCAATCGTTATCTTCTGAAAATTCGTGATCCAAGTTTTTGGATCCGGGCGATACATGAATTAATCTGAAAAAGGATTAATGGAGAATGATAAATGACATTGATCTCCAATGATGAATTTGCGTTATTTGTATAATCGTAATCAATACATTACGTACAGTATTAGAAGAAGAACAGCAATCTGAGTCGAAAATGTCAGCCAGTAAATAGAACTAGGAGCTGTGTTGATTGTTGCATTGTAAAGTTGCGAATATAAAATTCCACTGAAGAGTGGTACTGCGTTATCACAGATTGACAGCATCGCGAAGACTTTTCCTATTAAACGAATTTATTTACCTGTAAGTATAGATATCCGTTCGTCAAATCAATTATAAAAGTTATCTGACTGTACCTCGTTCATGCATCGGCACATATTTTGAAGTCATCGATCTCAGTGCTGGTGCCACAATTGGACCGAGTGCAGCGATAGTAGCGCCTGTAAAAAAAGTTAAAATTAAATGAAGTGTTTTACTTAATTTTTTGAATCGAATCTGTACTGTACTTACCGACGTAAAATAATTCTGGTATCTTAGCTAGAGCAAATATGACTCTTCCACTAGCATGTGCACATGCGCCGATAGCCACTATCATGGTGTCTCTGAGTCCAATTAGTTTGCTTAAAATAGGGACAGCAATAAGTACAGCTAACCAAAAAAAAGATTTCAATAAAAAAGGTTTATATAACATATAAAGGGTGTATTAGAATTATTTTTACTGGAATTATACGCACCTACTACAAACAGGCATGATTGGTACGTGCGAAACTGACTAAAGGAAGCAACGTCCCATTGGAAAGTCAATTGTGTGTACAAATAACTCATAGATTTTTCATCACGTTGAAAAGTGTAAAGAGCCATGGCGAGTAGCAGTATCCATAAGTGAAGTCTACGAGAATTTCGTCTAGGTTTGGTTAAAGTTTTAAGAGTTGCAATTACATGCTGCCGATCAAAGAAGTCAGTAAAAATATTGACACCAGCAAGTGGTTGCTGTCGGTCAGTGGTTCTACATTTTAGCCTGACCATTGAATAAATAATTGAGAGCACCAGTAACGATGAATTGATAACAAACATTATGGTATAGGAAGAATTCACAACGTTGTTGTACAGATACGAGCCCAAGGCAATCCCTAAAAACATATTTAACAAAAAATCGTAATACTTGAATTCAATAAAATATTTATGCACGTACTAACCTGTTGGCATTGCACTGAGATATGCTACATCTAATACTGTCACTCTGAGTGTTCGTTGCTTCAGCGAAGATACGTCTGATATGTATGCAAAACAACATGCAAAAATCGCAACATCACCACCTAAGATTCCCATTGGTAAACTAGCAGTGTATACCACCATATTTAAATTCCAAGTGTCAATCAATGAATTGACTACAATCATGATAGAATAAATGAGTTTGCCAAAAAGCCCAACAATCAATGGTAACTTTCTTCCACGCCGATCACTCCAATTGCCAAAAAACATTGCCAGAATAATCGGCACTATGTGACCAGCAATATTGTTCCATTGATGAAATTCTGAGACAGTGACCTGCATACAACGAAAAGTAAAGCATATAATCTGTTAGCGTTTGTAATTAATTGACAAATAATAATCAAAAGAATAACTTCTATTCGTCTCTAAGTCTACAAGAGTTACGATACTTAGGAAAATTACTAGAGAGAAATTATCTGGATTATAAGGCAAGTCTTATCTAAATTGCAATATTGCTGATAACAATGAAGAAAAATGATTATAGACATCATAGTCATCGTAATAGTAAATTACTAATCTAAATTGTACCTGCACTATGGCTTTTAATGTAGAATTGCTGGTGATATTACGACATATCTCTTCAGAAAATCCATGATCAACACGACAGGACTTATAAACGAAGAAAGATTGTTCAACTACTGATGTTATCATAAAAGCCATCATATAAAGCCACATAGTGGGCTCTACTGACACGTGTGTGAGCCATCCAAAATATTTTTGCCACCATCTTTCAGGAGACTGTACCTTCATCCGACCTAGCTGCAGAAAGAATACAGAGAACAATTAATCCTTTTCCCTTTTTTTCATTTATTGAATAACTCTAGCATTTTTAATATAATAACTCTGTTGCTTTATAGACAGCTTCATCGTACTTCTTATGTATATCTTGAACAAAACCAATGCTCTATTAATAATGCGGTCAGGCAGATTCTGTTTAATCAAGTCATTGTCTATACAGATTCTTAAATAATGACCATGCAATCACGCTATAAATGACCTAAATAATGTCATCTAATCATGATCTTTGAACTCCCCCTTAGCAAACACATAAAAGTTGCCCAATACTCAACCGTCACTGGTTCATTGATAAATGCACTAGACTAGTAAAATTTCATTACTGGTCAGCTCTTACATGTTTTTTAAGCCACCTTACAACAATAATCTTAACATATATATAAAGCTACGTTCTCAAGTCCATAACTCAGTACGCAGAGGAGCGTCATGCATTTCAAATGTATTTCTATGCATCCTAAGAGAAACAGCCATTCTCAGTACTATCAGTAAATTTCGAAAAGTACAAAAGCAAACGGCAGCAAGCTAACGAAACAAGACTGTTATCAAGTTGAAAATAAGTAGCAGAAATAATTCTTACAAAACATTATTTAACTTTCATGAAAAATAATTATATAAATAAAATACACAATTGGGTTTAACAGTCAATCCTATAACAAACAATTAATAAAACTTTATTAATTTTCACTCTAAACGGCTAGTCCATAGACGCCTCCGTAGAGCGGGAATTTAAAAAATTCAAGTTCTCAAAAAACGAGGACTTACCGTAGACTCTGCTGATGATAGGCTCATGATGATCCTCACGTGATAAAACGATGATAACAAATGATTTCAGACTTTAGTTATAAGAACAAAATGTCACAAGTTTTCATTGTCCACAAGGAATACGTTTTCTGCTGTACTTGTGCGAAGTCGTCTCCAATTTCTAGCGTCCGGCAATATTTGCAGCAACAGACACTTGATATCAATTGTGTAGTAAACTTCATACTAATGTAGTTATATTAATCAGTTCTATAAACAATACAATGCAAAATTAAGATACATATATATACACATATAAACTAGCATATAAATACTCGAATATCATTTGTGAATTCTTTCATCCAAAATAAATTAGGTGGATATTTTTTGATAAGATTAAATAATAACATCAGGTAATAAAATCAATATTGAATAATCCGTGATGGTAATTCGACTCCATCGTCTACACATTACATACTTGTTATTGCAAAGTTAATTAAAAAAAAAAAAGTAAAGCAGAAATTACGTGCGTTGAAATAATTACAACATAATCTGTTATCTGTGAACTTTACGTCATTAATATTGCCTAAAGCGATAAAGAGTTTGTAATTTAGTTTGCTTCGATATATGTCCATTTAATGTATAACATACAACAGTGATTGATCTTCGTTAAGTCTATAATTGCGTATTCTTGGGTCCAATTAAACGGTTAGTAATCGCGAAGTAGATCTTTACTCAACAGTTCTGTTACGAAATAGAATTGTCAAGCACTTATAGACCAAGTTGAGATAAAAAGAATAAAAGATTAGAACAAGTTTTGCGGTTGCCACGACGCTGCCACTTCGTGAATTATTCTATAATCACCGTGTGCACGTATACAGGTTTGACGGGAGTCGAAGGTTTACACCTTCCTGTATAGAATATTCTTTGTATAAAAAGGAATCAGAGAACAGGTTACGGCAGTACTGAGCCTGTTAAAAATGTATAATCTACCGGTCAATTCAAATAATATTTGACTCAATTTGGATATGACAGTTTATCAGTAAATGATAGAAATGGTATCAGTAAGTTTCGGCGCGATTTTTTTTAATCTCGGTATGGTGACATCCGTCTTCTCTCGATGCATTATTACACAATCTTACCTGATTTGTACCAAGCATACCGGTTATGTTTGAACACCTCGATATACGTCAATGTAATAGAAAAACTAACGGGATATGCTTTATGTCAAGACACACGTTAAAACACTTGTCGTTAAATGTCTTCTTGTAACGGTTCGAACTCATTTTATCTCATTTTCACAAGCAGCTATTTAAGTACCACGTGTTGCCGTTACCGCTTTACTCTTCGGACTGAAGTTGCATACGAGTTGTGCGCATGCGCACATTGTCACGTGATCTACTTCTATTGATTTTCATTGGCTGCTCGCCAAAATTACCTCCCACGTGATACCAGTAGAAATTACGGTAGCGAAGAATTCTAATTGAAAAAAGAAAATACAAAATAATCTGTAATTATCACTATCTATTCTTTAATGGCTTATTATACACATGGCTACGTTCAGAATACCCCACCAGTTAATTTTCTTCTCTCAGATACTCAGGTGAACATTCCGAACGTACCCTAACCAATGTGTTTGAATTGAACTCGTCAAAATTCACTGAGAAAATGTAAGGCCAAATAAATATAACAATTAATGTATTGTTCCTTTTTTTAATAAAAATTGTATTTCGTATATTTAATGAGAAAATGTTTGTCCTGGAATTGCATTTTATAGTAGGTATGTGTGTTCAGTACAGACTCGGTTTAGGCCAATAAAGATACATAGAATATTTTCTTTTCTCCTTTGATAATTGCGTTCACGATCAATTCTTACGACTAATCGACACACGTACTCGATACCCATCCGATCGTTATTATATTGACTATCGATCTGAGAACGCCTCGCAAAACGCATTAATAAGTATCTTCGGTATATTAATGAAAATGATTCGACATATTTGACTCTACATGATTTGTCTGGTGATATGACATTAATCACGTGTGTGTTATTTATTCGGCATTAATTTCGAAGCATCAATTAACATTATGTGTGACATCAAGTGACCTCCGACCTTGTGATTTCAGCAATCAAGTTCAAGTTCCTGTACTTCGTCTCAGAATTGACTGATTACATCGAGATAAGACGAATGTCTAATCAATATATTTTTATTCTTTTAGAATCAACGACTGATCGAACAATTCATCCAATATTCCCAAACTCCCGTAATTTCGTCAGGAAATCAATTTATGTCTATTAAAAATTCCCATTGCCCCGTACAGGCATGATTATTGACGCTTTGCATAAGTGCAATTCAATTGACTGAGACTAATTATAATTAATATGTATTCACACGGTACATTCTATAGTACAAGGATCTTCTTCTTTTTCATTCGCTTAATCCAAATTCCTTTGTGCTTAGATTATTCGCCTGGGAGGATATTACGATTTTGGAAATGCTATAGTACGACGTTCCTCATGGCTCGATTTTTGAAATCGTATCATTAAACTTGGTATACAGTTATATCTATAGTATATTTACGTATAGACAATGGACCTGCCAGAAAGAACATAGAAACGCAGAGACAAAGTTTACGAAGGTACGTACAGTATGTGCCTTTTTTAAATAATTTTTTTTAAATATTCGTTATTGCAGGCATACTCGCATGCTCCTGAATTATTTTACATTAGCTAGATGTTTCTTTAATTATCGATCTATCTATAGTATAATAATAATACGCATCCTGTGTGCGTATTAATAAATAACGATACCTATAAAATAATTTAGATAATATAATTCATAACGCATGTTACACACCTGTATCATTCCTTATACCGTATACACAATTTATTTTCACTATCTCTTTTGTTATCTTCTTCACTTTCACTTTCTGTATATTATCATGTACATATATACCTATATACCTTTGTTACAGCCAAAGATGAACTATGCGTCTTGTTATGCCTCACTTTAAATTTTGTCTCTTATCAAATAGCTTAATATATATTAACACTCCGTGGTCCCTTTCCTTCTGAACCGTTCGTAAGCGCGCATCCGCCATCTTGTACTTATATAAAATCTTCTTTTAACTTTCCTCTTTGTCATTCTCATCGTTAATCGCACTCCTCCTCCTCTTTACGATTTTTGATCCATCTCTTTTCTCACGGTTTCGTTGTATTGTAACTTGTAACCACTTCTTTGTTTTTTTTTGGTCTTACCTATCAACCCTTTAAAGTCTTCCGTACTTCGTCCATCTCGTCAGTTTTACTCTGTCTTTCGACCTTACGCGTTTCTTATATTGACTAGAATTAGTTCGGAGAGAATCGTAAGAGTTCGTGCGGTGCGTCACGCGAAGCGATTTATCAGAAATTGGAGAAAGAAGTGTGAAAAAAAATATAATATGTAATAGGTTACTGTAAGATCGTCCTGAGCGATTGCAAATAGAATGACTGCTATAGGATGACCTTACTTTTGTCCGATTCTTGTGTGGTTGCTGACTGAATGGTCAGTCGGTAAGGTAGAGATTCGAGAGGGAAGAATAACGATCTCGCGAATTTGGCACGCAAACATAATAAATATTTATGATAAGGCGCGAGTTCGTAGGAATCAGTTTAGAGAGAGAAAGTATAAAAGAAAAAGTGAATTCGTGTCTGAACCCCATCTCTCTAAAAATACATGCATTTACATGACGCACCAGGCGCGCTTCAGTAATATAATATTTGGTACATCTTAGCGATTTCCTTAATGTATTCGTACTAGAGAATCGTAAAAACCTAATGGAATGTCATTTTTTAAAAAAATATTCAAAATTTGAAAAATCATTCCAACAGCTCACACACGCTCTAACTAAATGAGTGCACATCATTGAATAAAATATATATATATATATCGATGAAACAATCGCCATTCACATATCCCTTATTAATCATACAACTATTTTTACCTAAAATAAAGGAAACAAAAAACGCATAGTAAAAATTATCACGGTCATTCATAATCAATCCTATGACAACGGCAGTCACTATAATATTATTTATATAATTATAATTCGCACGATCATTCTAAGTACATACTATATAATAAAGAGCGCGTGACGAGTACACGCGGAAGGATCCCTTGAGCTCTTACAGACTATTCGGAAATTATTTATCTAGTTCCTAAAGTACAAGAATATTTCTGTCGAGGAGACGCTCATGCGTGAAAATGACGAATAAAAGGTAGGACTTCCGTCTCTCCCGGCCGAGAAAAAAAATTGCTTAACGTGAACGAGCGCTCGAAAACCATTCAGAACTTTCCAGAGCATTTATTTCGTTTCCCTGACCATACGCAAATTTAATGAAACTCCCAGAACACCGATCGGATGCTCCAGGAGCGACCGCTGCTCTGTGTATTTCAAGAGAGAACCCGTTAACATTGCGAAACTGTTACCACAGTGACCCAAGCTTGTTTCGTAGTTAAGCATTGACCGTACATTAAGCATTGAGTAAAAGTTTGTATGACATTAATTCTAGAAATTCAATGTCCTGGAATCTCTTGAAAAGTTCTAAATTGCCATTAGACCACCCGTTGCCCATGTATTCACCAGAATTTCTATGTTACCGACACCGCGATCGATAAAGTAGAGTCCAGTAATGACCTATGAAGCGACTTTTCTCGCTCGGCCGGTAATGCAGAACCCATTAGTACCGTAATTAAACATCGCGAAATTACGTTATACGCTACGTTATAGCATATAAGATATTATACATTGGATGTTAGTAAAATCGTTGATCGATTAGGGCATTCGAATTCAAAGGGATATGCCATTGCTCGGTGAGACTTTATCGACTACGTTTGTATTGTTGTTCGTACCGTTCTTGCCAGCTGTAGCAGAATCCTCAGCCTTTGATGGATCCCGTGGCCCGTCCAGTAAGTAGGTAACCATACTACCCTTACCCTTTACCTGAATGGGTCCTCGGCAGGTCAAGGGATATCCTTTCCCATTTAGAATATCGCAGACCTCCTTCGTCACCTGGATCCCATCCAGGACTCCCGTGGAGTCCATCCTAGAAGCTACGTTCACCGCGTTTCCCCAGATATCGTACTGCGGCTTCCTGGCGCCTATAACCCCCGCCACCACTGGTCCTATATTGATGCCGACTCGCATGCGAAAATTATTGAAACTGTGCTCGTTCACGTAGGCCAATTGCTCGCGAATTCTAAGTGCGTAATCAGCCATAGCCGTGACGTGCTTGAAGTCCTTCATGTCGCAGGTGTTCCTGGTGAGACCTGTCGAAGCAATATAGATTGTTATCCCACGAGCTCTGCCCATCAATTACAAGTTTCGTTGCTACGTGGAACAAATGGCTTGGTTACACGAACCGGATGCTGCCATATACGTTGCTCCCGTGCTCTTGATCTTCTCGATATACTTGAACCGCTCTTCGGCCAAGAGCTCATCGAAATCTGCGATAATCTCGTTCAGGAGTCTGAGACACTCGACGCCCTCGTTGTTCGCCTCCAGCTCGATGTAGAACTCGGAGAAGTTCGGGATTGATGCGAACATTATGCAGACGAAATCACACTGTTCGTGATAGAGTTCCTGAGGGATGAGACTTACAGTAATAATTTCGAATTATTGATCCTGCTAAATTAGATCATTCGAGTCATCCCTATCTATATTTTTATCCAAGACGATGACAGGGTCTTCATAAAACAAAGTGGATGAACTCACGTCGGAATTGACTGTCGAGAGAAAGTGCGCTGCCACGTGTTCCGGAAGTATATTAGCCAATAATTTTTGATTATAGGCCTTCAGGTGCTCCATCTCTTCCTTTTCCTCCGTTGCCTGAAGCTTCCACAGGAAGTCCAACCTGTAGGTGGCTTCCGTGTGCTGGGAATGAGCTACTAAAAATGCCATGAAGAATACCACCAGGACTCCGGATAACCAGCGACCTACTGGCTCTATGTCGTCCTCTTCGTTCAAAGCCTGATAGATACTGACACTCAGGTAACAGGCGACCACTACACTCAGAACGGCAACCTTGAAGACTGAGGTTAGTATCTGGTAAACGGCGCAGTTTACCATTACCAGCATCACCAGCACTGGGAATAGCTAAAAAGAGCAATAGAAAATCTCAGAGCTTACAACTTTACCTCGTATCCTGAGAATATCTCTAAATCCGTCGGAAACCTCGAATCAGACTTTCCAGACTTTTCGACCATTTTTTTTTCTCTTCCCGCCTCTCTCAATGTTTATCGTACAGACTAACAGGATTTTTTATACTTGTTTACGAAACTCTAAGAGCATCTGCTGACTTTATTGTCCTGTATGTACATATATGTAGAAACTTACGTCCAAGAACAGTATATAGTAGCACGCGCCAGTGCTGCCATCTATACTTTGTACTATAACCGTGGAATTGTCCAGACTTTCCGTGGAGGATAGTAAAGTTTTATTGGTACAGGCGTCGCTTCCTTCTAGAGTGACCTGAAACGGAGAAAAACTCTTATCATTTGTTCTTTATTTTCTTTCTCCGTTCGGACGAGCATTTCTCTTTGTGTATACATATAGTTTGTACATATGTAAGGACTCCGGAACTGTACTAGGTATTGCGTGTAAATGTATATCTTTTTCTCCCTAGCCTTTACTTATTTTTTTCACAATTTTCTCTCTCTCTCTCTCTCTCTCATCGTCATTCCTTATCCACGTATCTTTAGTTTTCTTTAACACTTTTTCAATTTCCCGTAGGATCCTGGTTACCATCGGTTGGATACGAAGACCAAGAGCCTCGTATGGCTCTGGCCTAAATGTGCCATGACTTTGAGGATCCAATCACCCCTCGAGATTTATCGATATCCTGATAAAACTTTACAGCTTGGTCGAGGCGTGAACTTCCTCGTGTCGTGTATCCCGACAAAATTTTCATGGCTTATGTAATTTATGGGACATCTCAGCCATCGCGAATACTCTGGTTGAGCGTTAAAGGTCAATGTGTTTTATGGGGTAATGAAACGGGCTGTCAGATTAAGTTAGTTTACGAAGTCTCGCGTCTAGTGGCGTTTCCTTAAATGAATTACTGAGAAAGAATGGCTAGATCGAAACTCTTATAAAATTTTGATTAAAGAATTTTCTGGTTTTTTTTTTGTTCAATTCATTAATTACTGGCTACGACATTTTAGATTTATTAGCCAACGTGACTCTCTGTTTTTGGATTTTGGTTTTCATATTGTTACCTAATTACACATTATGAGTTTTGGAAATCTTGGAAAACTTTGATTTATAAAAACAAATACTTACCAGTGGTGAAAGCACTGTGATGAACGTTAAAAAAACGATGGTCGACGCTATGCTTTGAGCGACTATTCGGTTTTCGAAAATCTGAAGCGACATGCTTCGCACCCATTGTGGTACCGCCTTAAATTAAAAGAATATTTTCCGTGAGAGGATGAAATTTTAACAAGTTCGTGAGGATGCTTAAAAGTATTAATCTTAAGGGACACTTTTTTTAATGTATCACGTAAACCGATAACTTTTGCCATGGCAAGCTGTCAGTTCGTTATCTTAACCGCGTACAAAGTGAAAACTACGTCATGCCACATTGGGATTTGGATAAATCGAATTTCGACAAGACTCAAAATTTTCGAATGATCTCAAAATCTAATTGTCTGAAAATGCCAATTTGTCTGTTATCGTGGATTGGATTAGGGATGAGACAAAAAAGAAAGGGACAGTGACGTCGGTATACAGGAACAAAAAACGAAAGACAAAGAGACGTCGTACCAGAAAAATGAGATTTTTCCCCCGAGCAGCATTTATCTTCGCGCAAAAGTTTTTTCAAATTTGAACACGTGTACATATATGTATCTGCGTGCCACAAGTTTCCACGAATTCCCAAAGATTATCAAACGAGCCCCAAGAGGATGAAATACAGAAAGCATCGTGGTTAACCTGGAGACTCGCCATTTCGTCAAGGTTAAGAGAAAATGGCAGTTTTCCAAAAAAGTCAACCGGGTCGATGAGGCACAACATACTGCAGGTGACATATGGACGTCGTATGTGGATAAGTTCGCCCTAAGGAGTGCTGAGGTTGCACACAGCTGGGACAAGGGGATGAAGGATTTTTATACTGCGGTTGATGGGGTTCCTTGATTTTTACCTCGTTCTTCTCAGCCAATAAAATTCCATTGACCAGGGTAATTATCAGGATGTTGACTGCAGTGCAGGCATAAAAGTAGACCGTACTGAAAAAAGAATATTAAATATTTTTTTTAAATTTCATTACTGAATTGATCTACTCGTATCGTTATTGATGACTACTTTATTTTAGAATAACAAATCAGAACAATTAATAAACGTCTGTTTACCCTGGAAGAGTTATCGCAATGGCGATGACGATGATCACGGAGACAAAACCGGAACACACAAAATAAGCAGACAGCATCCGGTCCCGTTCACGAGAATACTACAAAAAAAAGATAGACAATTTTTCACTGAATTATTATTTTTACAAATTTTAAATTCTGCATTACTTTCATCCCAAGAACAACACCCTATCCTAATCTTATATTCTCAACTGGTACATTGACGTTACACAAATGAGGATGACATCGTAATCTAACGGGTGTGTCACATATAATATTGTGATTCCTGGGACGTGTATGAAAGTCAAAGAAAATCCTATTACCTTGTCCTCAATGTCAGGTCGTCGAAAAGTTAAAATAAAAGGGGTGCAGTGCTCAGCTCTAAGTCGGTCAATACTCCTGGCGTCGATGGCCCTCATAAGGTATTCATTGACCTCGTCTTCGGGATCCTTCTCGCACTCGACAGTCTCCCCAAATCCCAATCTGCGTGAAACGGCGAGAATAGTATACAATAAAAAAAAAAAGATCAAGAGTAAATCCACAGACAGGAGAAAGTGCAAATAAATGAAGTACCATAATTGTCTGATACTTATACAATAAATTACTTGGAGGTAAAATTCGATTAATGAAAATTCATTACAGTGCTCACTTTGATTGTTTACCATGCTGAGAACCGTGACCCATCACCCTCATCTCCTTGGAGACGTTACCATTGACGGGATATCCTTTTCTCAATCCCGAGGAAGTAGTAGTGTCCCGAAAAGTATCTCCAGGAACAATAAGATACGTTTGGATACTGTGTTCCCGCAGGTAAGAATTACGGTCTCCGCCGTGACCCTCCTCCACCTCGTAGTCGCCATCGAGACAAGCCAGGGTCTCCTTGGTGATGTGGACGCGCCTGAAACATTGTCATTTCACGGTGTACTCTCCAGGACTGTGAGCCGATCCGATTTACTTACCCAGGTATGCCGCCGCTTTCCATGTAGTTAGCCAAGGTGACGTCATTGCTCCAGACGTCAAACTGCCACTTTCTTAGACCGAGGACGCCACAGTGGACTCTGCCGGTATGAATACCGACACGCATGTTCACGTCGACCGCCATAACCTCTCTGACAAGTCTGTGAAAGATATTTATACAATTTTCGAATAAATAATAAATATTCATCGTTCGTTCGACTAATCATGTGATTGAGGAATATTTTTACTTTTCAGGTTAGGTTTTCTCTCTAGAAGAGCTCAACTTTTTGTGACACTGCAATAAGAAGATACAGTGAGAAAGAAATCAGTGGAGACTGTAAAAAATATTTCTTTAATGTATATTCAATGAAAATAGACTGTACAAAGAAAAATAATGAACTGCGATGAAGTGAAAAAAGTCTACTGCCATGGTCAAATTGTGAGTGAAAAATAAACGAAAAGAAGAAAACAAATATAACTATGCCAAGCTACGTTATTCGTCTGAACGAAAAATACAGGTAATGATCCAGCTAACGAATCTCCGAAAGTTCTGGTACCTATAGACATACATACAAGTATCTAATTGCCACGTCTAATAACGTTCCCCTAATACCGGATAGCGACTTCCGGCTGAGAGATTCGTCAACGAAGCGGACGTAACGTGGACTAAAATGCTGGCTGACGTATCTTAGGGCGAGGGACGTCGAATCAATATTGAGCAGCCCCTATTTATTCTTTACAGAGAAATATAATATTTGACACTTAATCAAATTGACAGCTGCCATTTTGCATTAAGATTCGGACCAAACCTCCATCCGCCATCTTGCAATTTCCCTGCGTCGAGGATACCCATTTAGCCAATAATTGATCCTTACCGGTATCAATCAGTCAGGTCCACTCATGATCGAATCAATAGGTCAGGGGGGTTACGGATTCAAATTATCCATGAGTTATGGCTGAGGTTCTCACTGGGATAATTAGCCAGTGACGTCATAACTTTAAAAAACTTCCTTTAATAACGTCATTGACGAAACTAATTATGCGGACAATAATTAAGAAGGCTGCTCAAAAATGGCGCCAAAATTCAAACGCATTTGTTGATAATGAAGTTACAACAGTCGCTAGAGAAATTGAGTGAAAACGGCAATAATTAATTTTGTGATCGCAACGAAGACTGATATACATATATATATATATATATAATATTGTCTACCATATGTAAAACATATATGTATCCAAGCAGTATGATTAGGAATATATATCTAAACATTGGTACCCATCAAACTCCCTGAAACCTGTGCCAGACCGAGAGAACATGAAATTGATATGAACTCACGTTATAGCATCGATCATGTCCAATCCCATTTCCACGCAGCAATGAGCATGATCTGGTCTGGGTTCAGGCAGCCCGGAAACGCAGTAGTAACAATCACCGAGAAGTTTGATCCGTAGACAATGATGTTCCGAGGCGAGTCGATCGAATCTGTGAAAAAAAAGATCAATTAATTAAAATTGACTATCTGAATTTTGAAAACTCCTTTTAACTGGTTTAGTATTGATTTTTTTTGACTTCCTCGGGTATCCGACTACTTGAACTTTGCATTTCTGCGTCCTAAGGCGTAAAAGGGTCAGGATCTTAAGTACACTCACAGTACCCTAAGGCAGGATGAGCCAAGGTTTGCGCTCGCGTTGAATCAGCCGAAGCTTCGCCTTGATAGAAATTTCGTCGAGTCTCAAAGGATTAACTGGCCTTAAAGAAGCCCCGGGCGCCCTGAGAATTTCTGAGTGGTTGGTACGCGTAAAGTCAGTGTTTTTCCAATTAGCTATCCAGACCGATGGCGTGTACATACTATGGAAATCAAAAGTGTTGATAGCTTCTTGCAATGATCATTAAACCTTACCGAAGCAGTGGTCGATGGGTAATTGAAAAAAAAAGATACGTGAAATAAAAATATCCCCAGAAAAATGTCCCTAGGGAAAAAAATGGTTCGATGAGAATGAAAAATTCCATATATAACATACGGAATTTGGGTAGTATCTGAGTCAAGTTGATTTTGAAAAGTGTTGTTTTGTGAACAAAAAAAAAACAGTAATGGATAAACATAAAAATCAATGTCACATAAATCGTTCGTCATCCCGAAAAATGTATATGGCTGATACAGAGGCAAATAGATATGATGGATCGTTCCCCGAGAAATTCTGCAATGCGTCTACGTGGTCCCTGCTGAGCTTCGCCATTCAAAGAGGCCATAACGAAAGTCTGACAGCTTCATAAATATTGTTCAGGTCTTGGCAGGCGTCCATTTTGAAATACTTTCCTTATTTAGAAATAAGGCTGGAAGGGGGTTCTTGGTCATTGTCCAAATTTCGTTTAACGAGAATAATAGTTGAATGGGATGAAGGCAGGGGCGGGCAGGGGCGGGCAAATGAAAAAAAAAAAATCATAAAAGATTAATAAATCCCGAGAAAAACTAAACTCGAGAAAGACGAAAAGGTGGGGAAAAAAAATTCGAATCATATTTTTTTCCACGTTGCCACTCAAGGGGAGGTAAGGACGAGCTTAAGATCAGCCAGTAGAAAACTTCAAGGCTAAGTCAGACGTGACTTCGCTGTTACTCTTTTTTGTACATAAATGCGAGAAAAAAAAGTAAACGTGTTGACAGCACGTTGAGCGAACATGGCGGGACTTAAAGGAGTGTCGCAGGTCTGTTTAAAAGGATGAAAGAAGAAATGACGCTTTCTTAGAAGAAGTGACGGTGAAGGGAAAGTATGTGTATATATATATATATATATCATTTATAAAGAAAGACAAATCAAAGAGAAGTTGTTTCCTTACTGAGAAATTCAATATCGTGCTAGTAACTTGAGAGAATTGTGAATCAGAGAGCAAGAGGGAGAAATGGAAAGAGACATAAATAAAAAAGTTTGTGTGTGTTTATGCGTATATATATAAAACGTATAATATAAAATGAAAGAAAGGAATACCTAGCAATTTCTCTTATACGCATTTGAGTAAATCCATTGAAATTCCAATAGCTAAAAACTCGACGAATTCATAAAGCTTCCACTCGAAACCCTGAATAAAATTTCACTTGGTCACGTACGAGTAAACAAGCACACACACACTGCATGCGGCATAGGGAAGATCCGGATGACAGTGTCATATCATTTCGAGATCCATTTCCATGTTGCTACAACCTCATGAATATTTGCTTCGGTGAACTCTGTCCTTCGAGGAATCAGTCGCCTGCACTTTTTTTTTCATAAAAAATATTCCATTTGCAAGATTCACAAATCCGTGACGCCGGACGCGTCACGAGGGTTAAGAATTTACTTGCTTAAAAATGCGCAAAGCAATAAAAATAATGCGTACGTAAACGAGCGTGATGACGCCTTGTAAATTTTTTCCCCCAAAAGAGTAATAAATTTTTTTTTTTATAACCACCGTCACGGAAATAATTTTAATCGAAATTTCAGATAAGAGTGACGTCACGAAAATCTTAATGATCTCGCAGAATCGGCCTGAGACAGATATGAGGACTGATGCTCGAGCAGAGGTAAGCTTAAAGGAAAGACCAAAGTAAGAGGATCTGTCGGATACTTTTACATGAAATAGGTGTATATACCGGGTGACGTTTTTCCAGTCATGCGTGTCACACTGATAAATGTACGGACGAGTCAAGAGCAGAATGCTAAAAGGATTTGAAAAGTGAATTACGGTGCGAGATGACGAAGGGAGGAGGGGGGGAGAGAGAAGAGGGGGGGAAGAAGGGAATCCTCTGCAAGAGGAAGCTGCGTCGTCCTGACAGGATATTAATAGAAGCACCCGTTAGACGTGCTAAGGTAGCTAAGATATTACGTAAATAGGATAAGGGTAGGTTACCTTAGGTATCTTTGATGTAAGAAGGTGGAGGGTCGGCTGCGCTGCCCCCGTCGGGTCAATTATGTTAAAGGGTTTATTAATAAGATTTAAGGACGCCATTAATGCCATCATCGACCCTCAGATGCTCCACAAAGGTTTTGACCTCACAGGTCATCGATCTCGAATCCTGCCGTTACACCTGGAGGCTAATTCTACATGCATATACATGTATATGCACACAGGCAGATTTGCGAATGAACCCTTATCGTTAATTTCGCCAGAAATTCAAGCCCTTGCAGATTTTGCATATCAGTACAGTTTTTAAGGGAGCATCTCCACGGTTAATATGTATATTGGGATTTATTATGATTTATTAGCCTCTTGTGTATCAATATGCAAAATTTAGCTGACGCATTTTAATCAGATGCTATTATTGGCATACGTTATCGGAAGCAATGGGATTATTTATCATGAGAGTATACACGGTGACGAAAGTGATATTCAGGCAGCACGATGACATACGGCTTGGTCGTAGATAAATTATAGTAATTAATTTCTCATCGGAGAAATTATTATTGTTGTTGTTTATTATTATTATTTATTGATTAGTAGAGAGGTATCGGCGATCGTCATAATTGGACGTTTGTGTTACAACGTTCTCTTCTACAGATTCGATCTCACGTTCAGCCACTTTTGACATTATTTTACTCGCGTGCCAGACTCAGGCAGCCTGATGGCTTGTGTGTCCCGTGTCTTGGACAAGGGTTGAATTTTTTAAACCGCACGTATCCGACCAGCAACCCTCGATGACGTCGAGTCTGTCCGAAATGCTCTTCATTCGATTTGTTGGAATAAACTTCCTAGGGACTTTTTTTTTACAGAGCCATCTTATTGGTTCATCGCCTTAAAAGACGGCACACCCCATCGAACGGTCGGACGATTTTAGGCAGGAAATTCGTTTTACCCCAGTGGTGGTAATTCTGTTATGTTTCAATTTTTTTTTCTCATCCCTGTCGTGGTCCAGCACAAGAATCCGAAGGGGATGATCTGAGACGAGACGGTGTAATTTAAATTTACTGCCGAATCTCAGTAGATGCGAAAGCCATTTGGAAATCATTGTTCGAGCAGAGTTTACGGCAGATGCCATTTTTGTTTGTCATATTTGTCGGAATGGAAATTTGAGTTTTTTTTTACCGGTACTTTTGTGCAGTTTTCCTCTAACGACCAAACTGCGGGATGCCTTTTCGTGTCGCTTTCATGAAAGTGGTCACTTGAAAGTGACAGAAAGAATTTCAGGTGGTGCAATGTGCATGTATATATACATACATAAATATATAGAATAATAAGCATGCGTGACCTCGACCATACCACGGCCAATTAAACCCAAAATTCTTCTGGACGAAGTAAAAGGCGGACAAGAAAAAAGTTTCGTGGAACTTGTTGCGAGTGCGTTAAAGAAAGTTCGTAGAAACTTTCCTCTCTCCGGTATCATTTTGCCACTTTCTGCGCGCTCACCTGGCGAAAAGTTCGTTGAGGAGTCTGACCAATTCTTCGGCAGTGCACTGATCGGATAGAGAAGTGAAGCCACAGATATCAGCAAACAAAATGCTGAAACGAATGAATAATAAACGTTAATGGCGATAAATAAGGGAATCGACGTACTATCCACGAAAAAGATACAAAAAGATCTCATTAATAAATAAAGCCTGCAGTGCTAGATTTTATCCCATAAGAAATGTACACCCATCTAGTCTGCAATACCAGGCGCAGGCCCTGGAAGTTAGTTAAAAAAATGGCAAAAAGTTGAGAAACAAAAAAATTTCAATTTTAAGGGTAAATCTGAGGGTGTCTTTTTTTTTAAAAAAACATTTATGAAATCCATCCAATCCTTATTTAAACCACAAAGGACTCTGCCAGATTTTACTTTAAATTACATTACTCAAGGGGGCGGCTTACTTTGGATAAGGGACACTCGGTATACAGGCTAATTCCCTTCGAAGATATAACAAGTAAGATTTGACAGGGGGACTTGATAATCCTAGGAATTTAAAAACTTTTTCAATCGATTCGATTAATTGATAACCTAAAGGACGTTTTAATTAATAACCTAAAGGTACATTACACACCTGACGTTCTCGTGCCTCTGTATGTAGATCTTATGGAACATGGTGTCCTTAGGCTTGCCGGCAATGTCTGCCTTCATTTCCATGGCCACGTGGCGCGGCAAGACACTCAGCAAAAGTCGCTCCTGCGTAAACAAGATGATATTAATTGTTTATCGAGCAGCGCGATTAAAATAAATTTTCAAAATTACAACCAACAACGTCTTAACCGAAATGCAAGCCTTATGAAAATGGAAAAAAAAAATTCGATCATTAACGTCATTTAAAATTATTTTCATTACGGCCGATTTTCACGAAGCCTTTCGACCCGTCATACGTAGCAGTACCCACGCATCTTATTGCTTATGTTCGTCATCATGTCATGTTCACATATGACGTATGTACATACACCTAGTCACGTATGTAATCGCAGCTGCCCCCTCATCTGGTATGACGTTGGAGGTGCGCAACGTCATACGAGGATACACTTTCACGCTGGAAATATTTAGCTTTTCACACATGTGACGTAACGAGGTAACCAAAGCGTGACAGACGTGTTAAGTGTGTGTATATATATATACATAAACATGAAAATAATTATCGGAAGATCGAAAAGGACTTCCGGTATCGATCCGTGTCCAATCAACGTACGAGTACGGAGGCATTAAATAGGATTAGAAAATATTCCAGTATGCATGTACACATGTGAACATAAATCCGGTTCACATGTCAGCGAAAACTGTCGAGAGATGATCGCGTTGATTAATTGAATTAATTAAAAATGAAGATTGTAAAAAGAAAAAAGATAGTCTCACTTTGAATTGTAGTATCTGGCAAATATATAATCGCGAATATCGATTGCGATTTAGGGAAACGTGCGTGAAGCGTGGGAATCTTTTATCGGATAATATATATATGTAAAGTGACGTAATTATTTATTGGTATTCCCCCTCCCCCAAACCTGACCCCTCTTATCATTTCGTTTAATATCTTTGACCTTTTTTTATTCCATTGAATTCAACGACAAAACTCTTTGTCCAGTGAAAATCGATAAGGGAGTCACAGGATGAAATTGCTCGAATAAATAAAATCTTTGGAAAAAAGTATGAGAAAAGTGAGTATTGGCTGAGCATTGAAATTTCATTGTCGGATATGAAAATATTTTGAACCTGTTCATCAATCGCGCGACACACAATGATTCCAGCGGCAGGGAATTTCTCGTACTCGTTTCCCGAATGCGTGTCGAATGAAATTTCTTATATTTATAATAACAACGACACAGGATTAATTTCTTTCGCGAGATACCTGCTGCTGATTCTCTCGCTGCGTTGTCAATCGCGCCTCGACGCATTGACGCGTCTCTAGAAACGCCTGTCGCTGGGCCAATTCACGCGGATGATGCGTCAAGGCGCCAGCGACGTTCGTACCTCCGACTACGACCATCGAGCTTAGGAGCTGAAACGGAGAAATTTATCGTTAAATTAAATATCCACTGTTTAAGCCATATGGTATGTGCATATATTAACTTTTTAGGGTATAACACGATATGTGAAATATTATCAGTATAAATTTATCATTAAATTAAATATCTACTGTTTAAACCATAGAGTATGTGCACATATTAACTATTTAAGGTATAATACGATATATGAAATATTTTCAATTAGTATTTATCATTAAATTAAATATCCGCTGTTTAAACCATAGGGTATGTGTACATATTAAATTTTAAGGTGTGATACGATATATGAAATATTTTCAATTAATATTTATCATTAAATTAAATATCCGCTGTTGAAACCATATAGTATGTGCATATATTAACTTTTAAAGTATAATACGATATACGAGATATTAACATAAATACGAACGAGGACGAACGCGATAAGCTTTTCGTGAACTACCCTGTATATATCTGGTACGTAACCCGAGTATATAATGGCATTTAATAATTTCCAACTTGCAATTCACGGTATGTTATCTGCAGCCGACACGTTCGAAGGATGACGAGATCTTCCATCTTGTACGTAAACTTGGTAAACTTTCATTTCTCCTGCGTAAGCCATTGCATTGCCCGTCGTAAATCGAAAGAGGTGATATCTCTTTGCACCTTTACACTTGACTCGAGCTTTATCACTGTATACGTATTTTCGTTCCACAGATATACAGTGTGTCCGTTCCTAGTACGTCCCTTTTTCATTTAAGGCTGGTAAAACAATTTTTATCATTGGACGAGCCCTACGTATAGGGCTCGTCTAAAGATAGCATTACACGATCGAATAACTACGTCGTTCAAGTGCGACGTCCATCCTTATATATGAGATTGGGATCATCCCCTGATAGCAACACTAATTCGATTAGGTCCTTTGGCGATTTCGAGGTTAGCCCACATAAGGGTAGAAATGAAAATGTGTTTGTTCGGTCAAATTGTGATTTGCGATTATATTTTACCTTCGTGGACCGAGGCTGCCTGTTATCTGCAGGCTCTCGTTTGACCTTCCTGGATAAGGGTTGAAGTAAGATTAAGGATGGAGTAGACGAATTCGGAATCCAAGCCACTTTTTTGGGGTCCAAATTTTCGACTGATTCTTTTTCATCGGCGAAAAAAAATTTTTTAAACGGTACCGTGGACACGGTTTGTCTTTTTTTTGTGCTCTTTCTCAATGACAGGCAATATTACTCATTGTTATATCTCCGGGGATTTTCGTCCACGCTGGAGTCTCTTGTGGCGCCACCTACATGCTTTCTTGATCCTTTGAGTACTATGGGCGCGTAATATGCATCCGGCTAACTTTGACATTTTTAAGGTTATGTACTCAGAGAATTTATGCCGATAACACGCGTAAGCTATTTGAATTACCGATCAGTTGTTCGGAACGGTCGTGCCGGTTCTCTGTCTCTGTTGGAGTAGTGACCCCCCCGGCGGTGGGTGGGGGAGGGGGCATCGGCATTACATAAGTTGAAAATGTAAGCTATAAGAGACTTCATTGTAATAAGGTCTCCCTGCGAGATCAAACGGATCCGTTTGCTTTCCAATTGGTTTTGGGGGGATGGAGAGGCAACGTTTGAGATAAAGAAATTCGAAGATCATTTATTTTAGACAATTTTTTTTTTTGATTTTCTGAGTTTTGTACCAACAAGGGGAATATTCATGAGATTCGCCGTCCGTCGTTATGGTTAGATGTAAGAGGTGGGAATCCCTATGGGGACAAGCCCATAAATCGGAGAATAAATTAGAACACTTTCCACCGGTCTTCTCTCAAGACAAATTGCTAGACTGCCAGGGACAGTTTGAAAATGCTAAGGATAAATCTTCGGGAAAAGATAGGAATTCGAATTTGGAAAAAAAATGAATGAGGAATTTGAATCGAGGTACAAGGCGACTTTCGGCAGTCGAAATGAAAAGAAAAGCATGGAAAACCTACGAAACCCTTTAGCGAGAGAAAAGGTCAAAAAGATTTTTAATGTTTTTAAAGCTCACAGCGCCATCTTGAATTCACCCTAGTCTATTTATAGACCTTAAGCTGCGTTTCATCCGCGAACCAAACCCTATGAATGAACATTGTTTTATCTATAAAAAAAGTTAGATGAAAAGTTCGAGGGGGCGGTTTTTTGAAAATGAGACAAAAACAAAACGGACCTTTTTCAATAATCCAAATTGCACGACTTGTCCCAAAGGATCAAAATAAGGAAACCATAACCCCCCCCCCCCTCATTATCCCCAAAATAATCCTGGAATCCACTAAGCATTGTCTCACTCTTTGATCTAGCGAGGGACGCCGCTCGGAGCCAGGGAGTCTGTGGAATCGTTCGTATACAGTGGGGACATCCGGGAAAACTTGAACCCAGAGATGAATCAAGGTAGAGAGCTTCCGGTGGGACGTCACGGTAGAATATCATTACTTAGCACCCGAGGGGTATCTATCACTTCAAGACTATGGACCATGCTGATCTGTCCCATTCTCTGGAAAGAGGACCAGAACGATTCCCGTGATTGTCTGAGGAAAGGACCAAGAAACCATCCCTGAACCAGGGACCCTAAAAGTATTTACGTGATCATTCTCCGGAAGTCTCCAATAAAATTTCTCATTGCCCAAAGAGCTCAGAGACTAAATGAAAGAGCCACTGGGTATGTAACAATGAAAAAAAAATAATGCTGACAAAAAAATTTCTTCACGAGAAAAAAAAAACAAAAAAATCATACGATCGCGTCTCGAACGTCCATAGTATGTCCCAGTGGGACGTTTTGAGGATGCTTTAACGATTTCCAATTTCGAAAAAAAAATGCGTTTCTGTTACTGCACTACAAGATGCTTGCTTTTTGTCGAGCTGGCGGAATGAAATTGTAGGTTAAGAAATTCAAAGCACAGATTTCCCAAGTAACTCATCTCCGTAGTCTCTTTAGATGACTGGAGATGAATTTACATCGATTAAATTTTAATCGAGTCACTGTATAGGTCATCGTAGCTACAACCTGTGAATCTAATTACGTCGGATGCCTCCTGTCTGGCAGTTAATATCAGGACACCCTGTACGTATCACCGCTTTGATCCGGTCTCTGTGGTCCAGAATGGGATGCATTGGGCGACCGTTTAATGCGTTGACTTGCGTCCTATAATGGATTTTCTCATCTCGTCCCTTTACGTATAAACAGGTGGACATCCCGTGTGTGAGATTAAATAATATACAGGTATATTATACATAGCTATATATATACACATGTGTAATACCTTCATTGACATTCATACTGAAGTACCCCCTATGTCACTTTGCCATTTGATACACGTTGGCATAAAACAGCCTCCTTTACCTAAATCCTGAATATTCCATGGGAGTGGTGTACTTGTCAAAGGCCAATCAAAAACCCGTCATCAATAACGCGTGAGCCAGGTAAACCGCATCAGTCGCATGGGGCTTGTTTGACTCGATTGAAGAGAAAACAAAAAATTTCTCACAAAACAGATTAATTACTTTTGTATCGATTACCGATGCCGGAATTAATATTTTTGGAAATTCTTTCTATTGCCATAAAAAGAAATCAGTAACTTAATTGCCGACCGAGCCGCTTTACTGGCAGTTGGCGATTGCTTTGTTTACTTGGCACTAACTAGATAGGAATCCTTATCAGATTTATACAGTGTACATATACGTATATATTTTATACACCCGTTATATAACCCAAGGGCTCTTACGACAGTTTTCGATCTTCTGTATTTCTGACGTCGGGTCGGGCCTGTAGCGAACTCACGGGAAATTGACGTCGATCGGCTTTGATTAATGATCCGGTTCGATCGAACGCTCGTAAAACTCAAATTGCAATCATGATGTTTGCCGGGTATAGGATTAAAAGGGTTATCAGAGAGATAACGGGTTGGTTGAGAGGGATGTAAAAAAAATAACGATACAATTGCCAATATATTTATATGTTATGTTGGTGTGATTGGGTTATATGTTTATCGGGGAGAAAAAATCCCTTTGACGAGCCAGTTGAAAAGTCTTTGATAAGCGACGATCGTTAAGGAACGCGGACGATTTATAAAAATTGAAAAAAAAAAGGAATTGAAAAATATTGATTTTTGATAATCGGGATCGTAGGGTTTTGCAAAATTTATTTCACATTGAAAGGGTTAAATTAGCCTAAAATCGATCGTTCGTTACGATTTTTTGTTTTCTCTTGTGAATAACTCGAAAAACGTTCGCAGCTCTCGATCGTTTCAACGAGATCGAGAGACACGTTGCTCAATGTTCAGACTTTGGATCGGAGGATTTTTTAACGATCACTCCCGACGGATATCGACTTACTTAACGAAAGAGGAACAGAACGGGACTTCCATTTAGTCGAGGTTAAAATCAGCTCGAATTTCGCCAAAAGCCGAAAATCCAGAACCAAGATGGAAATTCCGTAGCTTTGAAGCGAGGTGAGACCCTACCTTGAAAACTTCGGATAAAGTCTAATTAGATCCGAGAGGGGTAGGACACGGTACCGAGGTAGCCTGAATGACGGGTGTAAAATAATTAAAGAATAATTTTAAGGATCTCGAGAGCATAAGTCTACCCCTTTGGCGAGTGCTTCCGAGACTAAAGACGACGAATCCAATTTACCTTTTCTTGGGACTCCTTTCCTTCTTTGAGCGACTCTCTTTAAATTCCATTCTATTTTATTTGCCACCCTGTATTATTATGCTCCTTATAACCGTGTACAGCGTCATTTTTATCCCGAGCACTCTGCAGAAAGTCTTGCCTGCTTCTCTTTTCTCTTTAACCAGTCTGCCTTTGCTTGGCATGGCGATGTATAGATATATTTAGCTTAATATACATTACGGAACAAGGTCTGCCAATATGGCGGAGATGGATGCTATTATAACAGGATGTACAACGTGCATTGGAGCAAGGAAAGAAAACGAGAAAAGATACGGAACTACGTCGCGCTTAAGTACCCCTAGTTATTCATACTGGAAAAAAAAAGAACACGATAAAAAATAAAGGAATAAAACTCGAGTAGATTCAAGAGTCGAGATGGATATACTTTTATTTTTTAATCACCCGTTAAATATGCATACGTACGTTAAGCCTTAGCTGTAGTTCATAAAAAGTCCGCTAGGGACTTTTAACAAGGAAGAAAGGTATGTTGCGTCACGTCTAGATCGAAAGTGACGAGAAAAGTCCAAATTTGAAATTGAAATTTGAACGAATTCAAATTGATCCTATTCAAACGTAACACCCGATAGCTATCCGAAAGGACACACGGTACCAATGTAAATACGTACGTGCTTACCAATTCGTTAAAAGGAAACATCCAAAAGGTTTGCCCTGTCGGTAAAGAAGTGCTTCCGGTTGTGTCAAAGGTGTGATACGCAAAGGAGAATAAATACCAACTGAAAAGCTTGCTAGAAATCGCCTTGATGATTACGGTACGAAAAACTTTTTTTTTTAAATCAAAATTTTATCTCATTTCATTCGAAATTTCGTGAAACATAGAGAAGTGGCTTCTCGCGAGGGTTTTGTTGAAATTTTCGTTAAAGTCTTAAGTATTTATGAGCCACCCGTTATTCATTCCTCTTCGCACAAATGATGCTAATGCTCTGAAAGTTTCGTCTGATCCGATCGGCAGATTTCTTGAGAGTGGAATTTAATGTTCAGTCGAAAGGGACGATTTTCTTCTGCATACATAATAAGAGTGTATACTTAATACACACTGTGTATATACCTATAAAATATATATACACATATACAATATATATATACACAAAAGCCTTATAAGAGGCTCTATAACGTATGCAGATATGAAAACAAATGTACAGTCTCTTTGGTTGACAAGGTCCCAAAGGTGTTTTCAATAGAGATTTAGTGAAGTCATTCCTCATTATTAAAGAGCTCAGTGCTCATGAGGGTCTTGCCAAATTACCAGTGTCTACAGGGTGGCACATTTGGCATTCATAAAGCATGACGAACTGCCCGTCAGCTCTGAAGTAAAATAAAGGAGTAGCACGAAAGACAGACCCAAGGTATTTTTCAAAGTCGAATGCATAATTCAAAGATTGGCAACACTTAATTTTCTACAATCACAAACACGTATGGATAACGTATTTCGATAGCCAAATAAATGTTTGGGCCATATTGAGCATTTGTGCTTGTAACTTTGAGTACGTCGTGTATAGCACAGTGATATACTATATCTATGTAAGATCTTGGCCTTTGACATAGAAACGTTTGCCTAAAATTCCCGAGTGCCGATAACACTTGGGAATCTAAGGGCGGCTCCGCAAATTGCGACAGCTCCCTAAGGTCTATACGTGCAAGCCGGTGAACAACTTCAGCCACGTCGTTACGTCATTATCGCGTAACGTCTATACGACGTATCGGATAAGTGCGAATTTCCACGTACGTCATATCGGACGTTCGGAGGTAAAGGTGCGTTTTCATGAGAGCGACAGGCGTCATGTAGAAAAGGGATGCAAGAAAATGAGTATACAGTGTACGAGGTACGCCGTGCTCGCTTGAGAATTCCCCGTAAAGCAGCGGCTTTCAAAGAGAACTTTGAGCCGGCGGAAAAAGCTGTTTATATCGATCTTTATTTTGTTTTCGTTGGACAAAAATAAATAATAAATAAAATTTTGACAATATAAAATTTCGGTAAAAGTCTCTCTCTCTCTCTCTTTTTTTTTGTATCCTTTTGATTTTATCCTTTGTGGCGCGTCGATCGAGCTCTCTGACGCAGTGCTCGAAATTGTATTCCCTTTGGTGACGTAAAGCCGGATTCACAGTCAGCGATTAATACATCACCAGCATCGGCCTCGTTGAGCCAACTCGAGCCGGTCGAATCGCGAGGTAAATTAACGATTTTCCTAATTACCTGTTGATCCCGTCAAATGTTTGCTTGATCCACGTTATAATTGTCACGTGGGGTGTCCTGACACCGAATATACAGGAATTTTGAAAATTGCTTCAAATTCACGCGAGAGACAGTTTATGAAGAGACAGCTCGAAATTTATTTCTCAAGACCTTTTTCACGAGTTTACTGGAAAAAAAAAATTTTGAACCCAATGGTATCCGTTAGTCGTCTTTTTTTTTTCGACATTCCCTGTTTAATTCATTCGTTTCTATAAAAGAAGGTAGACGTCAAGGTACCTTGGAACAGTCGCATTTCCCATAGCGAAATTCAATAATTTTCTTTCCCACCAAATTTTCATTTCAATTTTCTCCATTGCTCCCCATGCTTTTGACAATGCCCATAACCGATTTCCCAACCGGATGTTACGGAGGCAAATGCTGACCTTCGCCAGCCGGAACTAGTCAGACGAAAATTCGTAGCGATCGTTCCCATCGAATATAAAGAGACAGAAAAAGAGCAAAAGTTCATTTGGAACAAATTTTCCAGTACGATATCTTTCGAGATAAGTGGTCGTGCGATTATACGTATATACCTATGGATACGAGCCTTTAAATCTCTCTGATATTAGTTTAAGCTTCGGCATCGTCCACATCGATGAAAAGGTGCTCGGAATAATTTTAAAAAAACCCAAAGGCACTTTTTGCCAATATTTAAAAAAAAAAATTCTCAAGCGTCAAGGCACCTCATTCTCTCCTCACATCCCTGACTGGCTAAATAATTTCAAAGGGATCTACTAACTTTTCTCATTATTATTTTTTCGATTCCCTCCCTCCCCGTCTCCACGCGCCCCGTGCCGCCCCTGGCCATCGTCACAATTTTTTTTTTCCCGTTCATCCGCAACTTCCTGTCTTCGCATCCAAATTTGCGTGAGATCGAGAATTCGTTAGAAATTACAATAATTCCCACTCTTACAGCTTAGAAATATTTCTACTCTCCGATCCCCAAGGGACACGATTTTTCATTCTCTGTTTCTCATCGTCCGCTGCCACGTGGTTCGCGCGCACGGGTGGCTAAAAAAAATTCACCTACACGTTATCGACACGCGAAATTTTGCGCGTTGGTATTTTTTCTTCTTCGATGAACCCCCCCCCCCCCCCTTATTGCGCTACTCAAAAATCATCCCCTTCACGCGGTTACATTCGATCACGACGCCTAATGTGTTTCAAGTGTGTACGCGGCTTAAGGCATACCTTCGTTACCTTCGAAACAGGTACCCTGTGTAAAGTAAAGGCGATTCGAGCTGCATTAGGTGGGTATCGGGATATCTAAGATTATATAGACTGTAAGGTGTAGCGATTGATAAGGCTAAGGGACGCAAAAAATATTTCACGAACGATACCATAGAGACGTAAGTGGGTAATGGAAAGTCGCGAGGAACAGAGGGACTTGGTAAAATCCCTGAAATTGATAGATTCGAGGAAAAGATTGTTTCAGAGACTCCATAAACTTTTTCATTTCCAGCGTCGCTATTGTAATTTTCGACAACAAGGAACGGCACTCCGAGAGTTTCGATGGGGAAACAAGATCATACCGACACTCCGCAGATCTGCGCGAAACTTTTTCCACGTAGGGGCTGAAACGTCGATGAGACGACGTACTCGGGAATGCTTTTTTTTGCGCAGTGCTGCCATCCGGTGAGAATTTCGTGAAAGCTCAAATGAAGAAAGTTCTATTTTCGAGTATTTACCTGCCCCGCTACTAGCATGCCGGACTACGATGGTCATTTAGAGGACGGTAGGGGTAATTTTTGAAAAATTAGATCACGACCCTCTTTTGCGTGATTTCGAAAAGCCCATAAATTTTTTGTCCTTTACATCCCCTCGGGGCGCGTCGGCATTTCGTGTAACTTTCAAAGGAACCTTAATGAGATCCTGTATGGAATTTTGCCGAGGGTCGGAATATTTAAGAGTAAAATTGGAAAATGTTTATCGTATTCCAAAAATGGGCCTACATTGGAAAATGACTCGAGGGTTCGCTGTAAGGTTGGGTACATCCAGGCTGAAAGAGACTCTCGTAAGGGGTAAATACATAAGTGGAACATGCCAGAACCCTGGAACCCCGCATAAATTAATTTCACTGAAAATTACGTTCTGGATTAACGTGGAGTCTAGGGGAGCCGGGTCCCCTCGTTGCGAGGCACTCCCCTGAGTGGAAAGCGAAAAGGAAATCCGGTTGCGTAACACTGTTACTCGAAATTATAAAATAATATTCTTCGTCTTCGTGATTCTAGAACGTTTCAGGCATATCGTTCGTGTCGTCGAAAGAACTCGGTACGGCGGGAATTTACGAAAACCCAAATAAACGTAAGACGCAACAGAACGCACAAAGATTACGATATAAATTTTGGAAAAAAAATTTTCCACACGAATTTTCTAACGAAAATATTCAAAATATTCATACGCCCGTAGAATACGTATCCTACCACAGGTAACGTAACATCCTCGTATCGGTGCGATGTACACTTTTCTCTGCATTATATGATAACCCCTCAAAAAAAAGCCCAAAAATAAGAAAATAGAATTTCAAGGGTTTAAAGCCTTCGGCATGTATTTAGATAAGTATCGATCGAATAAATATGTGCCTGGTTGTGGAAATACCCTTAGGCTTTCCAGGGGCGACCCTCGAGTCGCGTGCTCTCGAGCGAACTCCTTTTGCCAAGAATTTGCCATTGCCTGGTGAGAGTGTGTAAGTGGGTGGGTGGGGGTGGCATACATAATAACCTGCTCATACAGTACAGGGTGTGTTTCGAGCGTATCGCACTCGAATTGGACCAAGTTTATTTGTCCACCCGGTGCATAGAATCCACCTAGAATCTGTCTAGGAGTCTCAGAATCGACAAATTGCCAATGCAGGAAGAACGAGATGGAAACGTGGTTGGGGTGCGAAATGCTAAGGGGTTGCTACGTGACGTCTATTCTTACAAGATAAAATGCACCCCTTTTGGATTTCCTATGAGCCACCCGCCCACCCCCACCCCCACATACCTAAAGCCTATAGGGTATCCTACGAGCGATAGTAAGGGAGGAATTTTTTTCTCCGAAAATATAAGTCGGCAAATATTTTTGGATTTTTCGTATCCATCCTGTTACGCACGTACATACAAGGGGTGTCAAGAAAAATCGAATCGCATCTTGGAGAATAAAAATGGACGCGAAACAGCACAGGAAAGAGGAGTAACGCCGGAATCCCAATGCTGTGCTGAATAACAGGATACAACAGCCCCTGTAGGAAAAATATTTTCGAAGCAGCCCACCATAAACATCCCCCAAAACGCTTAAGAGCTTAGGTTCGCTTAATATACGCGGGAAGAAGTGTATACATGTGTACAGTCGGTAAGGGATGCTGCGGCACGAAGATTTTTGTTTTTCGGCGAATCGGTCGTTGAATAAATGATTAATAAAGCCGAGCAAAGGGGTTCTTTCTCTCACGGATCTCGAGGGTCACGACCCCCTGAGATAGACCCTGACATTACGTCGTATACATATATATTTTTTATTACCGATGCTTCGAGATCGACGAGCCGTGAAAAAAAAAAAAAAGCATTTAAATGTATTCCCGTTCCCGTTCGGGTTATTTATGCCTCTTTTCATCCCCCAAGCGGTAATAAAGTCCTCTCTCGAAATCTAAATGTCGATTTACGGGAGGCTCGACCGGATACGTTTAACTACCCCTCGATCGCACCCTTTTTCTCGCGAATAAAAAGTCCCGCTTAACGATCGAGCATTAAAGTGCTGCACTCTCGTGTCACCTTGAGGAACCGTAGAGAGCAACCCCCACCCCCGCTTCGAAAAAAAAACAATCCACCCCTTATTTTACTCACCTCGATCTCATAGGCGCACACTCTATTTTCATCCCCTAATCCTACCGTGCCAATATCATCCCCAAGACATTGGCTCGGAACAAGAACGCTCGTTTCACCCTATTACACTGAGTATCGCGGCAAATTTACTTTTACCGATAGTAAACAGTGTCATTTGGGGGGGGGGGGTGGTTGAAAAGTTAATTGGCGAATAGGAGCCAAAGAATCGCATGTAAAAAAAAAAAGTGGCAGGTACCTTCCCCCGGTGCGATCTTGCATCGTTCCAGGAAGTGACGAGAGGTGCGTTAACGATAAGCCGTAAAGTGAAAATTTATACGAGTGGACGGGGTGCGATTTTCATCCCCTATAAGGTGAGGCGGGGAAGGGAGGGCAGAAATCGTTCCAAATAATATTTCAGACAAAATATCAACGGAAAAACTACCCTTGTCCGAGTTCGAGACAGATCGGTAGCAAAGTGACTTTTGGCAATTTCTTAAATAATTTCTATAGGGTGTACCCAATGTCACCGGATCATTAAAAGCGAACCCCCACCCCTACTCGTCAACCCTTAAATCTACAAAAGGTTCGAAAAGACTTCACGTCACTCCTGACGCGCTTTTAATTTTAAGGCTTATCCCACACCGAACGATCCGACAGCGGGACAACGTCGTTACTTCCGAGTCCACCCCTTATAAACCTGGCCGTGCCACCTGTTACCGGCGAGCTTCTGAAACTCCAGCATCCCCTACGTTTATATTGCCAAGAGACTTATTTAAATGCCCATAGATATTTTACCAAGTAGTATATAACCATGGCATGTAAACGTACAGTCGGTGCCAAGAATAACGAAGGCCCGGTGTATTTAGGGGCCCTAGAAAGTAAATACGTCAGCGAATAATCTTCAGTCAAATTCGTCTCTACGGCTCTCGGTATCATCCCCTATGGGCTTTTTCAGCGTCCGCCGTATCGCTCGGCGAAAAAATCTTCAGGAACCGAGCGTTAGACTTCGCGAGGATGAAAAATGGGGTGGAAAAAAGATGCTCAAGAGAAATTGCGTGTATCGCGTAATCCCGGGATAACAGTGAAAGCTTAATGTAAGAAAGGATTGTTCGAGAAATTCATAGAACTTTATCGTCCCTTGATTGCAATGCTTTTTATATTTTTAAGGGATTACCTAAAGGGCTCTGACATATACATATACATGTTCGATAACTTCGATAATTCGAATCTCAAGGGAATCGAAACATACTTCGAGTTATCGTAATATCGACCTATCAGGGTTTTCATCAGGGGTTATTAGGATATACTTTAAGGGTATCTAAGTTATATGTATTCCCATTGGAAAATTCGAAGATTCAATAGTCTTATAAAGGACTTTGACCCATAGAAGTCTGAGTTATCGAAATCCCACTTTATGTATAGTATAGTATATATATATATATATACACGCATATATATTACGAAACGAGTAAGACCGTCGTACAAGGCTTTCGATTGAATGCCTAAGGGTTGTTTTCAATTGAGCAAAGGGTGAATTTCCGAGAATTTTCGTTACTCGCCCAAAACCATATTAGCACTGACACAATGGCGGTGCTACCGTTGACTCGTTAATTCCATCAACTGTGTGCTTCCCACCCTTGCACACATAACTCGACGAGTTAACCAGTTTCCCTGCTCGCATCCAGCATCCCCAAAAAGGTGTACCCCGTGGGATCTGTCGCTTCGACCTCTGTTTCATAGGACACGACGTAGGACGTTCGTCTGGCAGCGCCAAGAAATTCTAACCTTAAAATGAAATTTCCTTCCTCCAATGGACGCACTCGCTCGAAGTATTAATTGTTGTGTAGCACTGTTCGGATTCATAGGGGGATGATGCCAAGTAGGGGAAGGGATGTACAATCCCTGCCGAAAACAGAAAAAGACGAGGGATTCTGGGAGGAGCCCAAGATATATAAATATAAGAAAAATAATTCCCATTTGAGATTAGGTTGTTTTATTGACAAACAAAAAATTTTAATTCATAATAAATATCTCGAATAGCCAGACACCAAATATGCTGCTAAAGGGAAGAGTGGGAGTGGTAAAAAAAAATAAATGGAGCACCAAAAGAAAGAATGCCTTTACCCCCCTCACTCTCCCCCATCATCATCTCGTGGTCCTCAGGATGCGATTTTAATAAAAAAAATATTCCACCAAGAAGCGATTCTCTTTGGACTCGGAGGGTACGGGGAGATTTCATATGAGGCTGTGAAAGGGGATAAGTGGGTGTATTCTCGGAAGAAAATTTCTTTTTTCTCCTCCCTCCCATTCTCTCTCTTTTCTCTTCACTTTCTCTTTTCCTCGTCTCCTACCCATAGCCCATACCACGTTTCTTTGGCTCTCTTTCCCGTCCTTATCTTTTTAGGATGTAGAGAAAATTAGGTTTGCATAATCGGATCCCTAAAAGGGTACCCCCACCACTGGCAAAAGACTGTATTATATAAACTCGAGGGATTAAGTAAAAAAAAGAAAGAAAGTGGGAGATAAAAATTGTCTGAAATGAAAAAAAAAAAGTGTAGAAACATTTTGCATTTTGTATTATCGTGAATTCACATTCCTGGCACGCATTGGCTCCGAGTGCTTAAACTTTTATGTAGATTTCCGTTAAAAAGTACAAATTTACAGTGCGGTGCCGACATAACGGGTAATTTAGTTTTTAATTATGTAGAAAATTCTGGGATAACAAGATAAGAGTTGCGCGTTAATGAAAATTTTTTAAGGTCAAACCAACAAAGCCAGTGATAATTCCAAAGGCGTTTATCGAGGTACAGTCTACGACTCTGTGTGCCGACAGAAATTTCGTATCGTCTTGATAACAGCGTGTCAAATTCTAGGATTGAAAAATCTAATTCCCAATTCCTTTTTTAAAAAAATTTTCTCCAAAATAATTCATCGCGCCAAATTAAAAAAAGACTGCGACCACCGTCGAGTCAAAATAAATTAAATATCAGCGTCCCACGCGATACAAATAAATCAATGAAAAACACTGGATTAACGTTATCATTAAAAATCCCTATG
This sequence comes from Trachelus tabidus, assembly GCA_030142655.1. NCBI lineage: Eukaryota > Metazoa > Arthropoda > Insecta > Hymenoptera > Cephidae > Trachelus > Trachelus tabidus. Next base: position 578,955 of record JARQTI010000781.1, on the reverse strand, counting down.
CGCCTTGACACCCTGAAGCGCGGGAATTTCAAATATATACAACCAACTCCGCACGTACACACACGTACAAGAATACAGATCCCTTTAAGTCCTCCCGATTAAATCCTAATCTCCAATTACCAATTAATCCCCACATACTCGGAGTAAAGTCTCCACGGACAAGACAGGCGACAAAGCACTTACAAAAAATATGGATCCGACGAGGAATTCCAAATAAGGTAAATACAAAAGAAAATCTAAAAACGCCCGAAAAACTTTTTACCAAAAAAATCCACCGCGTCAGTATCAACGAAACGAGATTGATTAGTTATTCGTCTTTTTTATTAAGTACTCCTATTCAAATAATGATTTCGATGTAAAATGCTTTACTCCTAATTAATCCCTTCGTAGTCGAGTTACCCCTAGATCTCACGCGTTATTACGGTAATCCGAGAAGCTTAAGGAATAATAACCATAATATCCCCTGTTACTGTTATTATTATTGCTGTTATGCACATCACATCTTGGGTAGGTTACCTCATGGCTTGTTAGCTTATACGTACCATAGCCCCTATATATACATATATATCTATAGACAGTCTTCACCTACGGTATTCCGTTAGCGCTGGGGGTGTATCTTGCAATTTGCCAGGGGATGCAATTAGGGTTGCGAAACCGTCGGCAGGAGGCAAAATCGATGCGCCGGGACCGAAAGGGGACAATTTCCCGTTGCATCGATCACGGTCACTACTGGACAGCAGCCACTACGCATACATATGGCCCAGCCCAAGTGCAGGGGCATCGATAGATATGGATAATTAGCGTACACCTACTGTAGCCAATTCAATCGGTGCATCGGATGCACTTGCGAAGCCTCCTCTGCATCTCAATGCATCTTCGATCATTGCAGCCGCAAATGAGCCAGCATACAAATTATTGGCATTACTCGAGGCCGAGAACGTAAGATTTTAATTTGCTCTTTTCAATCCGCTTTCGTACATCAAAAGTTCCAAACTTTAATCACGTTTCGAATTTGGCGGTCAAACTTTCTCGTACGAAAGCGCGGCAATATTTAAACGGTACGTTCTTTATGGGACGGTATACGCACGAGGTAAAAATTAAACATACATAATTTCCATTAGTCGCTCGTATGTTCCAGACGAAAAATTTTTAAGTGCATTTAGATCCTACGCCATGGAAATTGTTATCACCATACCGTTATCAAATATGTATATCATACGTATATATTCATACAGAAAGTTATGCATTATCGGCGAGTGCAAGATTTTACTTGGATTGATTTAATTTATGGATGCATGTATGACGTAGAAATGCAGGGATATGCATTTCGGTGCAGGGGCACAGGAATAGGGCGGATTTACATAGCGCGTATGAATATACATTGACGCGTGGGCATATCCGATTGGCCGTATAGGTAGACGCGACCATCGCGATCGTGGACAATAAACCGAAGCGCGGCACTTTTGATTTAGCCATTGACAGTGGTATATATAGGTATGCTGATTGGACTTTTGGCATTACGTACTGTCGTTGCAAAAATTTTCAGGAGAAGAGCATTAACGTAACAGACTTGAAAGAAGTCGCGCGAAGACTTAAATGAGGATGCACATTTTTCGAATGAAATTTCAATAAAATTAATTCGACGTGGACTGCAGGTACGTAGTATACGTGCGTGTTACGGGTGTCAACAATGTCGATACGAATGTCGCGATACATGAGAACGTGACCGTAAAACGTGAAAATGAATTGACATTAATTCAAAGGAGCATCCAGTCCTATTTCTCCGTTCATTAGCGCGAGGTCAATTCCAATATGTCAAAGCTGTTAAATATTCACGCCGATCGCGAGAGAGCACGGGTTAGCGGGAGACTGATAGATTTCCACGAAGAAAGATCAAAGAAATATTTTATTACCAGCGAGACGTTCCGTCGCAGAACTTTTCTCGATGGGAATTAAAATTTTACGAATAATCGTGAACGAGGGAAGAAAGTTTGATGCGATCTAAAAAAAGAAATTTTTTTATATTATTTTTTAATAACCCCCCCCCCCCTTCTACCCCTCCGTCGCAACCCTGACCAATAACAAATCTCAGGTAAACCCACCCCCGACCTTGCGTAAGCTACGAGTAAGTAGTGAGAGGCTCCACTGTACAGTGACATTAAAAAGTGTGGCAAATTCGAACGGTACATTCGCTAGAGAAATTTCTTAAGGTATGTTCAATTCAACCGACGAGTTGACAGTACACGCACTGTACGACTATGGTTGATTTAAAACTTTTTATCGAATGTGTCAAGACGATTGGGATCGCTTTGAAAATTGCGTTTACCTCAAAACTGTTTTTTTTTCCCATTACCCCAACTTTTCATCGCCACAAAATGCTCTGGAAAGTGGGCAATTCAATTCCCGGCCAAAAAAATAAGCGTTAGGGGTAGTAAACGAGAATAGGGTGGGAACGAGATAATTTGCGTGAAGATAGTGAATGAATGTACCGTGTTCTTATCACAAAATTACCCCCCCCCCCTCCCCCTCAAAATATCAAACAGCAAAACCACCCTAGATAGGAGCCCCTCCTCTCCCCAGGGTGGGAGGGTTGTTAAGAAGAAAAAAGAATATTGCAATTCCACACGGGAAATTGTAATTTCATTGTTGTTGTCGCTGTTGTATACAAAGTAAAATAAATGTTGTTCACTCACGTGCGCCAAGAGGGCAGGGTAGTCGTGTGGGTAGAGCAGAAGCGCCCCTACCAGGTGAGACATCGAGAAGACAATCCCGGCTACGCAGGCGTGACGCAATCTGATCGGCAGCAGGGCGTACGCCATATAAATGAAGAAGCAAACGGCCCAGGCAGCCGCCAAGGGGCCGCCGGTGCGCAGTCGAGGGTCCTGCTGATTTTCCTCGTCGCTTTCCCGAATGTAGGCCAGATGGATGCTGAGGATGATCTGCAGCGCCAGCAGGGTCACCAAGACGGCGCAACTGACACCGGCCAGCCAGACTTCGTTCATGCCGGGTCTGGAGATTGCCGCGACTAAGCCTGTAATTAAGGAACAGCTCGGTCTTGAAATTTGACCCTCGTTAAAATCCGCAATAAAGGGGTGAACGGTAATATTTCGATCGTAAAGCTTGAGCGATTAAAAATGTGACCTTCGGTCTCCCCCCCCCCTCCTCCTCCAATCGAATTCGTTAATGGAGATGGATGAATTTTTTGTTTCCCATTCAATTCGTAATTTTCGACAAGCCTGACCTGACCCCAACCCACTCGGTAACGATAAAACTTCTTTCGTCCACATTGACATTCGAAGAAAACTTTGACGACAGGCACCGAAGGGGATGCTGTACCTGCTGACCCCCCTGGCCGACCGTCGGACGCTGCTCTGTCAGGGGTGAGAAACAAAAAAATTTACGAACCTCACCCCTTACGGATTTCACACCTTGCGATGGTTTCGGTCGCTTGGACGACCACGCGTCGCGACGCTCTCTACTAGACGCCCTGCTCTGACTGGTCGGAGGGCAGCGTCCAGTGTAATTTTGGAAAATTGCTGGTTAACCAAAACCTGCCCCGGGTGGATCTGGTTGACAGAACGAAATAGGCTGCTTTTTGTCTCTCCTTGCACATACGCCCATACTGTATACATAGTATAGGGTCGTTCAGGGTCCTTGTACCACCTGAAGTTGGCGCTGTACATTTAATCCTCACAATACGCCCAACTTCGGGTAATAACGTTATTCTCGTCCAACCCTGTACGACGCACTAGACTGTACGTGTAGCATGTACCAACTACTGTATTGTCCTGCAAGGAGTATACGATTCACGACAGTGTTCGTTGACAGGCTAAAAAAACAGGGGGAGAGATAAAAAGTACCACAGGTCCACGGTACTTAAAAAAATGACGTTCCAATACGTGAGAACCGGAAGTGGGGGTTTTATTTTGTTAAGCATAAACCATTCCCGACCAAGTGTGCAGGAGGGCTGATAAAAAAAAAGAGAAAACGTCCTACCAAGGGTATATTAAAAAGATAGCCCCAGTACCTCGTTATCGCTCGCGTGAACCGGACGTTCCAAAACGAATCAGCTCGATCCTCGCACCATAACCTATAACAGTCTACAAAAATGATCTATCCGCTGCGTGTCGCCTCCCTGTGCCCGTGTACGCGTCACGAGTTGGTAAGATTAGCTTTGTAAGTTGGCCAACAGATGGCGACTCACCGGCATACGTGGCTATACAGCCTATAACGGTGATGGCCAGCGTAAGATTTTCGGCCCTCTGTATGAGAGTGAAAAAGGATTGGCTGCTGGCGAAGATCAGTCTCAGGGTGAGCAGGAATCCCAGGGCGACAGCGAGACCGGTCAGGAGGCCAAGAACGTGGGTCATGTTGCTCTGATTCATGCGCAGGAAGTAACGCTGATAGAGCATCTCCACCTGCGGACATACAGAGTCGAAGAGTCGTTAGACAAGGCAGAGCACTGGCGTTGGGCATTGAGTTTTTATGCGGAGGGGGTGGATTTTTAGGGGATGAAAATTTCGGGATCGATATACATACGTCTGAGGGTTGAGCTAGACTGCAGGGAGGGCAGAGGTACGAGGGGAAAATTGTCTCGGAACGATATGGCTAGTCGACGCTGGACAACGAGCCCCTATTGTGAAGAATCTAAGGGATGAAAAGTTGGAGATTATTATTATTATCAGCCATCTCTATCCTCTGTATCGTGTATACGTGCATAAAGCTGCTGTATCCGCGTGCGGTAAAGTGCCGTGTGTATCAACCCCCCTATTTTTCGAGATTGCATCTGGGCAATTATTTTTTTCATTTGCATAAACGCAAAATGGCGGCCTCCCGTAACACGCGAGTGGTGCATTAGAGGTAAGACGTTTTCGTGGGGGAGGAGAAGGGGGATATTTCAAGAGAATTTCTTATGGGTGGTTCTTTTACGTAATTTACAGAAAAAAAATATTTCTTATTTCATTTCCAAATTTTCGGAAGCAGGCCCCAGGAAGAGATCGATTATTTCGAAAATACGTGTACGTTTCACTGCAGAAGCTTACGCGTATCAATTATAATTACGCTCCTGCTCTTCTTCATCCCTTGGTCCTTCGATCGAAGGAGAACTTACAGAGAATTGTGCAGGATGAAGCAAAATCTGTTGTTCCATATAAATTTTCGATAATTACGTCACTTAATCGCGATAACGATCAATTATGATCTCGAATCATAATTAAAAAAAAAAAGTTTTATCAAAAATCTAAAAATATTAACCGATCAAATAAGAGTGCCCATCGAGCCTTTACACAGACCCACGGAGGGACGATTAAAAAAATCGAAAATCCCATAAGGGATGATTTGAACGATATTAAATTTATGTTCTGTAAAAAAAATATCTAATCCGGACGTTCAACCCCCGCAGAGTCTCATTGAAATTTTTTTCTCTCTATCGTAAATTCTTACCCCCTCCCCCCTCCCCGACTTCTCGATCCCCCAGGAATGCCTTTTCATAGAAACGGACGAAGGGCCTGCACCCGAGACAACTGAGGAGGGTGGCTCTCGCGAAGGGTAGGAATTTAGGAAGGGATTGAACTGCGGCTTACGTGTTTTGATATGCTAATGTCGGACATCCGTTGATGGTTGTCCGAGGGTCCCGGGTCGCCGTGCGAGAATAAATGATAGGGGATGCAAGAGAGCGTAAGGGATGATCGTTATAAGAAATAGCCACGATAGCGTCTTTTGAAGTAACGTGAGACTATCGAGAGACGAAATAAAAAAAAATGTCGACCGCACTTACGTCACTCGCTGAGAATATATTTTTGACCCTGTTCGGCCGTGGGGTCGAAGATACGTCGGGTCGAAGATACGTCGGGTTGAAGATACATCGGGGGCCTTTATACAGGGAGTAAAAGATCTTCGGAGGGATGAGAGACAGTAAAGGCAGTTCGCGTGACTCCAGACCATGGGACGTCTCTGTTCGATTCGCCAGGGACTGGGGGATTGCGAGAGTACAGTTTCAGGGTAAGGGAGTCTGAAAAGATACCCAGGCTCTCTATTTCGTGCACACCCGCTAAGTATAGACAAAAGGACTGCTGGGAAATCTCGCGGAAAGCATTAGGGCATCGGGGGGTGGGTGGGGGATGATGGTACACTTAACTAAGAGTATGGTTGGTGGCGGCGAGAAAGTACAAGGGAGAAAGCAGAGAGTCAGGTAAGTGAAGGGGGATGGTTGATGGGGGGGATGGGGGGGGGATGGGTAGGACCCCACAGTGGAAAACCAGGCCGCCAATAAGAAGGAGAGTAGAATTTAATTGATGCCGATTAATCCCAGCCGCCAGGTTCAACCCTTGTCTCGCGCCTAATTGCACCCTTGCGGCAGCCGCCCCTTCACCCCCCCCGGTCTACCGATCTCCTCCTGCCCTCAGGCGGTTTTCATTTTTATACGGGGTTCCGAAAATTCATCCTCGACGCTACCACCCTCTATCGGTAACCGCTCGTATTATTCGTACGGTACAGCTGCGATGGACCTGTCTCAGCCCCCCCCCCCCGCCCTCCTGCCGCGTCCGATCGAAAGATAATTGGTCCCTGATAATCGGCTAATCGAAGCATCGAGATTGACGTGAACGAAGAGCCAAAAACTATTACAGTACCTGACCCCATCGTTCCCTGCTAGAGATTGACCAAGTTCATGGGGCTGATTTGTGCGGCGCCGTTGCACGCGATCACCCGGTAGCTTCTACTCCTGTGCACTCTATTAAATGCACTCGTGACTGTCAGAGGAAGAGGGCGAAGTTTTGGCCGGACTCCGGTACGGCTGTCCGGCTTTAATCACGAATAAGGGATGCGAGGGACTTTAGGAACACGCGATCTCCTACCCCCGGTCATCCTTTAGATAGATTGTGGGAGTGGAGGGGGAGGGGATTAAATTAGATGCTGGAGGTACAGGGACGCACCTTCCACCTCCTATACACGTATGTACTACTTGGTTCGTTTTTTTTTATTTATGAGAATTTATTGAAAAAAACTGAAAATCGGACAATTTTTTTTTAGGTTATCTACATAGATGTTGGTTACTTAGGCAACGTCTTATCAACATCCTCTCGAGGAAACCACTAACGAATGAGAGGTCGTAAGTTATTCGCGAGGGATTTCGAAGGATCATGAGCGGGCGTCGCGACGCCCACGGCGTCTGGCAATCTTGACGGGTGTTACCAGGTGGTAAAATAAAAGACTTAGGCTTACATGGACAGTGAGGATGACGAGACAGAAGAATGATAAGCGGAGAGTAAGAGGGGGGGAATAAAAGGGAAAATCAGAAAAGGAGGGTGAAAAAGTATGAGTGGAAGGTGGCAGGAGGGGAGGAGGGGTAAACAGGAAAATGACGGAGATTGAAACACCCTCGAGTTTGTAAAATCGATAGATAACGCAAATCGATGGTATTTCCCCCATTTTCATTTTTAGCATTTTTCTTCTATTTTTAATTCCCGTTCGGATACTGACGCAGAACGCGTCCTCTTATCATCGACAGGTAATCACCGGAATCGAATAAAAAGTTTCATTATCAGAAATTACCTTGGGACCGGGCCGCGCGCAAAAGCCGATAAGCGCGCATGGAAACGCGACCGCGAAGTTGTCTGGAAAAAAAAAGAGATGATTTTTCGCAATTTCGCAAAATTGTGTTATCGAACCCCGCCAATTTCCCTGTTAACGGAGCTTCGTTGACATCGACAATAATTTGTTTGATATAAGTTACGCCAATCATGTATTCGCCCCGTGCTGCCGCTTATCAGTCGCCTTTTAGTACAAGAACCACGTACAGAGTGAATTTTCCCGTCGTTTTGTATTACCGTCGCTTTAACGCGATTGGTCGTTACTGTCGTCATATAACTCGCAGAAAAATTTCTCACGGCCAATAGATCTCTGCCGAGGTCCATACCCTGGCGTTAAGAAGAAGACGTTTCCTCTTATCAGTATAAAAGTAAGGACTGCAGGTATAGGAGGGTTAATTGCAGTTTATCGTTCAAAAAATAAATAACTGTACAAACGAATCCACAAATAGATCTCTGCCAAGGTCCATACCCTGGCGTTAAGAAGAAGACGTTCAAAAAATAAATAACTGTACAAACGAATCCGCAAAAGCATCAGACTGCCAAGAGGAACGTCTTTGGTTACGTCGGGAGATTTCTTCTCAGACTATCCAAACGAGCCCTAAGCTTAAGTGCGAATCGAGTTTTCAGGTTTCCCCAGGTGACCACCACCTGTCGCTGTCAACGGGAAAGGGACTGCGGGGTAGGAAGGGGACGTTTCTTCTTACGAGTACAAAAACAACCCTGAGCCAGCCGAACAACATCATCCCCATCGGAAAAGAGTCAGCTGGGATTTCCTAAGGGTAGCCCAATACTAAAAGGACCTCATCCCCTTGAACCCCTGAAGGAGGGTAAATGCAGTCGAAGAGGTAGGAAGTTGCCATAAGTTTACCGGCCGGATCGAATAGGGGTGAGTAGGGGGTAGCATTGTTTTTTTTTATCGACTTGGCCCACACTCGCCCCATCGGGTCCACGGGCATCGAGGGTCCTCGAGGAAAAAGGACATCCAGCATCCCTCGGTGCCGTTTCGTCCACCCTTGCAAGGATCTGAAGGACGAAGGACTTTCTTTGTAACTCAAGGAACATTCCTAACGACAAAATGGAAATCCGATTTTACGCCCACGTGGTTCAGCGTAAATATTTAAAGGGGGGTGCGCGTCACCCTGAGGTACGACGCCCATTTTTTTCGGCACTGTGTACATACCGGATGACGTCATCGATACGAGAAAAAACGATAATTCCTCGAGATCGTCGAGGCCGACGTTAATTGAGAGACAGTTGTTACGTGAACTCTGGCTGAGGTCAGGCGAAGATCTCGAAGAAGCAAAGAGTAAAAAGAACAGTGAGACAGTAAAGACCAAAAGATATCCGATCGCTGTCTGCGTTCTGAAACTTGAAATTTTTTGCCTGACTTTTATAAAAGCGAAATAAAGAATGTACCTTGTGCGCCAGTAGTCCGGGATAAAGAGGAAATAAAATTCCATTTTTTTCAAATTTTCACGTATTTCACTCGAGCTGACTAAAGCGTACTGTATCTGGGCGAATGAGCGGAAATACACAGAGAAATTTCGTACCGAGGGAGAAATGGGTTTTAAAAAATTTACCGTGTAAACACTTTTAGCGAAATCTACTGGCAAACGTGTATACCGTGTATATAATGTATATTTGATACGTAATATACGTGTTGTGTTGTATATGTTTTTCTAGAAAAAAAAAAAGAATGTAAAATCGTAAACAGGGCTACTCGCGGGAAACGAACCAGCTAAAAAGTTGGTAAGCTTGAAACTGGTTCGTTCTTCATGGTCAGACTGCCTCGACTAACGGAATCGTTAAATCGCGTCCAATTTCAGCTGGCGCCTTTGTCGCGAATAACGCTGTGTACAGTGACAGAGTTATACAAGGGTCGGGATGCGGGCAAAGCGTATTTCATTGTTAGAGCAGGAAAATGTCATTATGCCGAATCATCAGAACGAATGGCCGAAGTCGTAAAAGGGTTTTGCGTTTTACTTTATTTATGTTTCGCGCAAGAGCGATCTGACGGGAGCCAAAAGGGGAGAGGGGGAGCGGGGAAGAGGAGAGGAATGGATGGAGGCGAATGAATAAGTAAGAGGAAGAAAGTTCCATAAAAATAAGGAAAAACGTAATTGATTTAAAAAAAGAAAAGAAAAATACGAAAATCCGCCAAAAAATTGTACATCGAGAGCACACGTACCAACGTGACTTTTCCGCGAAGAGATCGGAGGCAAAGTGACGTAACATTTGGCGAGGGTGAGAGATAAAAATTCTTTTTAAAAAAAAAAAAATGATCCCACGGAAATACAGAAACGTTTCTCGGCTGTGAATAAAAGTCTTCGCTTTCTCCGGTAGCTTTCTATCTTCTGCGATATCTCTTCTCTTTCGCGTCGGTTACTTTATTTTTTTTCTCTCTCCATTTCCCTTTCGCGATACACGTGCCATTCTTTGAAGCAAGAGATACAAGGTTACATCCGTCTGAGACCGAGCGACAAACCGGGTGTCACTTATCGGCGATAAGAAGAAATAACAATTGATATCCGAGGAGAAAGTTGAAAGTGAAATAAAAAGAAAGCGACAAAAAATAGTGAAAATTCAATTTCTTTCCCACCTCGAGTATCCTCGGCACTCGAGGGATTTCTTCGTCGATGGGCAAAACGAGGAATCGGTGTGATTGGCAGGTTATTTTGACGGGGAAACCGAAATATCGGCGTATAAGGCATTAACGGGACGTCAGGACGTGGCGGCTGACAGGAGTAACGTTGAAAACGAACTCGGAACGAAAAAATGTCTTATAACGGTGTAAGAAAAAAAAAAAACAATCGCGACTCCTAAAAAAACTGTACATTTCAGGAAGAATCCCGTCGATTTCGCGAAGACAGGCGAACGTCTAGCAAAACGAGATACGTGACGATAAGCAGGAGGGAAGATAGGGAGAATGAAAAATCAAAAGAAATGTCAATTCCAATGGAAGGTCTAAAAAAAAATTTGAATCGTACAATTTAATTTACAAAAAACTATTAACAGACTGTAAAAGACTGTTTGTCGAATGGACGAAGGAATATCAGTGCAACCTATGCCTAGTCTGTTTCAAGGTCACAGAAAAAAAAATGAATTTGCAATCGAAGCTCAAATGTCTGACTTCTCAAAGAGAACGAAAAGCTCCGCGCTGATCCTCGGTACAGAGGATCGATGGTGCTGCCACCTAGAACGTGTCAAAAAAAAAAAATGATAACAGCGAGGAACGTGCACTGATCCCGAAATTACCATCAACTAGAGAAATTAGGACGCGGGGGAGGGGGTGGCTGGGGGTGGATTTAAGGGTTGCGATACGACCCCTAATCTGGTAGGAGCCGTGACAACATCCGGAGACGCCTAGGCGCCAGCTTTAATCCCTGTGTACATTCTTGTGAAACAACCCTTAACAAACCCCTCGAATCACTTCCAGCTACATCATCCCTTAGTGTACGACTAACGTCGCTACGTTCTCCTAACCTCTAAGGGTAGCAGAGAGCCACTCGGCAATCTCACCCTGATGGCCATGCCAGAAACTTTTTTTCATTCTTTTTATTTTTCAGGGGTGGGATTACACTCCGTTATACACCCTGCGCTCATATTATATATATAGCTGGAGCACAATCTCAACAAAGTAAAGTAGCCGTAAGGGATGAAAAAAAATCAATTAATACGTCAACCCTTTTCATATGAAATAATAGACGTTCCTCGATACTCAAAAACCACCTGGATTCACAGATACCACCCCGATTATTGAAAAATACACGAAGAAACTCCTGGAATGAATTTTTTTGAGCAAACAAGGAAAATCAAGAGTAAATTAATAAACCACGCAAGAAATTCTATTGACGTGCCGAAAGAGTTCGTGGCTCCGTGTGGAAGGAGCTTCAGGCGAGGATGTTAATAATTTTGAATACCCGAGTAACGCACGAAAAGGGAGAGTTAAGATTAACAATTAATGTGAATGACAAGAAGGGGTTAATATTACTGACAGTAATTTAATAACGTTAATAAACAAGATTTCGTCATCACTGTAATCCTATGCTGACTGTCAGAAGGGGGTGGCTGCGAATACAATCGAGAGTTAATAGGGATAATAGAATCCCCATATTGCCCCCAGCAACGTGAACTTAACCTTGAAAGGATGAGCCAGGTGTAAGTTTTGCTGGCAATATCGATAAATTAAATTAGGTTAGGTTGGAAGTTTTTATTCTTATAGGATGATCCGTTGGAAAATAGCGAGAGGAAAGCAACGAGAAATGCTACACAGTAGACGCACGTTATCGGTAGCCACACACAGGGGTGAGATAATAATTACCGATGGCGAAGAAGGGAGTCGCGACAATGATAAAAAAAAGAGGCAAGAAAACTAACTTGAAGATTTTTAAACCGATGAGATGCGCAGAGCGCACTGAGAAACCTGCTCAGTGCGCATCTCGGCGGATTCTCGGTAACCCGTGAATTCAGGGCAGCTTCCACTATGACTTCCCTTCCGGTCGTAGCTCCTATGCCCACTTCCGATCCTCGTCCCATCTGCAACAAATAATTCACGAGGATCAGTTGGGCGCCGTGGACGCAGACTGTTTCTAGAACAAGGGCGAAAACGTGTGACGTAAGACACGTGATCGAGGAGAAGAGAGATTAGTTTACAAATATTTAAATCAATTTCGCGAGTCGTGCGAGTGTTTGCGAAATCGGATAAAATTCGAATAACATCGACGCGAAGTAAACTCGAACTTAATTCGCGATTGAATATCAATATTTCGTAAATCCTTTGTCAGTCGAAGTGCCCGAGAGTCTAGCAGGAACCGTAGGCCGAAAGTGGAAAAGGCGTGTGTGAGGTTGGACACGGGAAAAAGTGGGGAAATCGATCAGCACAGGGTCTGAGAAGAGTTATGGCTTTTGACGTCCCTGTGTAGAAATGGCGCCACGTATCGTTCTGCCTCGGGTCTGAGATTTTTTTACATATTCGTACGGTACTGCAGTGACGTCATGACGTATTGTTTATTGACCCTGTGCCGGTCAGCTGATTTTTCCCAGTCAGGCTCGAAGCTCGTTCATCCGATAGGCTTCGTCCCGGTAGACTTCAGGCCGCTTCGACCGGAGTCTTAGCAGCGCCTTATTGTTTCCGGAAGACTATTCCCTATTGTGAAAAATATTTTAGCTTCCTGCCAGGCTGGGATAACTCGCTCGAAAGATACGAAACGCAGCTGGCAGCTGAGGATGAATTTCGAGAGAAGTCTCTGGGTCCGTTGTACGAGCTTGGGAAAGTAAAAGCGATACGGGACTTTCAGTAAGTCAGGGCCGTGTCTGCTAAGAAGCGATTGGTGAACTTGGAAGTTAAAATAACTTCCGAAGAAATTATCCGATCGCGCAGCCTCTGAACGTTGTCTTCGGTTTCGCCCCAGCGATGTGAACTTGACGGTCGCGTGTGCAAATTCAAGGAAGCCACACGCGATAGCGAGGTCCTTAGATATCCAAAATGGCGTCGAACGTGAAAGCTTCACTTTTTTCTCACCGTGACGATAGAGGGCCGGGGAGCACCGGTGAAGTGTTCGATGACTTCCCAGTTTGACTTTTTAACGGGCGTGTGCGGCGTCCTGGGTGTGTTTGGCGAGTGGGGTTGCGATCCAGGAGTTCCAGGCCTGGAGTTAGGCGGGTCCAGGAGCAGCTCGACCACCGGCTTACTGTCCTCGAGGGACGAGCCCTGAGCCACGTGCTGTCGTAAACTGGCCCATCTTCTGCTGCTCTTAACAGAACCGGTGATCGTCCTGGACCCCATGGAACCCTGAAGTTCGCCCTGAGAATGAAAAAGACAAAAAAGTCAAATCTTTGCCAGCGGAGTCGAACTTCTTTTTTTCTTCAACATATCTTCCCCAATTTTATTTAACAATTTTTTTCTTCTCATCATTACATCCACAGGCTGTCCAAAAAAATGATATTCCATACTCCACCCTTTCTTTAAACGCGAACGAAATTAATCTTCCAGGTCTCGTCGAAGGGTTGAACAAGAAAGAAAAGGAGTGAAATTATTAAACAAGGGTTGCTTGATTACCCCGTGGAAACCGAGTGTCAAAAACAGGGTCCAGCTCTCCAGAGAAAAAGATTTAAAAAACATATACACCACCCTTTACATGCATCCCCCTATCTCTGTATCCACCCTTATTTTCCCTAGAATATCTCATTCTTCGTGTTCATATACATCGATTCTATATACACACACGTAACACCCATCGGATCGAAGTTACACACGACCCACTAAGGTATGCCGAGACACGTCCAATGTTTTAGCACGGATCGAAGATGCTAATACCAGCGGCCGCTGCGAAGAGGGGTGGCTAACCGTGGGATTAGAAAAAAAAAGAGAGAGAAGGGATGATACGTAGTGTCCTTCCGGGCGCTTATAAATAGAATACTTTCATCCCTTAGCTACGGATTTTTATAATTCGACACGTCAGTCCCCTACGTCACGGCGATAAGGAACGACGCGGGCTGACAGCTCTTGAATTCATCCCCTCTCCGTTTCTACTTATCCGAGTGAGCCGTTCTCGAGCGGCGGCAATTTCGAGATTGAACAACTTTTCGATAAACTTTTCAATTCTCAGCGCCGCTAACGGGCTTTATTTATTATTGCGTCATCGACCCCAAAAATCCACAGAACTTACGAGCTTGTATCAAAGGATTATGTACAACGTGACTCGAGTATTTGATTATAGTAAAAAAAATCCAGAGGGGGGATGAAATGGACCAGCACGTACTGCGAGGGACGACTGTTTCTCTGAATGAAAATTTACCACCCGTGACTGAGCCAGACTCAATCCTGTATCCAGCAGCAACCCTCAGCCCGATATAAGTTCTGCCGTTAGACGGTGAGAATTTTGCTTCCCTTCAAACCCCTTTATGAGCGGACTGTACTATAGATACGATTGATCAAAAACTCACCCCCCCCCACCCTCACCCCCAAGGCTGCCACTAGGTGTATCCAGCAGTATCATAATAAATAAAATGTATCGGAAATAATGTGTCCTGTATATTGAATCGTTATATATATATATATATCGCCCCCTACATTTCACGGCCTTTCACAACAATACATAACCTTATCACGTTGTGTCACCCTTATAACTTCACCATGTTCAATTCATCCCTTAGAGAATTTCGTGTCTTCCCCCCCCACACACACACACGCACCTATACAGACCCGTAGACGCGTATTCTCGATACACCCTCAGCGTAACCCAGAAGGGGGTAGGCAATATAAAAGATTACACTCTCAAGGGTAGTTTGTGAGATTTAATGTAAGAAAGAAAAAAAAGAGAGAGAGAGCCACACGTCCCGTTCCAGAGAAAAATACTAGTCCAATGAATTTGAAGAGAAGCTTCCAGCTAATTTCACCCCCGGCGCTTATTAATCCTCTGCGAAATCGGGTATCCGCCCACGTAGGTATGACTTCCTTCGAGAGGTAGCTAACCCGTCTTTGTCAATTTCCCCATTCGTCAGCAACCCTTGTTTTCGATCCGCCCCTGCGCTCCCCCCCCCGCCCCCCGCCGCCCCCCTTGCCACACTTTAATTATACCAAATGCCTAGGCGAGGAGTCTATGGCGCCGGGATAGAAGCCATTTTCCTCTTTTGACTTAGTGTTACCGACTACAATCATCCCTCTTGTGCGTAGGGGGATGGCTTTTGACATGGATACGGCACTGGCAATAGGGGTGGGTGGAAAAGACGTTCCATCTCAAAAGGAATTAAATTTTAAGGAAGGCTGGCGAACGGGGGGTGGAAGAGAGAGAGAGAGAGAGAGAGAGAGAGAGAGAGAGAGAGAGAGAGAGAGAGAGAGAGAGAGAGAGAGAGAGAGAGAGTTGCTACACTGCCACAGACATCAACAACATAACGTGAAATGTGCATCAACTATTCAACAGCTACCCCCTGTACGTAATAAAATTCCACTCCCCTACGAAATCATCCCTTGGACATCCAAGTATCAAGACTCACCCAAGTACTCCATATACCGGGTGGGCACAGTCGGACCCGCGACACTGACAGATTTCGATGCACGAAATTTCGGACGCCGAGCGTTTTGCCTAACCTTCCTGTCATCCAATCGCGACCGAGCACCCAGGAACGTAGCAACAGAGACCGGTCTCCCTAGGCGAACTAATTTTTAATACACAGAGGGTGCATGCACGTTCTAGCGACGGCACTGTCGCCTCTGTCAGTTTCAAAGGTTTTGCAACGGTCAGCGCCGCAGGTGTCCTGACTGTATTCTCGTCTAACCAACTGGACTCGAACTCGCACCCTGTAAACTGATCAAAGACGTAAGGGAAACTGCTACAGTATCCATAGGACCCCTGCCATCGGTGCTGCCAACCCTCGTATTTTTTTAACCCGTCTCGAAGCATCGATACCAACCCTTAACGGTCCCACCCCTACGAAAAATGAACCTGGAAACCTATCCAAAGAATTGTCTGCTACATCGAACAAGCCCTGGTAGGAATTTTCATTATAAATACCCCAGGGCTCCCAGAAGTCCTACTTCGACCCTGAACCGGGGTCCAATGGGACAAGCAAGACCAAAGACCCGAAACCTTACGACAATTTCTACGAGAGGGAAAATTTCACCGTGTGTGACGTCACAATTTCTTTTGCATAAAAAAACTTAACATTCGCACACCCTGTTTTCTGTCTTGTCTCTATAATAATAACAACTGTTCTCCATTTGCTAGCGATTTAACAAAAGACGACCCCGTGCTTGATGCCTTATGCTCGACTTCGAAGGGTAAAAGTTGAAAAAAAAAAAAAAGAAGAAAAAGAGGAATGATAAGTGAACCTTTCGTATTTCCTTAGTGCCCCGATATTTTTCTTTCCCCAAGAGTCAGGAGCGACGAAGAACTTTTCGAATTGCTTTCACGACCTCGCGACCTCCCCCAGCGGTAACCAAAATTTCTCCTGGCAACTACGGCCGACCGGCGCTGGTTCCCGATACTCGCAAAGGCACACTGTGTGCCTTTTGGGCGAATGAAAATGTTCACCGGGCCCAGTGCTGATTACTAAACTTCGTCCCTAGCGTGTAGGCTCTTAGGGGATGATCGATCGTCTGAGTTGTTGCGCGGCAAAACCCCTTGGAAACGCTGTCGGATAACCGCTACTTGTGTCTGACTATCTAGAGACGTTATCTACTTAAGGTACGCGCATCTTACGTACGACGGTAGCTACAGAAACGTTACTAATTCTTTATCCCACAATTTTCCCACGCGTTAAAAATATATTTTTACTACTTTATATACCTTGTATACATTTTTGATATATTTTTGATATATTTTATATACGTACTATATATATATATATTACGGAAGATCTGACCGAGATCAGTTCTCCTATCACTTTTTACCACCTCACTCGGCACCTGTCAATAAAGCTTGAACCTTCCCATTCGTCAAATAGTAATGGCCCGAGCCGGCACAGCTCGAAAATTTTGTAACCGGCTCGACTGGAGTTTTGGGTGAAAAAATATCTTTTCAGGGAAACGGAAAATCCCGCGTACATACGTGATCGGGTGGGAGAATCGTACGCAAAATTTCCACACAATTATTAAATAAGGCCACAGGGTCGGATGAAATAAATTTTTTCTTTCGATATCACGTCCATCCTACTTTTGATAAGCGTATTGAAAAAAGGGCCGTAAATAGGATCGGTGCGTTGAACCAAAAAAAAAGATCAACCTACCGGAATGGACACTGCGTATCAATATGCGCGAACAGACTATTGAAAATTTTAATCCATTTTCAATCATCTCGTACGAAGTATCATTGAAAGCAAAAAACAGATACCGAACCTCGCCCGGCGACGAGTATATTTGAATTTCGCGCGAATTTTTCGTAATCGTACAAACAGACTGACTCCGCAAAAATAAAATGATACAATGAAACGTGCACGGTGCATCGACTGCTTCGAGGCCGTATAACATGTGAAGAATAATAATAAAATTTTTAACCGACAGAAATCCTGTATTGAAATACAATACATTATAATTGTATCCAACGAAGCAAACATGGCGTCGGGCAACTCCGGACCAGATGTTCCGATAATCTTCGTATCTATTCAAATAGCTACTCAAACTATGCTATTAAAGCGTCGCGACTGTAAAATCGATGCTTCCTACGCGTGCTATATATACATACTCACATTCGTACGTGAACAAGCGCCAGAGCATAACACCACGTGATAAAAGGATATATATTTTGCGTAACGCGTTTCCAATGTACGTTATACGTAACGCGTGTATTCGATATATACAGCCGTATAACTCTGATTAGGATGCGCGCGCATCGAACTTTCAGTAAGAGCATAAAGGGGGAACTCGGAAGTACATCGTAACCTCGAAATGCAATATGGCAATTTATGAGAATCTAATAATAGCACAATGACAATAATAATAAACAATTTTGTTTTCAAAACTCTTTTTCCGTAAAATTTACGGAATTCAATGTTACTATCCGATTCGATATAGTCTACGACGATCACGCGTAATTTCAGGACTCGAAACGATGGTTGACCCTTCAGTGTTTCATTAAAAGCGAACGTCGCATCTGATTGGTCGGCTCTTTGCTGAGACGCGGGAAAATTTGAAATTCCAATAAGCACAGTGGACCTTCGTGATTCGGAAGACGCGCCGATATCGGGCCCGACGGCTGCCGAGGTATATTTGCTCAATTTACGGGTGAACCAAGCAAATACCCCGTTGGAAATTCAAATCCGAACTGCATCGCGTGTGCGTTCGAATTTAATTGGCAGCCGGCGGCAACGTGCTTCACGTTAGTGCGGAACACGCGGAAACAAGCTGACAATATCCTGCTCAAAAATTCACACGTACCTGTAGGATACACGGTCAGCGGAACTTTTCGTACGGACACCGTAGGCAGAATTCAAAATTTATTGAACGGTGAGAGTCACATACGGTCTTCCAAAAAAAAAATAAAACACCAAGGCGTAACATTAATTACGATCTAATCAGATGGGTAAAATGAACGAGGAAGTTGAAAATTGAAAAAAAAAAACTAGTTCACGGAAATACCTATGTGAACCTGCTGGCACCCGACTTAAAAATACTTTAATTTTCAAAACGCTTCAAAACTCGTTCTACCAACCTGATGGCTTCTCCGACTGCCCCGCAAGCTGAGTCGCTGGCTCCATTCACGTTTTGGAAAATCCCCCCCCATTCTCTCCATCTTGTATCTCGTCTCCTCTGCCCTCTCTCTCGCGCGCATCAGTTCCGCGCTGGCGTTGGTCACGCTCCGCTCCGGCGACCGCTAGACCATTGTTTAGCTGAAAAGACAAAGAGAGCGAAAGAAGAAACGGATGAGAAAAGAGAGGCCGATAAAGGGCAGAAACAAAGAACGGATCAGGCATATAATTAACATGGGCGAAAGCCAGTGTACAGTGGGATGCAAAAATGGTCGGTAGCGGGTGGACGCGGTGCGGTGAGGTAACAGAGGAGATTGGGCGGCGCG